>JASSKH010000011.1:8082386-8649505 GCA_031763025.1 Macrocystis pyrifera | reverse complement strand
AACACGTGCCTTCGCAGTTCAGCCACAGCTCCCCTCGCGGCTGTCGGTGACGACGATCGCGCCGTGTCTACTTTCCCCCACTAATGCGGGATACTCCTGGCCTTTCGGAGCTGTCGTGGCATAACAATTCTCCCGGCGGCGGTATTTACCAGCGTTCAAACACTCGACAGTCTCAAGACATATTGATCAACAAGTGTTGGGTATTCACTCACTTGCAGAAAGCCGGCGGCTCCACAGTGAAGGGGATCGTTAAAGACAGCTGATGCCTCGACTGCAGCATCTACGACTCTGCGCAATGCACGACCGCGGGGTGCGGTGTTGGGAGACTTTCACGCGGGAAATCACGAGTGGAAAGGAGGGGGCGAGTGGTCGCCGGCGGGTACACCGCAGCTCTGCGGAGGACGGGCTCCGCTGGGGACAGGTGTAAGTGGTTCACCGTGTTCCGACACACGGTTTCACGGATGGTTCCCCCGTAATACTACTGCAGAGATCTGGGCGTCGAAGGACCTGATCGCGGACCACGTGGACCTCGAACCGTTCGCAAAGCACTGCGGCAGTTACGCGATAAGGCAGTTCGCGCTGGCTGGAATATCTCCAGACGATGTACTTGCGCACTCGCTAACAGTCTCCATCAACGCGCGACTGCCACCGGTGTCTAACATGAAGGCACACAATACCCCTGGTTGGTTCATGCTCTAAGATTTATTTGGACTATCGGGGGTGGACATCCGGGGTCGATTATGATTCCGAACCGGAAGACCAAAGACGAACCCGCGACGACGCGGCTTCGTACGAGATGCAGCAGCCGGTGCAGGACGTCCTTCGCGACTGGTACGCCGCGGTTGGAATCCTGAAAGAGTTCAGCAGCACTCTGTCTCTCTTCGATTCCGCCCTGAAAATACCTACGGTGGAGTGGGCACAGGAAATACCTGAGCGCGGGCAAGGCTAAAGAGGCCACCTGGCACGTGGCCGAAAAAAAAAAGAAAAACTCTGGCGGAGGCATGGACAAACTCAGAAGTGAAGGAGTGTATGCAGCTGGACTCTGTGTTGTACGAACATGCCGTTGCCGTCTTCCGCTAGCAGAGGCGAGCGTACGGGATGGGGTAGTCAGGCGCGACTGGTGTGGAGTTTTGGCGAGCGAGGGTTGTCTCGACCACGAACAACCAAACTGTACGCTGTTTACTCTAGACCCATGCAGGTTATTGTTTGGTTTTTGGCACCTACGTGAGGGCGTACGTTCGTGGTGGCCCGGACAACACAACGTCGCCACTACGTTCGATCTAGCTGGTTCTGGCCTCCCTCCTCACGTATCCACGTACGTGGGAAGGTATGGTCGTGGTGTCCGTCGGCTACAATCGGGTACCCCCCACCAGATACTGAGAGGTTGAGAGAGGGAAACGCGCCGGGTGGGGCTCCGAATTTATTCGCCGATAGTGTTTGGTTACTGCTTTGTATGCTAGCCATACCTCTACAGCGCGGTACTTGCGCATGCGTTGAGACCCAAAAACCTTTCTAACTGTCGGGGCTCCTCTACGATTGAGGAAATGCCCAATACGTATCTCACACTCATCAGTATCGTTTTACGCACGCCAACATGTGCCTGGGAGGCGTGACCACCTTGGTCCTTGACATTTTGATCATCGAAGGTAGAGGAAAACGTGTCAATAAACATATTTTGTTAGAGCGAGGTGTGTGGAGCACCGTACGCGAGAAGTGCCCTCAACATGAGGTGCCCCTCCCCGCCCTGGTCTGGCAGGGATATTTCACTAGCTATGCCAATGCCGCGATTACATCGTTGCACGTAGTTAAATACAAACATGCCTGGAAACAGTGATCAGATGTTGGATTTGAAACCTAGCCGAATTTCGCCGGAAGGGTTCGACGCTTGATTGGGTATAATGAAACTTCATAACTCTCGGTGGTTTTGTTTTGTTTCTTCCGTCACCAAGCGCGGGGGCGTAAGCCTGAAAAATACGAATGGAAGCCAACGAGCAGGGAGAAGGCTAAACCGTACGATCGAAAAATGCTACAGTAAGATTAATGCCACAGTCGGAAAGTTTGTCCACGTAACCCCACCAAACCATCTAGGCGCTAGTCCTAAAAATCGAAGCATTAAAGATCGCACTAGCCGGTGTTAGTCCTTTCTGGAGTTCAACCGGTCCGACCATATTGAGACAAAATGTTCAGCCCCTATCATGATATGCGCCGATCGATATTCGGAAAGGCATATTTTGGGGGGCGAGGGGGCGATGGCGAGGGTGGAAAGGGGACGTTACCCGTGTCCCTGAATCGTGCAGAACTCTGTATAGGAAAACAAAATCCCGACGAGTTCAGCCGGAGAAAGTACAGTACGCGGCTCCTGGGTGATATCAGGCACCCCGCCGGAGAGGTAAGCACTTGAGCCGGTGTCGCCAATCGGTTGTTGCTCAAGCTTTAGCTCTAAGAAGAACGACTGATATAAAATGGCGTTTACGGTCAGCGTTGATTATCGGTCTCGTCCAGCAAGACAGTGACAGTAAGAAAAGGAGCTGAGCAGAAGGCGAGTGTGTGTGGACGATGGATCGATCACGAAGCCCTGATGTCCAAGACCTCCAGCATGTTACTCAAAATGCGGCATGACTCAACGCAAAAAACCTGGCAAAATGAGCCGTGTTGCTCGGGAAAGATCGAGCAGGCTCTTTGGGGTGCCGCCGCACATTACGAGACCGTACGAAGTGACCCAGACCTCTACCACCGCATACGCTGTCAGTTTGCATGAACCTTACCTCACTGCTTCTCTACTACCGGATCACCCCGTGCTGCTGAGCCCAGCCTGCTGCAGGCGACTATGTTACCGATTTACGACTCGGTGAGAACTGATTACTACCGGGTAGCATGGTAGATATCTTCAATATTGGGTGCCCCTTCAATGTATGAGTGCGCACACCACTGGCGTTCTCCACCGCATCTCAACACTCGCTTTCGACTCCTGCTACGGTGGGGGGTTGGTTGCGTTGAGATCCTTATGTTCGAGCCACTTAGAGGGCACTGGGTCCGGTGACTACCCTATACCCTGGTATATTTTACGATTCGCGATGGTGAACCGCTCTGCACATATATATTCCGTTGAGTCAACAAAGTAAAGGAGGCACAGCGCTGTCCGCCCCCCTCCGAGTGGTCTCAAGGCCATCGTCCAAATGAGGGCAGCCCCCCCAAACCTAGCCCCATTGCCTTGTAGAATAACGTCCTGTACGAACAGTTTAAAGCTGAAGTACCAGGTATATATATATAATCAAGGATCCCCAGGATATTCGGTGCACAGCAGTAGTTTCTCAGTTTAGGATTACCATCGTCAGTCGGGAGTAGAAATGGACTCTCATCGCACGGTCTTGGAGGTGGCACTGGTGTTTAACTCAATCAATATTGAAACACCGGACGAGCTCCGCAATAGAGCAACTGCATGGTACATGTTAGTGTGATCACTTTACTCCCGAATTTCTTTTATCACGGTGGTAAAAGCAATATACAAGCCCAAAACGGGGAGAGAGACGCTTCTCAATGCGTTTCTGAAGAAGACAAAGTTAGGCTCGATGGGAAGCCTGTCGCCAACTGGAAATTTTTCAGCCAACGCTTTTTATTCACGCCGTTGGTATTGATATAGATGTAGGTTCAGGGCATATTTTTTAGACATATTTACTCTGGACCTTTGTGATGGGAACAGGTCATGTTAGGTGTTGCTCGGGTTGATCGAACGCATTCATCTCGAAGCCCGGTTCTGGTGATATATTGAGCTCCCCATGTGAGGAGTTCATGAAATAAGGCCCGTCCGTACAAGGCACCGCCCTTACAAGCACCGCCCGTACAAGGCGACACCGCTCAAGCCTAAATACACTTTTACCAGGTAAAACTCCACCGTATGTGGCACGGAGCAAACGTCGGATGGGAGTGAAAACTCGCCTCCCGATTCGGTTGAAGGTGGTTGCCAATCGCCCCGCTGGCTCGGAGTGCGAGAGTTCGTGCTCGTAGTGGCGCCATGCTCTCCGACACACGCATGGTGAACCGACGAATACATCGCCTCGATATGAGAGTCCGACAACGGCCATTCCCAGTAGCGGCACGGCTAAATTGGTGATGCCATGCTGGTGGACGATGGAATGGTACCGATTTTGACCACAAGATGTCACTGGATTGGCGACACAGTGGTATATACCAGGTGTTGAATTGGCGCTGTGATGGTGTTGTAGTGTGACATTTTGGTCCAACCCCTTGCGTATATTTATACCACTGTTAGCTGGTACGAGATACACACCAGACCAAACGCACTGTATACTTGGTATGGTTTCGTGATACCGTACAGGAAGTACTCTGAAAATTCCGTTGACCGTACGACATACATGCACGCATGCATGCATGCATGCATGCATTTCTGCGTGACTGTAAATGCCGGCAAGACGCCAAGCTTACAAGCTGTCCTTATTTGTACCACCGTATGGAACCTTGTGTGGAGCTTCGAGATGGTGATGTAGAGTATCGGGGCTCTGTTCTACTAAACCTGAAACGTGATGGCGGGTCAAACCCTTTCAGAACTGCAGTCCGGTTGTGAGGGACAAACAACCTACAATTTGAGTGGCCTTTTCCCAAAACAGGACTGCAGTCAAGTTACTAGCTTTCTTACAATATGTTTTCATGTCAGAGGGCCGATACTGTATGCCGTACTACTGTGCTGCGGATACTGGAGAACGGCCAAAGCCCTGGAAGGCCCTTCCCTCTGTGCTCTCCTTGGCAGACAGGCAACGTTTGTCGAGCATCGACTAATTGGAATTTTCGATTTTAGCCTAGTATATACATCGGTTCTTATCTTCAAACGATCGTATAGGGCGTTCAAGGTTCTCGATACGATAACCGAACCCACAATGCTTTCAAGGTGCCCCAAAACATTTCGGTACCGCTGTAGACTTGCTACAGCCAAAACGTTACAAGGTACCAAAACGAATACCATGCCAACACGCCAACACGCAGAACATTCGACTTCTAGACCAAAAAAATAGATTACACGATATGGCCGCACGCTGCACAAACACGCCCTTCATTGGCTGATCATTTTACTATCATCTCGTGTTTATCAGGTGAAACGCATAGCGGTTCCAGGTGCTACGTGGCCAAACCAACCATCGGTCAGATTGTTTGCCTGGGCGGTGGAGAGGACAGCAGGGTTGTGTGACGCCTACAGTTTCAACGCTCACGGTGAGGAACTCACAAGAAACTACAAACGCCCAGTGCTTAACTTGTGCCGCCGTGCGGGAAGGAAGTTCTTTGCAGTACAGCAAGATTGAAGCAATGCCATCATTCGTTGTGAACGGCGTGGGTAAAGGGCCTGACAAGACAATATCGCTTGGTCTAGCTGACGTGAAAATTGTTCCTTACCAGTCCATGAGCACTTTACGCGCTACATACTCTATGTTCCAAGAGACGCGCACTAGGGAACAGGGGTCTCTGGTGTTTGTTGACTTTGGCGAGGATAGTTATGTCAAGTGCATCTTCTCGACCGACGATGTGTAACAATCCGTTGTTCGCCGTCGCAAAAAGTATTTCGACACAAAACTCAACCATCGAGTTGATATTACGGGGGATCATAGTAGATAGGGCCTACGGTAATCACAAAAAACCTATATAGTTGACTATTTTTACCTACATTTTTTTGTCCTATTTACTTTGCCCCCCCGTAATGGTTGCCAAGCCCGCGATGACAATATGCTATCGTAAAGGTAAAACGAGTAATCTAAGGCCAGGCTCCTGTTAAAACTCGCTCACCATATGAGTACTACAGCACAAACAGTTAATATCCAGTCAACCCTGAAAAAAAGTGATTCACAGATCGGTTATTTTTTCCCGTGGGACACGGTGCATTCACGCCACTTTATGTGCTGCCCGCTCGGGGTCGAGATGTGTGATGAAGCTTCAGAGGTACACGTGGGTAGTTTGTATATGGTGCTTACCTTTTGAGGGCTTTGTAGAAAAGGAGCGTGCTGTTTAGACGTGCAATCCAAGTCCATGCACAGTCAATTGTGGTTCCACCCGCGATGCACAGCACGAACCGGGGACCACGCTTCATGTAGGACAGTGCATTCGTCACGTGTGCACCCACAGCTTATTTGATGTCGCCATTTCGTGTACGGCATGATTCTGCCCGCACAATAAATATGGAGTTCAGCTTATTATTTGACATTCCCCATCTGACCACGCGTAACGCTTGTCGCAATCCAACCATCGAACCAACGATACGAAAAAACGTTCTCCACCGTGCGCTGCGAGGATACCAAACAACAAAGTACAGTCGTAGTGCGTGACAGACAGCAGTCAAGAACATCGATGCTTGGCTCGACCCTTCGCGTACGCGAACCGCTAAAAAAAACGTGTGTCCAGTACGAAGTGAAATGAGCTTGGTACTATCTCTGTGTCTATACAGGTACAATGAGCCCGGCCCTAATCAAGTATTTGTTTTCGCCCGTTTGGGGCCAAGTAGCAGCGCCCTAAACAACTCTTAATACCTATTAAGTCTTGCCATCCTTCTATTACGGGGGACTGTAGTAAATAGGACCTACGGTATACACAAAAATCACGTATATTTTCCTATTTTCACTACTGTAACAATATTTTGTCCTGTTTACAATGGGCCCCCGGAATAAGCATGTTTTAACCACTTGTGATACTGCTTGACTCTAAATTCCAAGTGTTCTGCATTCACGATGCGAGTGTACGGTTAAGCGACGCGCGTGCCGCACCAAAAAACAACGATCACAAAATTACTATTACGGGGACCCATAGATAACGGGACCAAATTTTGTTAGTAAAAATAGGTAAATATATAGGTTTTTATGTACACCACTGGTCCTATTCACTATGGACACCCGTAACAGCGTGTGTCGAACATATCCGTTCGCTGCTGATACGCCTCAGACACATCTCAAACAAGGAGAGAGCGTTGCCCTTGTTGAGGTGGTGCCTCACTACTTTCCCAGCTCCTCGCGCGGGGAATTGCATAAAAATCTCACCGGACACGGCAGGACTTACAAATAAGTTTTGCTTTCACCCAACCCGACCGCCCTATTTTCTGTGCGCTGCGTGCAGCAGTACTGTAAAGTGCTGAACACTTCATAAACTATCGACAGGCACTGTCGAAAACGTACAAACACAGCAGGCTATGCGCACTCGAGCCCTCTGCGGACTTCAGGAGGATAAACTTGCTGACGTAAGAAGTGGCGACAACTGTGCAGCGCTGGCCACTGCGTGATAGGGGGGGAATATGTAAATAGCACTGGTGTTCGAGTTACAACGCAAGCAGTCGTACGGCCACCCACGAGAGCGACACGGTCCTACCCCTACTTTTCGGAGCGCTCACGCTCCCCGCGCTTGCCTGGTAGCATCAAAGTTAGCTTTGTGGCTATGTCGGCGCGCTTCTAGGTTTACGGAGCAAACACTGTGTGACGCCTTCCGTGGTTTTCGTCATTGATACCCCAGCAAACAGCCCGGGCGGCTCCGTGCAGATATTGCTGTAAAAGACACTGTTGTATCTCGACATGTACTTCGTGTTGGTTTTCCTCTGGAGTCTCGAAGGGCTCAGGAGCAGTTGTGTCGCGCAGACTGTACATCCGGCGGTGGGGGCATGTCGTCCGTTCCCTCCAGTACCAGTGTATGGCTATACATAAATGCGCGAAATATACGTTGGTGTTGCTGCTAGTGCTGGTTTGGATATTGATGTCATTGGGCGTCTGCTGTTTAGGCTGTGAATAGGCCGCGCAAGATTTAACGGCGTTGCTGTCGGGGATAACTTGATCTCCTTCAGGACTGCGTCGGACATGTTCCTTATAATTGAGACAATCGTGCGTTTCGGTAAAAAGTGCTGTACTAAGTAACAGGGATAAAGAGGAATGAGTATTGTCGCAGCTCTTCGCCTCTCCATCTGCTACAGAGTTTACACAATAAAACCGGTGGTAGCATCCCCCCTCCATCCCGCTCCACCCCCGACTACGGTATTGCACGATATGAGTACCCACTCGTCTCCACTGTCGACACGCCGTTCCGGATCGTTCAGACCCTCGTTTCAATAGAGGCTCGGGACGATGTGAATGTCCAGATAACACAAGCCGGCGAAAAAATGGTCCGCTCGCGTCCCCAGCACGGAACTATTAGTGCTCGGCGGTTCAAGAGCGCACGCAGCAGTAGCGGCACTCAGCATACATGTTGGGGCTTCTTCCTTACTTTCCCGTCATATGATGCCACTGCGCACACCGCAGTGTATGTGCCCGGAATGCATGTACGACCATTACGTCGAGATCCAGTAGGACATACATATGACAAACACCCTTGTCGCTGGCTGGAGTGCCGTGAGCGAAACCAGTTGAGAGATCCAACATTCTCCAGTAAATGGCATCCCCGATATTTGTCTCGTCCGTCTGTCATACCCAGAGAACGGACCTGAACCCTGCCGGGGCAATTGATCGCCAAGAAGCACAAAATCTTGGTTGGTGAGATCATGACGGGTCTAGCATGCGGTGGCGTCGCTGTTGCCGGACGTGCGTCGGATAGATAAACGCTGCCGTACACCGCAATGCATGCCCCAGCAAAACGTGGTGGGTCCCCCTGCAGGATACTTAGTAATAGTGCGGAATATCATATCGGAGGAAGCCTCGATCAATCGAAATATAGAAAAGCGTTTCCTATGTCGTATCGAACGTGTTACACCCTCCAACCCCTGGCTGGCATCCCCGTGTTATTGATGCCGGCACTGAACGAACGTTTTCGATGTATCAAATATCGATATCGATGTCGATATCGTATCGATCACAAGTTATATCATGTATTCGCTTTCATCGATATCATATCCTACACAACTGCAGTGATATACGATGTGCTTTTCGTTGTCACTGGCGACACGTGGCCCACCAAACCTTCAAGACGTTCCGATCTCAAGAAAAAAAGGCAACAGAGAGGAACCTCCACGTTCTCCTCCGTTGCACATACGTACCTGACACTGTTTGCTTTCCACGTCGTCAACAGAGTTTGTGGCCTCTACTTTACGTAGATATTTGATGCGTCTGTGACGATAGGCTGGATCGTGGTATCTACAAGCCTCCTCAGGGCGTGCCCCGCCGTGCCGCCCGCTGACTTCGACAACCGATCCTGGTCGGTTGGTCTCAGCAGTGCAGCACATGTACCAGCAAGTTCCTACCTGGTATGCGGTATTCGCCACTGCACCACTCTTTCGTGTGTCATCGAGTATGTGTCCGTTCGTGCCCAACCGTTCGGACCGCGAACAATCCCAGCTCCAGTATCAATAGCAGTGTTCCTGAAGTGCCAGCACCAGCACCGGTACCAGCAGCAGTACCAGTGGCAAACCTTCGATTACCGTGGATAAGCACAATAATAGGGTATACACGTTTGCCGGTGCCCCTTTCGTACTACCGCTTGTACCACCACAAACTGTAAATCCTCCGTAGCATCGTTCTCAGACTCCCAGGTCACCGCGTTATCAGTTGTCGATGCCAGCCTGCAGTACTAGCACAGTCCAAATATTAGTCACAGCAGTAGCAATACCAGCACCAGTGACTACAGCAAGGTTTGATTGGAGATCTATTCCTACAGTAGTTGACGGTACTTGTTTCCCTTCGGACCTTTGGAGCCTCCAAAACAGTACTCGTCATTCTTCTCGTGAAACACACAGTACACGAGCGGGTACAGTCGCCGTCTTCCCTGTATGGTAGGGCTTGCAGTAAATATTGTCTCACTGGGTGTACGACCGTTGTGGTGCTACGTGTTGAATTCAGTTCCGGACAGTCCAACAGCAATAATTTGTCCTGCTGTGAACTTACGTAAATGCTCCCTATTTTTCTACCCCTTTCGTCCTTTCATCTCTTCTCTCTCTCGTCCTTGTGAGCACGCCTTGACCCCGAACGTACATAGTACGGACAAGGCTCTTACAAAAACGGTTGCGCACTGACAAACAAACAAAAACAGAGGCCCGCGATAGCACATGTATTCACAATCCCCTAAAATATCCCCATCGTGGGCAGCAGTCGAAGCAGGAACGCTCTGTGTCTACTGGAAACACGATGGAATAGGACCGTGGCAAAATAATAAGCCCCTTCACTTGGGACTGCTATCCATTCCTCCACCCACCGCCGGTCCGTACCATCGCCCATTTTCATACATGGCACGTGGTACCTCGGAGACATGATACGTGATTGACTCACGTGCCCCTCCTTGTGGTTCGGCAGTCTGTGTGTCGTGTGAACGGGTAACAGGGTGCACGTTCCGGGTCCATGCTACGGTTGCGGCGCACCAGCAACTTCTTGAGGGTCTTCACTTGCGGAACTATTTTTCCCAGTGACTCCCCAAAACTGGCTGCATTACAGTAAAAGAGTCACACATTACAACTGTAGCTCCGACGAGCAATCCCATGGCCTATTGTAATGGATCGGCGACAAAAAATAGTGAAGAAAAAAACGCGATGTTGGCTACGAGATCCTCGGTTTAGAAGCCCCCCCCCCCCCGCGCCCCCCCTATCCTATACTAGAACGCGCATTTGCTCATTGACTAAAACAACTCCTGCTGGGACAACTACGTGGGCTAAATCTGCAGTATGTTATGGAGTGCAGTATTTTCACGCGTAGAACTGTGTTCCTACGCACTGTGAGTTAGCTCCTCCGTCATGCAATCAGTTTACAGCGTTCCACCTTACGCTTGCATACTGTGGTAGCCCTTAATGCAACCAACCGCTGGCCATCTACGGGCACATTCCGTCCCCGAATGACAAAGCATTTTCGAACCGACACTGACTAGCAATGCCCCTGCAGGGGTGGCCCCATATTTCCTGAGCTCGCCTCCACCTCCTCACACGAGAAAGGTGTACTAGTAGTTGCTCTCTTGAGGGGATCCACCGGTCAGCAAAGGCTACTTCGTCGGCGTAACTTTTTGGCGCTTGGCGCTCGGTATTCGGATCAATGTCTAAAATTCGGCCACAGTGGTCCCTGGCATCCACTATGCGTTGCGTTTGTGTTCGTCTGTACCTCCAACACCGTGGGAAAAACAAAAAAACGTTTTCTCGAGGATGTAGACAGGCATGTAACATACAGCTATAGCAGTCTGCATGCAACCGACCAGGACCGTCTAATAACCCAGGAGATGGCCGTTTTGTCCGCCTTTGACTGAACGACTTAACTGACCTCCTTGACTGACCGACCAACTACTCTACATATAGTAGAATACACCAAACGAAGTCCGTGACGTGTCCAAAACAAATGACCCTCTCTGATACTAATAGTAGCCGCATGGACCGGTACAACTCCGGGCGGGACTGTAATGAACGTTTGGTCATGGTATTTTTTGCCCCAACGATTTTCGTGTCCCCCTCCAGAGTAGAATAGACGTTCGGACAGCGCTGGTTGTGAAAAGGATGCACAAACAAGCCTACCACACCACACACTCCGACGCGCAAACATGCCATCGATGTACCATTGTAGAGCTCGAAAAGGGGCGGGCGTGCAACGTCGGAAATGTCGGAGTGAAGCGATCGAGGTCCTGTACACACATGCTGTCCGTCTGTGTGTCTCATCGCGCCACGTACGCCGACGTTTCACGGGAGGAGCTGGTACAACCGCCCTTTACTTAAAGCTAGGCCACCGAGCGCCTCATCAGGTGATGGCATCGACAGATTTCCAAGGCGCGCAAACCCTTTTTACGACCAGTGGCAGAAGTGCACATAGACCCTAAGCATGTACCTACACGCCAGTACATGGCATACACCCGGCACCTCGTGTACGAGTGCAGCAACACGAGTCGATAACAATCGTCTTGCCTACAGGCCCGGCACGATTCCGCACAAAATTTGCTAGACAGGGTGTGCTGTAAAGCAACTAAGCGTAGTACATGTACGTACGCGTACGCTAAGAAAAACAGTACTGTAATCGGTGCGTGCACCTGGTATGTCGCAAAAATGATCGCAGGCGAAAGTGTGTTGCCCTCAACTTCTGAAAGGGGTGCAGCTGCGCTCTGCACTACCGTCGCATACGTACCGCCGTGCTGTACCGCGGAGCGATCGCACAGCTCCGCTGGTCCACGCGACTCGTCGATGTGGAACGCGACACCCTGGGCGGCCGAAACAGATCGAGCGCCTCGTCACCATTGAGTTGGGATACGTCGGGTGCTCCGGTGGGTGTAGAGAACGGAAACGAGGGACAGAAAAAACACGCGATCGGTATGAAACGTGACGCCACGGTGTCCACAATAACATGCGGAATACAACAGCGCTCGTTTGGGGTGTGGTGTGTACACACCGTCACAAAGGCGCTTTATTATCATAGGAGGAAGTTCCTTGTTCGTCTGTGTTTTCGTGTTTCAAGCGCACACCAGGAAATATGTACATGAAGAGTACTTCGTACATCACCACACAACACGAATCTGTAGACAAATATCTGGAGCAGCCCCAAGAAAACCCGACTGCTGGAGCAGGCTAGGGTTTTGTTTTATTTTGAGGGGACATCGTGCATAACCTACTGTATAGACTGAACGCAAGACGTACCAGGTACGTAAAGCATACGATTGTCTGCCCCCCCTCTGACCTGTCAGCCGTTTTTTCTTGAAGCTGTACATAGTTCGTACCAGGTACAGTACAGCTTTCTTGTATGTCTTGGTGCAGGCGTAGTTTCATGCCACTGTCGTAAGTACGTAAAGAGGAGGCTCCTCGGGGTACATAAGCGACGCAATGATTGTACACATATCATACAAAAACTTTGCCAAAAGGTATAGGACTGGCCATACGTATACAAATACATCTCCGTCGGCACCCTCTTTCCTTGACGATTCTCGTGGGACCTCGTACTGGCATCCGACGTATACGTACCATTAGGTTTCTGAGACTTCTCACGTGAGGAGCTCGCTACGTGCTTCACCCGCCACCTGACTTTAGCTCCGAAAAATAGTAAAATGGCCAAAGAATACTGAGCGTTCCATTTGGGAACAAGCTTGACCTTTCGACGATTTGGGGTTAAGGAGCCCCGTCATTCAGAAAAAAATAACTATTACGGGGGTCCATAGTAAACAGGACCAAATATCGTTATTACGTGGGTCCATAGTTAACGGGACCAAATTTTGTTAGTAAAAATAGTTAAATATATAGGTTTTTTTTGTATACCATAGGTCCTATTAACTATGTACCCCCGTAATAGTAAAAATATGTAAATATATAGTTTTTTATGTGTACCGTAGGTCCTATTAACTACGCCCCCCCGTAATAGCGGAAATGTGCTGCCTCTATCGTTGAACGCATCGCCATTATCTTGCCAACTGTCTTGCTGCCGTCGTGGGTGCGGACGGTCCTCGGGCTACAAAAGACGGCACAGTTACCAGGTCGGTGCAGACAACGTGTGCTACACAGGACCAGTACTGTAGGAGTAGACTCTACGTTTGATCCGTCACCGCTTTCGACCAACAGGGAATCACCTCCACCGAGGAACCAACATATGTAACATCGTTGGAATTCGTACCGTCCCTGTCTTACGGAATGATTCGGCTAATATGCCTGCTGTAGGCTTGCGGGAAGGTTCACTGATTGCTTCGTTAACAGGTTTCGTTTTTTCTCGAACCAAAAAACGTTCTTGGGCCAGGCAGGGTTCGAACTAATTGTCTCTATTACGGTAAGGAGGACCCTCAGAAACCAAGTAGGTGCGCGCAGCCTTATAATACTGTCGCATGCACCAGGCCAACGTACCCCTCCCCGTCATCAGTTCGTGCGTTAATATTGACATTTCCACGAAACCCCCATGACGCCAGAGCCTTCCGCTGCGGAGATACCTAAACTTCCGCTTGACCCCTGGGCGGACGCGAGTTGTGATAGGGATAATTTTGGGGGAAGAAATATTTCGGACAGTATCTCCTGGATTTTGTTTTTGTTTGTTTGTTGTCCGATAAATCCCTCAAGACGTGGGATGGTTCACCGAGTTAAACGTATCGGTTTTGCTCGAGATCAGTTTTTTTCAAGGGCGGGGTTTTTGCTAGCGCTCCCCAAGCGAGGAGCTTCAGAAAATAATACGACAGACAGTAGATGCACGTCTACCGTTTATTAGAGCATGCGTCTACCCCCGAGATGCCGAAACAATGGTGTGGTTGCTGCAATCAAACCCTCGACAAGCGGCGTGAGCACCTGGCAGCACGCGCAGGGTCACAATGCATCCGTGTCGTACGACTCCTTGAGTTGAAGATCCGACAAGGGCTGCAAATCATCCTCTCATCACGCAATGATCGCTGCTGTATTCGCCAAGTAATAGGTATCGTCGATTTTCCTCTCTGAAGACCCAAGAGGGATATCACCATTCCGGAAACCCCGAGATTGCGCACGAAAACAATGAGAGCTCTGATTTCGTCAACCATCCATGGAGTATTTTTGTAGTGAGCGTCCAGCCGTACGGCGGGTAGTAGGATCATTCTGCGCCTGTGTCGTGCGATTGACTCCTTGCTTGGCCGTTCGGACATCAAGCGTCAGACGAATGCTACCGGCAAGGAGGTGTGCACCTATGGCAGTATCGTTTTGTGAGGCTGTTCTCATTGAAAGGGCCCAAGATACCTCACCCCCAAAAAAGTGACGTTTGAGGGAATCGGCATTCCTAGGCCTCTGCTAACGAAGAGCTCTCTCCCTCCCGGAGTTTCCAAGTTGTGAAATTATTTTCCGAGTGTGTGAAACATAACAGAGGGGAAAATACGAGGAAAGTTTAGTTTTCACAAGTATTGAAACTATCTCCGAAATAAGGTAAAAATATCTCCCGTAACGAACGGCCCTTAACCTGACGAAAAATCTCATTTATTCGGAACAATACAAATGTGATTCCAATCCTAAAAGACGCCTTGTTGGATCCTCGTTGGGTCGTTGCTCAGCCAAGAAGTGTGTGTCATCAGTCATCAGTCGGAGACAGGTTGGTCAGAAATGGATGCATCCATTGTGGCACGAGTCGCTATATCACCTGCCCCCCACTTGAAAACGAACTGGCCGATGCCGTAATCTTAGCACTTATGTTGACGATATTGTTTCCCTGTGAAGTCCTCGAAAGCCCAGCCATCGCATTTTTTTTTGTTGGACACATAACCAAAACTGACCAATTACGCCGGTCGACCTGTCTCCAGAACCGTATATGACAATTACAGGACTAGGGGATGAGCGGGGGTGACATGAATTCATTAGCTACCTGCATCCGTGCGAATAAATTCGTTGTTGTTCGTTAGCAGACGATATGCTAGAACAGGGAGGAGTGGTTGGTTTCCGACGCTACTATCTCACCTCACTCATGTTATTTGATCGGCTCGTTGCCGAGAGGGGGTCCCCTTAGAGAGAGTTGGTTTTTCGTGGTGAGTTATCTAACTCTATGATACCTGCTGTGTCGTTCGGTGCATTTCTGTCCCGCGAGAAGCAAACTTCGCACACCAATTCCAAGCGAGGGGCGTGGGTACGGTTTTTTGCGGCCGACCCATGCGAAAAAAGGGGGACAAAGGTCATTGTTCGGTTGAACCATCACTGAGACTGATGCTGGGCTGGGGGCTCCTTGAGGACACTGAAGACCTAACCAGTATGGAATGCAGTATCTTATTTGTGTGTATGGATAACACTCTTTTTGCATTTTAAGGCAATGCTGCTGACTGATGGGGGGCTCATTAAGGTCGCTGAGGAACTACCCAATAATGCATGCCTATCCCATTCGTATTGCACAAAATTCTCGCTGGTACCTATTATAGTAAGTCATGGGAGTGACAATCCGTCGGGTCCACTTAGTCTATCCCGATGACCACTTTACCAAACGGAAAATGCATTTTCGGCGGGTATGGAGGTGCTCAAGTGAAAAGCCCCAGACGTTTCAGACGATACCTTTGTCGTACCAAGCGTCGACGGGGTTGTCAGTGTAGCCCCTTCGGCTAAGACACTTCACAGAGGTCGGGTATTGGTGCAGTTGCGCTTTTGCGTTGGAATGGCGACTAAAAGGGAGCGTAGTTGGGGGTACGTCAACCTGTACGTCTAGAAGTCACAGCTAGACGGACCCCATTTGGTGCTTGGTTTGTTCAGAGACACTATGACCACCGTTGGGCTTCACTAGTAGCGGTCATCCCTCGAAAGTAAGGTATATGGTTACGGAATGAGACCTGCACGATTGAATCCCTCGGGGGGAAGACCTGAGGTCCATGCTTCGCAGGCAGACGGACTCCAAACGGCGCTTTACCTGGAGACACGCCGTGAACGCTTGAGCTTGCAATTGTAGCCGTGACAGCCCTGACTGTAAGCCCATTTTAGTTACGGCCATCTTGCGTATTCAAACATTGTTTGCGGTCGCTGTGATTGGATGTCACGCTGTGACGTGAAGGCGCGTTCCGTTAGTTGGCTATCGGGGCGGTAATCGTCCCCGCGGTGTCGTTGTTGCTGCTTTTCTTTGCTCGCATTTGTGGCAAAGGCGCCGTGGCGAAGTTAGCGGGATATCGCGTTGGTGAAGAATTGCATCTTCTGCTGATTCTAGTTCATGCTCAGTGGGCGTTTTCACGAGCGGTGTGTGTGCGTCGAAATACAGGCAACCATACAGCAGCAACAGCACTTCCCCGCGCCAGCACACGCTCGCATTTGTGGCAAAGGCGACGTGGCGAAGTTAGCGGGATAACGCGTTGGTGAAGAATTGCATCTTCTGCTGATTCTAGTTCATGCTCAGCGGGCGTTTTCACGAGTGGTGTGTGTGCGTCGAAATACAGGCAACCATACAGCAGCAACAGCACTTCCCCTCGCCAGCACACGCGCTACTGCTAATCGTGGGCAAAGAACGCCAAAGACGTCGGCAAGTATGTCTGCACAGCGACTAATCGCACATAGCTGGGGGCTGTGCGAGACAATACGGAACCGGACGGGCAGCTTCCAACACGCCAAAACGAAACGCGTGATGGTTGCAGTAGCTAGCGTCCACATACCGGCTGTTTCACCACTCTCATGGTGAACGTTGGTGTATGTTAGCTTCGCCGGGAAAAAACAGGGATCATATGCATTCGGGTTAGCTGGTATGCGACAACAAAGTTGAATTTTGCGAGGCACTACCAATCTTGGGTAGCTGTGCTACGCCTTTGCTCACGGCCGTGCTGTCACAGTGTCCTGAGATATTTTATCCGGCCGTGCATACACATGCAAGGTCGACCCTATAGTCAGTGTATGGTCAACACACGGCTGTGGTCTACATGTGCTCATCAGGCGCCTGACCGCATCGATTTCCGGGTGCTTTGGTACTGGTTGCCACCTACCTGGTACTCATGGTTAGCGTGGTACACATTTCTGGACGTGCGTCTATTACTAGTAGCGCAAGAAAATACGTCCGCTTTCATTGCAACCAAGCACGAAACCTGCGGCCTCACTTCATTGATAGTTAATTTAATGTCCTATTCGGATGGCTGGGTCAACAAACAACTATTTTATCGAAGCGATGTTTGAATTTCAAAAACGTCAACAAGCGCACCCCATCTCCATCATAAAAGGTAAAGACCTTTTACCTCGGCGTTCCCCGTGGCCTCCGAATACAGGCAAACGTTGCTAAAAATAATGCCTGTTTCACGAGTTGGCCTTGTCGTTTGGTTGTACAGCGACCGCGGTTATCTAGTCATGCGTGCCGCTGCTGTGTTACTAAATATTGACCTTTATATATCGGGAGCAACCAAAGATTGCGCGTTTCCTTCTCCAATCGAAAATAGAAGCTGTATTTCGTTTTATTCTAACCTCCGCAGACAACCTCAACGTGCTTAACTCTATCCCAAACGCAGGACTCCCCACGGAATATGCTTTCCACGAGACCTCCACCCGTCTCGCCGGGGATGGTGGCCCTGTTCCTAGTATTCGGGGCAATCATCCTGGCTCTCCACACCCCTGGAGCGAGCCGCCCGACCGGGGTAGACGCCGTCCTACTTTTGGAAAACCCAGGCGCGATCAGCGACAAGTGCTGGGTGTTTATGCACCTCCAAAAGTCTGGCGGGTCGACCGTGAAAGGCATCCTTAAGGGTTGCTGGGCCTCAAAATTGGCGATCTACGACTCCGGCCAATGGAAAGAGGGGGACGCGTACTTGCAGGGGTTCGGAGGTAATCTGACGAGTGGCGAACAATGGAACGTTGTTGCGGGAGGGTACACTGATGCGCTGCGACGGTCAAGCGTCGTCGACGAAAACTGCCGGTGGTTCACCATGTTCCGACATCCGGTATCGCGCTTGGTCTCCGCGTACTTCTACTGCAAGCGGACTCCGAAGGACAAGGCTTGCGCGTCGGAGGTGGTGAACGCGAACGATGTCGACCTGGTAGCGTTCGCGAAGCACTGGGGTAACTTCGCGATGAGGCAGTTCGCGCTGAGCCTGGTCTCAGCTGACGACGTGATCGAGTTCTCGCGCACTTTCGCAGCGCAGGAAAAGCTTCCCCCCGTCTGTAAGGCGGGTGAGCAAGATTCCCGGCTGGTATCTGCTGAAGGCGTACCTAGAGTCAGATGAGATGGCGGTTTCGAAGTACGGAGGAGGTCTTGCCGACGCGGCGTTGTACGAAATGTTGCAGCCGGTGCAGGACCTTCTCCGCGACAGGTACGACGCCGTCGGCATCCTGGAGGAGTTCAACACCACTCTCTCGCTCTTCGACGCGGCCTTGGCTATGCCCAGCGTTAACTGGCACCAGCAATTCACGAGCGAGGGCCGACGGAAGAGGAACATTCGGTACGTGGAAGAGAGGGAGGTGGCCCTGGCGGAGGCGTGGACCAGCTCGGAAGTAAAGAAGTATATTCAGCTGGACATCGTGCTGTACGAGCACGCCGTCGACGTCTTCCACCGACAGGCTCAAGCGCACGGTATCTAGCGTGGAGTTGTTCGTAGCAGTGTAGTACCTTGCACCGGCTAAACTGACAGCATCCACGGTACAGGTGGCCGGGACACCCCAGTCTGACAATAATTAGGTGGGTTAAAAATTCTTCTTGTGGGAAAAAATGAATGATGTAACAACGCCACTAGCCGTACCAAAGCGAGATGTTTTTGTCATCTTGTGGGTTATCATACAATTCCAAATGGATCCACAAGGATGTATTTGCCCCTATTTTGTGCAGGGAAGGGAGTGAAGAGAGGGGGTCCTAACCACCTGTGTAGGTGAGATTAACGACCTCGGCTTGAACCGAGGACGCACTGCCGTTGATCAGCACCCTTAGGATTTAGATGTTCGTGTTATTTTCGTGCACTTGTTGTATGCAAAGCATACGTTCGCGACCAGCGCCGGCGTGATTTAGGAGCACGTTGGTGTCGGGCCGTCGGTGAACAAGCGCCTTTCCCCGACCCCGAGGAGTTTTGTGTCGCCCTGCCCAGGGTTTGCAACCACAGGATGCAGGAGTGGATAATGAAACGATTAAATATCGAAAATCGAGCTTGCTGTTTTGTTGTGGCACACTAGGTTCACTCATTAAATTTCCGCGGCTTATAGTGTCCCTTCGACGCAGTTTTTTGCCGTCGAATGGTTGACAACAGGTGCTACGAAGAACTGATGCCTAGGAGTTATCCTCTGCTATTGATGAGACGCGTGACGATATCAATCAGTGAAGGCTTTAACTTCGAACACGCATCGCCCGGCTCTACCGTGGCTGTTGCGGGTAGTGTAATCGAAGATGTACGAACGTGCGCCGCAATAGTAATAGTGTTGTTTTCCGTTTGTCGGCACCTCTCTTTGGGATATCTAGTATGGTAGGTGCCGGCTCGAATACAATAGATGCCTTGCACTTTTGATGTTTGTTTGTGTCCGCCATTCGTCCAGGTCGTTGCGCTTCCGACGTTAGTTAAGACTGTCTCTTTTCGCGAGCCTGTAGAGGAAGTTTTTCGTGGCCTTTCGAAAGAACGTTTATGACCAGCCTTTAGAGGTGATCCCACGTGTGTAACAATATTTTCAGCTTCTCCGTTTCTAACCGTTGCTGTCGTTGGACCCGTGGGCTTGGTATGGCGTGTCGGATCTGCAAGCTAAGTCACATACCAGGTGAGGGCTTTACGCGGCGTGGCAGCTTACGAGGACGAGAGAAAACCCGGACGTATATTTTGTTTGAACGATCACTTCGATGGATACCCCGAGGGTACGCCAAAACAAACAAGCACACACGCCATTAATGTTTTGGAAGCCCAGACCGAAGACCGGGAGGAGGGTGTATAAGTGTAAAGCCATTTTGAACAAAACAAAAGCGAAAAGTGTGAGTTTGTGTACTTTGCGCAGAAATCCCATGCGACTGGTCTGTTTTTCGGTCGAAAAGTTTTAAGGAGTGAGGTGTTGCTTTCTCGTTTTTATGTTCGTCCTTAGGTACCCTTTGTGCACCCGCGGTGAATGAAAGCTGTTGTCTTGTTGCCGAAGACAGTCGCGTCTTCTGCCAGCCGAGATAATGTCAGCTGTTGGAGTAAGGATTCCTTTACTTTGTTGATCTCAAGTGAGTTGCACGGTCGGTCATGGGATGCTTCGGGCAACATCCAGCCATCCTCCCTGTCTGGTTTTCGGTGTGCTGGCGCTCAGTTGATATACTAGGCACCACAAGAACTATAGGGTTGTAGGTTGGGTTTGTAGAACGGTGCATGAAAACCTAGAGGCAACCTAGAAACCTTCACAAACGGGTTAGGTACTCGAAATCCCCATCGAGAAGGTATCTCACACTAGGCCGGAATAGTCGCGCTTTAGTGCGTGTGTCGTCGTCCGGCAGTGTGTACCGAACAATGCTCGGGACATTCACGGGATGCTAACACCAGTACCAGGTATGAATATAGGTAATTAGGTGCCAAATCAGCTGATAGGGTACTGTTGTACTGCAAGAATCGGTGGTTTCATGCCGGTCTACGGATACTAGGGTCTTATAATGTGTGGCGGGGCGACATGATCTGAGGTGATGGTTGGATATTTTGGCGTGGATGGATGGTTCCTCTTCGGAGGCAGTCCCTGACGGTAATAAACTACGAGACGATTTTCGATCCCAAGATGCTGTCCGTATACGTGCGTGGGTGGAGCCCGATGACCAGGTAACCCTCACTCCTGTATAATGTCTGTGTCGTCTGTGTAGCGGAGTCTTCGGTTACCCACGTATTGCTACTTGTGTGTGTCTGTGGCGGTGTACCGTATACCTAATGCTCTTTTCAATAATTATGGTGTTACCCGCGCGTGCAACAAATGGATACGTTCGACAGCTACGTATCAACAAGAGCAATCACCGTATGTCCGGGCTCGGAGCACGATGGTGTGTTGTACTGCGTCTGTGGGGGTATGCAAACGGAGGACCTATTTGACAATGCAGATACCTACCTGATGCACTGAAGCCGATGCCGCCGTGACGTGGAGCCGCGGCGAAAGACGTGCCTCGCACCGCAGGGTCGGGAGCAGGAAACGGACGTTGAGCGAGTGGGGTTAGGGTCGTTTAGTGGGATGACACTTCTTAAAAACTCTGTTCGAGTAGTTTGGATGATATCATCGAGGGTTCGCCCCTCCAGTTGTTTACTGCAGTTTTGCCGTTGTGGTGGGTACTTTCACTCTCGTTGGTTGCACGGCGTTTTTCTGTCGTAATAAATTCGACATCAATTCTCAAAAATCTAGAGTTATATGAGATGTTCGAATGGTTGGGTGTTCTTCTCCTCCTGAAACAATTGCAGCGGAGTGTATAGCGCCGAGCCCGATCGATGTTCCTACTGTTTTTGCACTTTAGAGCTGCAGCGACAGCAATAACAGCATACAGTAGACAACGCAAGTGAATGCGGAATCTGTCACGGGCCCCATCGCTGAACCACAGGAGCACATTTTTCCCAATACTTATGCCGTCGCCGCAGCAAGCGGGTAAGGCTGGTATTGTCTTGTGTGTTGTGTTCGGGCGAGCTCGGTCCTTCTGAAAGTATGACTCAGATCTTGGCTTTCGTGTGTCTGTTGGCTGGGATTTCTGTTTGATTGTTATAGAGACCAACCGCACGTTGGTCAGACTACGGCAGCTGCCGGGCCCACGACTACTGAATAGCAGCAACGTCGTTTTTCTGTTTGTCATGCCACCGCTGTACCAAGCACTTAGGGCTAGTCTTGCCTTCTGTCTTGTGTCCTAGCCAGCTGGGTGGTTATGGAAAGCTGCTTGGAGTCCAACGGATTTGCTGTGCTGTGGAGCACAAGAAAGACGCTGCATTTGCGAGGTCACTTCACACCAATGATGATTACAGAAACTACCTGGCTCACCACTGCTCAGAACCACCATCATTGTGCCTCTAGTTTAGGTCACCCCTGTACCAAGCGGGTAGGGGTCGTCATGCGTTGTGTGTCGTTCTCTAGGGAGTTTTGTGCTTTAAAAATCACTTCAGTAAAACAGGATTGAGACAGACGAACCAAGGTAAAATGTCAACATAATGGGAAAAAAAAAAAAAAAAAAATGCAAAGCGTCACCCAAATATAACAATGGCAGAGTACGAGGGGGGGGTACCATCAACTTGGCAGGAAATGAGGCATCAAGAATAAAACGGGGGTTGTAGCAAGGAATTAGGCAGTAGTCACTGGACTTCTCACCTAGAAAGACGGCCAGTCAAGTTTAGCGGGTGCTATCACTTTTTTATCCGGTCAAACTGACGTTGCTACGCCGCCTTGAACTTGCCTTATTTCCCCCCCTCCCTGGCGTTGGGCCCAACGGCGTCTTGATTAAGTTTCTGCTCACTGTGTACCTTGAGCGTTCGTCGTTTTGTCACATTCTCCTTCTCCTTAACGAACCAGGACTTCATGTACTGCTCCGCCGCTTCTTCAACACGTCTGAACCACTTGCTCGATTTCTTCGCTGCCAGCGTCCGTTGTTTCTCTTCGATGGGCAAGTTCAAGCAATGATAGGTCGCGTTCGAGACAACCCATCCGCTCCTTCTCTTGCCTCCCCAAGTAGCCCTTTAGCCCCTTCAGTTCCCAAACATCACTCGTTTGGGCAGTCTCTCGCTACCCATACTAGCCACGAAATACGCGGAAAGTATCCTCCGCTTTGGCAACGTCGTCTCGACGTTCACGCATCCTGTTTGACCAGTGCATACGCGTATGAATGCTTATGGCAGCCGTCGCAAGGTTTTCTCTTCCATCCGATGCAGCGGAAGAGCAAATTGTGGTGAGCTGTCGCCAGTATGGCGAGATGAGCCACTGTGGGGTTTCACGTCACACATCCGTATAGCTTGGTCGCGATTACCTCGGCTTTGATCATCGGTAGTTTGAGCCGGAGCGGTCGGGTGGGCTTTTCGTACAATGGCAAACTATTCGGTCTGAAGCGTAGGTCGTCCATCAGCACGCGCCGGTTGCTTTTAGCACTATCGTCGGCGTTCTCGCACACAGTCGCCGTAAGGTACACAAACGTGGTGGCTTGTTTGTACATCTGGGCAGATGCCTCAGTAACAAAAGTAACCCTGCCCATACGTTTCGTCATCAGGCAGATGGTTTCCCCTTCGGCTTCCGAAACTGAAAATCTCTTCTAAAAATGTTGGCACATGCCATGCACTAGTCAATCTACGGTAGCACTGGTCTTGTGCGCATAGTATATCTGATATATCAAACATGAGTCGGTCGTCCTGTTCTTGCATGACCGAGGGATCCGCGCACATCACCGTGCGGGCGTACGAGAGCAAGGAGCTGGGCTGGGTGGGCGACGGGGCTGCCGCCTGGAACGCCCTGACGGAGCGTTTCGACGGCAACACGAAAGACGTCCGTCGTTTGGGCCGGGAAAAACCTTGTCTCCAAGTCCATGAAGCCAGGTGGCGACTCAGGTGACTTAATCGCTACCATGGACGACCTGCGGCGCGGGTTGGAGGACATGGGGGAGACCATCCTCGACGACACCTACGCCGATGTGTGTCTCACTCCCTTCCCTCAAGGAATTCGACTTATATAAAAGATGCATCATAGGGATGGTTCCTGCAACCCTCATTAAACTAGACAGGCCGCCATCAACTTCCACATCGACGACTTTTTCAGGAAGCCGTTTACGCCTCCCACGTCCGGGCGTGGAGCGGCGATGGCCGCTGCGTCGAGCGGCGACAACGGCGATCACGGTAAGGCTACCGGACACTTCGAGCGCGACTGCTCTAAGATTGCGTCGAAGAATCGATTCAACAGGGTGAGGACGAAGAGCAAGAAAAGAGGAGGTGGCGATTCTTCGCCCATGTGATGTTCCTACCACAAGCCCGCTAGCCACACTGACACACAGTGTCACACGCGGACGAACCTCCGGCAGTTGGCCTCTAACTTGGCGTTCCAAAGGGCACCTGATCAACGCTTCGTCGACATCGGAAATGCCCTCCTTACTGAAACCCTTCAACCAGAACTTCAACCCGAGCCACAAACATTCGGGTTCTCGTATAGCGCGGTGGGTGCTTCCTTGGTCGGGGCAACCGCGTTAACTTCAACCTCATCATCGGCTCCTGCGGAATCAGCTGGGAAGCCAACGTCTCCTGCGCCACACTACCGCGGCATCGCTGCAGGGGCGTTCGGCGCGTTCGCGGCGACCACCACCGCCCTATGGGCCGCAATCGTCCGCCCCGACTACAGGGTCTTCATCATGATGGGGGAATGCGGCGCAACCCCACAACTTCGTTGAAACATGTTCCTAATTCCCGGGCGCAAGCGACTAACGCATCGTTGATGTTCCTCAAATCATCGTCGGAATCGAGCAGAACATACTTAAAGGCGTTACAACGAGTGTAATCCTAGGCACCGTTACAGATGACGGTAGGCACAAAAGGCAATTTTCCTTTGACGCTGTTTAAGTGCAAGGGATAGGATCTTACGGCATGGCAGAAGGGGATTGCTACGTTATTGCACCCTGACAAGCCCTTGTTGGAGAACAACGAATCGCTCTTCTATGAACGTGATCGGAACTGATGAGGGGACAGGAAAATCGCTGTGTCCTATCAACATCGAGCTTGGAGGGGGCTCCGTTGGTCTCGCATTACGAGCCGAGTCTGCTGACCTGTGGCACCGGCGTATGGGACACATCAACCGCAAATCATGGATCTTCGGAAACAGGCGGGCAACGGCGTCGAGTACAACGGTGACATACAGCCATGTGATGTCTGCCCCGTCGACAAGAGTGAACAACAAGCTCATCCGAAGCAGACGATGTATGATGTACAGAGTGCTTTCCACCTAGTCACCGATGACACCACAGGCCCCATATCCCCTCAAGCGCTGAGCGGTTGCAACAACGTTACAAAATTCGTTGACCAACAACACAGAGAGTAAGGAGATCTTTCTCATCAAGAATAAAACGCAAACTGTCTATTCTTTAGAGCTGTTCAACACTGGATTCGTGAATCCCACAAATCTTCGTTTGGTTCGCCGTAAGGCGGACCGCGGTACGCAGTTCACGAGCTCTGCGTTCCGTCAATATTGTCGAGCCACAGCCATCAAGCTTGAGTATGCGTCTCTCAACACACTACAACAGATGGGTGCAAATGAGCGGGCAGGAAAGACGATTGCTGGAATCGCGCGCTGCTTGCTCACACATTCAAGTGTGTCCAAATTTGTCTGGGGAGAACTGATCTTGACAACAGTCTACCTCAGTATTCAGGCTCCACAAGCGGCGTTGGCTAATGCGACGCCGTACAAGACTCTCTACAGTAAGGATTCATACCTCCGATACCCTCGGGAGATCGGGCCAAGGGCGTTCGTGCACGTTGAACGACACACGAAGAATCTGAACCATCGTTCCTGGGACGGACACCTTGCCGGGTACAGCGTGGACAGCAAGTCGTTTCGGGTTGAAAAATATAAGACGAGGAGTATCTACGAAAGCAGGAACGTTATATTTACCGAGATGCCTTTCGCTCTGCCTGAGTCGGATTTGATGAGTAGTGTCGACGAGGGGGATTTGTTCATACGATGAGTACGATGATATGGTGCGAGACGTACGCAACTATACTTCCACCCTCGACTATAGTTCGCCCTCTGCTGCCGACGGAGAAAACCCAAGACCCGCCAGTGGGGGATATATTCCAAACAATGCGCGAGGCGATAAACGGTGATGCTGCGGTCAGCCATAATAGTTTAGAATCCCCCGAGACTCCACCAGTCGACAAACCATTGGATGACTCGACTGGGGGAGACAGCTCTGCTTCGCCTGAACAAGACAGCTCTACAGGGGCAGGTGGTGGTTCTGAAATTAGTGGTAGCTCCGGTATTTCGGTGTCTGGTTCTGAATCGCGCGGTGGACGTGTCTCTCGTGGTGGCTGTGCGTCACGTGTTGGGCGTAGTGGCAGCGGTGGCGCAGCATCGCGTGGTGGGCGTTGTAGTCCTACGCCGCCACGTCTTACTACTGGATAGGTAGCACAAGTGCCTAACGCCAAGAACATCCGCGAAATACGACGCCTTGCATAGTACACAAAGGGGGAGTATCGAGATATCGCCCACAACGACCACCCTGTCTCATTCGTGGAGTATACGTACAAAGTCAAGATCACACAACCGCACGCGCCTGGGACGTTTGAGGAAGCCCTGAAGCTGCCTGACGCAGAACTGTGGCGAGCGTCCGCGAAGAATGAGATGGATAGTGTCGAAGACCTCCAGGTCTACAAGCTGGTCCCTCGCTCGACAGTTCCTCCCGGGACACGAATATACAAAACGAGGTGGGTGTTCAAATTCAGGACTGGCAATACTCACGCGGCTCGCTTTGTGGTAAGAGGCTGGGGCCAAGTCCCAGATAAAGACTGCAGCAACACGTACGTTCCGGTTTGCAGACTTCAGAGCGTTCTAATGGTGCTGGGCATCGCCGCAGAGATGGACTGCGAAGGGGTACAGCCAGAGGTGAAAAACTGCTTTCCCGTACGCGGACATCGAGGACAAGGTGTTCGTGGAAGCAGCGCCTGACTTTGAGAGGACGGCTAAGGACGGCGTTCCACTTGTCATGCAGCTGGAGAAGGGCCTGTATGGGCTGGCTCAGAGCCCCGGAAACTAGTAGAAGACGTTCGACCCTCTCCTCACTCTTGAGCTCGTTCCGCACACGTCTGATACCTGTATCTACATTTCCAGGCAGAGAGGTATGGTCATCGTCCTTGCTCTATACGTGGATGATCTTCTCCTCATTGGGGCTGGCATCCTGGTGATCGAAGGAATCAAGCGGAAGTTGACGCAGAGATTCAAAATGACGGACATTGGAGACAGTTCGCTCGTTCTTGGTATGCAGGTTACGCATGACCGCCAGAGTAAAGCACTTACCGCTAGACAGGACAACGACAACATATATAATCTGGAGAAGCTTGGCATGGCGGACTGCTAGGCTACGAATACTCCAGGCTACGGGCCGGACCTCTCCACCAATCAGCCGGAGGAGAATCTTCTGAACGAGCAAGAGAAGGTATTGCTACCAAGCCATCACGGGCTCGGTCATGTACCTCGCGCCAATCACAAGATACGACATTATGTGCATCACTTGCTAAGTCGCTCGTGCTATGTCGAGGCCTTCGAAGGTGCACACGGGCGCGGCCAAGCACCTGCTGAGATACCCCGCTGGAACAACATACTTCACCCTGGTCTACAAGGAAAGAGGCTTCAAGCTAACTGTCTCCTGCGACTCCAACGGGGGCAACAACCCCGGCAACGGGAAGTCGGCGTCGTGCTACATCATGTCGTTCTGCAGGGCTCCCGTCTGCTTGAAGTAAGCGGTTCAAAGCTTAACAGCCATGTCTACCATGAAAGCAGAGCTGATGGTTAGAGCGGTAGCCATGAAGGAAGCTGTACCCTGCTCCAACGTGCTGATCGAGCTAAGCTTCGGAAAAGAGTTCGAAAATGTGCCGGCATACATCGAAAATATAGCGATACTGCATGTCATCCGGAACCGCGCTTACAGTTCTCGAGCGAAATACATCGCGTTTAGTTTTTTCTATATTCGTGACCTTGTCAGTGAGGGAAAGATAAACATTCCCTGCATCTCTACGGAGGACCAACTCGTCGACATCGGGAAGAAGCATCTCAACGAAAATCGTCGACAACAACCTCTTCACAACATCATTTTTTTAACATCGACATCAACATTAATTTGTGATATCTGGTTGAATTTGAACGTTTACTCTTCAGACGTCAATATCGGCTCGCATCATAACTGATTGCTGGATCTGTGTAGCATTGATCTTAACAGTTTTTTGGTTAGCATAAAACATTTTCAGTACAACGTACACGTCAACGCATCTACGCATAGCACGAAAAAAGTAACGTTGTTTGAATGAAATGAATATATTGGCATGACTGTCATCACGCAGTCGTGTTTTCAATTTCACTACACTTCTTTCATTGAGGGGGAGTGTTATGTAAATGTTGGCACGTGTCAATGTGCTAGTCAATGTACAATAACACTGCTCTTGTGTGCATAGTAGATCTGGTAGACTTAATATGTGCAGGTTGGCATGTGAGGTAAGCGGAGGAGTTCCTGCTGTAGTGTTCTATGAATGGAGGTTCCTCGACCTCACTCTTTGCGGATCTCTCTAGCTGTCCTATCTTCTCTGGGAAGCTAAAATCGTCTGGACTTCAGTGTACTCTGTGGTATATACATCTGTGTGTTGGCCACCTAAGCGCCGTGAATACAGCATCACACCCTCGTCTCGACTGAAGAGAGGAATATTCCTCGTCCGCTACCCGCTCGCAGTGTCACTACCTCGACTAACATCGAGAGACACAGCCTCTGCCACTGTGCCAAGGATATTCAACATGCATAGTGCAATCCGAACGAACCACACACTGCAATAATATATGTCATCATCTTCTCACGGCTGTTGCTCTATCTGTAAACGATGCCCGCGTTATCTGCATACCGCATTCCCCAGATAAGTTGCGGTTCCGCCACAGTCTCCTGGGGTTTATCTCGCACTTTCTTCGGCCCGCCTCGAACCTCGACCCCCCCCCCCCCTCTTAACATGCCGCTCACTACGTGAGCTAGACATCCAGGGTACCGTTTTTTTTTTGTTTTTTGTTTTGTTTTGGCGGTTGTCCACAGCTGGTCGTCGAGTTAGATCATTTGTGCGAGGTAAAGAACCTTTACTCTGCACAAGGGAATTGATCGTATCACGTAGTGTTCAAGGTAAAGCACCCAAGAGGCAGTTACATAGTACTCCCATTGCTGTCTTTGGAAGTGACTACACCGGAAATTAAACTAACTCATTGAAGCTGTCATCCATATGCAAGTCCTCCTCACCAGCGGTTCTTAGTAGGATGCAGCTCACCCTTCATGCGACTCGCCGGACACCTCACAGCGCTTCGCGCTTGGTGCAAGCGATGTCTGCCTGGTCGGTGAAAACCCGACATGCTCCGTCCCGGCATTGTAGGGATGCGAGGGTCTATGGTCATTCGACTACGGCCATGCATGAGATCGAGTACATCTCTCCTATCGAGTACACCCCCCCCCCCCCCTTCTCATCCTCCACCTCGGTGCACACCACATCCTACACCAAATCTGCAGTGGCGCTAAACCGCCCCACTGCTGCGCGCACTTCGGCAGTGTAGAACAAGTTGAACAACAATGATGCGAGCACGCATCCTAGCCGTAGGCGTTCCCCCACGCCGAACCAATCTGATTATTGACCATTGTCCGTCCGAGTGCGCGCATGCATTCCATCGTGGAAGTGGCGAACGACCGCGAGCATGTTCGGTGGCACACCGAATCGAGCCAGCACTGTCAACAAGAGAGTGCGGTCGACTTAATCGTATGCCTTGGCGAGGTCGATGAAACACATGTAAAGATGGGTGCTCATCGTTCGTGTGAATTGGTGTACAGTAGTACCGCACACATTGCGCTTCGCTCCGCGGGCGACCTACGCCGCCCGCTACGTTCGCTCAGGAAGGAAAATTACATCAAATTATGCGAAGCGGACAAAGGTCCTTGATTGAATATAGTGTTTCTCATGATTGATTGTAGTTGCGAACTGACGACTTGATAAGGCCAAGAGTATCGCCGACATGCTTCAGGAGAAAAGAGCTCGGACGCCACATAAGCTTCGCGTCGCCGGCGGTTTTCCGTACGCTCGCTCACATGTTGTACATACGTACATACCCCAGGTAGGGTACTTTGTTTCTATTTTCGATATGCTCTATGTCTGTACTCATATGTACGAAAGCTAAAGCACAGCACGGCACAGCAGCACCGCAAAAACAATGAAAATGAAACCGAAAAATTCGAAAAGAACAAAAATCTTGTCCCCTCGCGTGTACTAATTTCCTGCTTGAATGGAACACCTTACACCGGTCATGAAAAAAAAAAGAAGAAAAAAATCAAACAGCAGAGCTTGTCTCTCAGCCCCGTACGCCGCCCGCCCCTCTGGCAACGGTTTCGCCACCGATTTGGTCCGGGCAAAGCTGCCCTCATTCTCTGCCACAGTGAGCCCCGTCGCCCGCCTCGCGTGAGGCCCGGTGCTCACCGTAGCAGTGGTTCGCCAGCTCGACAATGTTGGTGCTCAGCCTGCGTGCCTCACTCTTTGAGCTTCAAGCCCGGTCGCAAAAATAAGCACCACTTGAATATTATCTTGCAATCCCGTACGACCCTTTACACACCTCGGACAGATCAGCTCACAGTAACTTGAGCTAGCTATTTCAGGAGCTAGCTCACCGGTGAGATACGTGAGCTATACATGTTTTCCTGGCTTGAGCTATAGGAGTGTAGCTCATCTGCACATGTTTTCAAAGCTTGAGCTATAGAGGTTAGCTCATCTGCACATATACGTCCAGAGTGAGCAATAGGAGCTACATGAGCTAGCTCATCCACCCCCGAGATGAGCTATAGGAGCTACATGAGCTACACATGTTTTCCCCGGCTTGAGCTATAGGCGGTAGCTCATCTGCACATGTTTTCGAAGCTTGAGCTATAGGCGGTAGCTCATCTGCACATGTTTTCAAAGCTTGACCGTATGTGATATATATGAGATCGGATCTGCTTCTGTTCTGACACCTGACGACAGGTCGACACCCAGCATAATTTGAATTTTCGTTTTTTGGACAACAGCTATACGCATACAGCAGATGTCAGCTGTCACCATGCACGCCACCACAAGAGACTCTCGGCCCTCGCACAGAACAAAACATTGTCACCCCACAGCAACACCCCTAGCATGCCCACGACCCGGGGTAGCAGCTCTAGCGGCGCTTCGGCCGTAGACCAAACTGGCGGCGGGCAACAACCAGATCTATCGATGGATGTGGACCCCACGAACAACGTCATCGATGTGGATCAGGGCAACGATCAAACCCAGGCCGAACCCATATTAATATTGCTATACATACGCAGTTGTCCCGGAGGGTGGGCTTTTTTAGCTACTTTTCTTACACGCATGTGTTGCAAAGAAAGAGAGCTACAATGAGCTGCGTTCATGAGCTATGATTACGTTTTCCGGGAATGACGTATAGACAATGGCTCATCTGCACATGTTTCCCCTGCTTGAGCTATAGGCTGTAATTCATCTGCAGATGTTTTGAAGGCTTTGAGCTATAGGTGGTAGCTCATCTTCACATGTTTTGAAGTCTTGAGCTATACCAGGTAGGTGGTAGTTCATCTACACGCATTTTACCAGACTGAGCTATAGGAGCTACATAAGCTACACATGTTTCCCCCGGCTTGAGCTATAAGCCATAGCTCATCTGCACTTGTTTTCGAAGCTTGAGCTATACACGATAGATGAGATATCAATAGCTCATCAGCTATCCGGGGGTGTGGACCCTCTAAACTCGTAGATCCTCTACCAGAAACCACGAATAGAGGCACACGCGACGCCTAGCCACGAAACCGGCGACAACGCTCCTTGCAATCCCCTCTCTACCGGCCACCATCCGCCGACATCCGCGACGGTGCTGCACTCGCCCGCGATGCCTTGCTTCGAGTACACGAGCGCACTCGAAACTAAAGAAAAAAAAGGAAAGAAGGACTGAAATTGCCAAAATAAATGTAGAGAACAAAGACCCGCTGGAAAGGTCCGGCAAGTAATAAAAAGAGGCGATTTCCAAGCGGGACCTCTGAGAGGCCAGGGATGCACCAACCTAGCCCGAGATCGAGATATTTATAAATAGCTCTATATGCTGTCTCGTGCATACGGGGAAGGATTCCCGCACGACGTTTAGTCTCCCGCATACGGGAAATGAATCCCGCTCGACTTTTAGTCTCCTGCATACGGGAAACGAATCCCGCACGACTTTTAGCCTTCTGCGTACGCCCGCACGACTCGATATACTCCTGCATACGGGAAATAAATTTACGACTTGGCGTCCTGCATACGGGAAATAAATACCGCACCGACTTCACCTCATCCTGTATACGGGGAGTACATCCCGTACGACTTAAAATTCCTCCATCCGATACAAACGGTCGGGGTGCCCATTGCCGTACTCTTGCCGTAGGGCTTTCGGCTGCTGCTGTACGCCCTCCCCTGTCCGCTTCGCACGGCAGAGGTGCGTATGATGAAACTCCCACCATGCATAGAACAAAAGTTGCTGCTGCTGCTGCGCCCTTGCCTACGGTCCTGCTTCCTGCCACCGTAGGGCTTTGTTGCTACTGCGACTTCACAGCAGTAGCTGCGACGTCGTCTCTACGGCATTGTCTTCTGGATCCCCCATGCGGCTTCCGCATCCACCATCGGAGAGTTCCGACGATGGTGGTATAGCATCCCTCCCTGCTGTGCCAGCGATGATTAACTTTTGCTTCCCATCGGCGTTCTGTATTCGAGGCTGCTTCTCCGAAAGCGACGCAATTGCAGCAGCTGCTCCACAACAAACCCTGCTCAAATACTTATGGAGCTCGAAGGTCTCCAATGTCATCTCCCGCGAGGCTGTGGACCAGCACACATTGTAGAATGTTTGTAGCCTCAGATAACGGTAGCCCAGAGTGCATGGCAGTCTGCGGATGGATGCTTCAGGTCATGTACTATATATTATTGGCCTACCACAGAGTAGGGGCAGAGACTATATGAGCCTCGTGCGTCACCACTTAAAACCTCTGATGTCAAGAGTCATGCCGGTAATCGACGATAGGCAATGGTACCAACCGGTACGTAACTGTCATCTAAAGTGACCAAACGAACAGTCGTTATATAAAGACGCCAACCCTAACGATTTCAGGGGTAATATCTGCTGTGCAAAAGCAAAGCCTGGTCGAGGGTATTCTCCACCGTACAAACGTAAACTCTGCATGGTGACCGGACTAATTTCACGAAGCACGGATTGTTTTAGTTCGGGGGGGTGATATGTCGCCAAGTCTCAGACATGTACCTCTCGCAAATTCTCTACAAGTTAGTCAAACAGGAAGGTTTGCGCGCCATGCACTCTGCGTGCCCAAGTGCCCAGATTGCTGTCCCCATAGTGCGGGACAAACTTCCGGGCGAGGTCCTTATACCAGCCAATCGGTTCCAGGTGGCAGATTAACCCGTTACTCACGCAAGACCTCATGCACAGGACGTAGTACCCAACCACGGAATGACGGGAGCGATCCTTGATCACGAATGTGTCCAGCATGCCCGGCGTTCCCATCCGCGCTTGCCGTAGGCCTTCGCAGCGGCTAGCCCAGGAAATCTGCTCAAGGAAATGCTCCACCTGGTAGATGCGTGTGAAGAGTCGGGCAGGTGTTCGGGCCGAGCGTTCAGAGGGCACCTCCATATCGTATTCAACAGGGATTTCCATCGCAATAGTACGGCCACGAGGTGGAGATATATCTACTGCAGGGCCTCGACCAGGAGCGGCGGTTGTAGAGGCGGTGGGCTGTGGGTCAACACTCGGCGCATGGCTACTCGTAGCGCGGTTGTCTGTCGCAGACTCGTCACGACTCGGCAACCGCTGCACTCCGCTGGGGTTCGTCGACTTTAACCCCCCCGACTATACAGACGCGAAGCCCACTGGACCACGACATGGCCCGTCTATATGATACCGAGGCTAGGACAAGGGGGTGTGCTTAACGCTTCTCAGCTTTACTCCTATGAATGGCACCGATACATCACACGTCACTAATCCGTTTCTGAAAATTTCGGTCCGCGTAATACGATCAGTAATATCATTGCTTGCTGTAGCAATGCCACCTTATCTTCGACATATATTTGACGCGTTGGATTGGAAATGTGTTGTGCCCCGTCCATCCATAAACGATGTTGGCCCCCTCTATCCCAGAATAACTGCATAGAAAAGGTTGTAACACTCTGCGATAGGTTGACGCCCCTCCCGCTCATTTAGATCGCGACACAGCTCCAATACTGCTTCTCGCGTGCTACGATAGAAGTAGCACGTTTAGTAGAAAATATATTGTCTGAACGACGGGGTCCCTTAACCCAAAATCGTCGGAACCCCATTATTGTTTTGCTAAATTTCATTATTTTTTACCTCGGTCATTAAACTATCGACCAACCATTGCAATTTGATTAAGAGTGGGGCATTCAAGAGCTCCTCAAGCGGAGCGCCTTACAAAGAAACAGCGTGCTTTTACTGTAGAATGTCTTGCGTGCCGTCGAGCTGTCATGGTTTAGACCGTACTTTTATACTCACCATTTGGCTGCCCTCGACCTTCAGGTACCCGCGCCGGACCTGCTCTTTCTCGTGGGGAATCGAGCTGTCTAGGACGTACACGCGATCCTTGATGGACTCCAGCATCGCGCCTCTGCCACATAAGGCGTTGGGGTGGAGACGACGGACTGAATGACTATTGTTCCACACGTCCTTCACGTACGTCACCTCACGGCCACTTGCGGCTTCCTCATACTTGAACAAGACGTTGTCCAATGTGCTTGACTCTTGGTGCTTGCGGCATACTCTGTCGATGTGCTCCACCCCCGCCGTGTTCTCCAACCCGAACTTGAATCTTGTTACCTTTTCGATTGTTCGAGAAATCTTGACTTTTACGCGAGGTACGTCTGACGCCAGTTGAAGCTGACCGTAAAGTTGGTAGAACCTTTTGCCGTCCGAGTAGCCCAGGGAGCCATCTTCGTTTCTCACGACGCTATGCTCTACCTGTAGGTGAGCGTATGCTGTCGACGCCATCCTCTTGCTGTGTTGTTCCTATGCGTTGTAGACGAGCAGAGTTTATTGGAGCAGCGTGGGCATCGGTATTATCTTCATACCCAAGTGGAGGTAAAAGCCAATATCAGGTACACTGGTTCAATTTGATGAAAAAACAGGTATATAATGAAACCAAGCAAAGGGCACACGGCACGAGGGGTGAAATTCGCCATGAGAAATCACAAGGTGTCTTGTTTGCGTCTGAACAAAAAGTGTGTGACCTCACCCAAGATCTGAGTTGTTAAATTTAATGAGGGTATAGGTACCACTGGCTTCCCTCGCACCTGCGGAGGGCCACTAGGCTTCGTTGTTTACCCCACGACGGGCGCGCCAAGAGCATCGCCCCCACCTCCCCGTGACTCCGTGTCGAAGGAGATGCGTCATCACTTGTGAAATGAGCGAGGCAAGCAACTAATGAGTACCCCCACCCCCCCCTTCCCGTGGCTAGCTGTGAAACCTCTCGACCATCCTCCTCGTGAAACCGCTTGCTCGGCACGACGTTCTTTCGTCGTACTGAAACCGATGTCACCTCGACCCGAGGCGGGGCCAACGAACCACCGTTCACGGTGCTGTCGTGTGTATGCAAAACAAAATATACATAGCTGCAAGACATAGCAGTTGGTCATTGTCGCACAAGTGTCTGATGCATTTTAACTGGCTGATTGGTGTGGTTTTTGGAGCCGCAAATTGTCCTACGGGAACATGCGGAGGGTTTTATGTTTCCCGAATGGGTTTCCTCTAAATATATTGGGATGATTTTCCAGGTCGCGGGGGAGAGGGACGAGAGGCCCCTTGACCTCAGTCTACTCTTAACTATTCTCAAACTTTAATCGAGACTTCGCAACACCATCTCTCTTCTTTTGCTCCCGCGCCTCATGGCAAGGTCGAGCGGTGCACCACCCGGCGCACGAGTAAGAAGATATGGTGTTGCGAAGTCTCAACTAAAGTTGTAGAATACGTTGTAGTAGACTGAGGTCAAGGGGCGCCTCATCCCTCTTCCCCGTGACCCTGGAAAATCATCCAATCATACTTTTCTGCAACCCATTCGGGAAACATAAAACTCACCGCATGTTCCCGTCGGACAATTTGCGGTTCCATAAATCACACCAATTAGCCAATCAAAATGCATCAGACATTTGCGCGACTATGACCAACTGCTATGTCTTACAGCCTCACCATTCGCGGCACACTGTCATGATCATAGTGTCGATGCTGTACTACTACTGTGGGTCTACAATCGCCTAACACAGGTGCTGTTGTCGTGGCACACCAACTAGTAGTGCTATCAATCCAAACACAGAAATTCCATTCGGTTTATTACAACATAAAAATGGAATATATACGAGACGTGTTACGCAGCTTGCAAAGTTGAGCATCAACTATTTAATCAGTCGAACTCACAGCTGACTTATTTTAAAAACTATAAACTACATGTAAAATTCGGTAAAAAAGGAATATAGACGAGACGTATTACGCAGCCTGCAAAGTTGAGTATCAACTACTCAATCAGTCGAGCTCACAGCTTACGTGTTTCATAAATTTGTCAAACCCGTAAAACAGCTGCCTCCCTGCTTAGAAAACGCCAAGTTGATCCGGAATCCATAAACTCAAATCCAATGCAAATTTCCAAACGATACTGTTCATACGCAAGCTTCAACAATCTCCCCCACACTCAACTGCCGTAACTACCGACCTCTGTCCGCGATACTCAAACGATAATCAGTTGAAAGCCTACTACGCAGGCACAACCGCCTCCCGGCTGTGTACACATCGCCCTTCGAATTCCAAAAACGCAATGAAATCCAAAATGTCTGAACAGCGATATCATCACCGAAGATGGTGACCGACGGTACACGGTCAGTTCCCGACGGACGCGTTATCTGCTCTTTTTGTCGTCAGCTGACCACATCCCCTATCACCTAAATGCCAAAATAAAGCATCGCTATCTCTCTGAAAACCGCATGGATTCGCACCACGGGTACACACAACATACATGGCGGCTGACAGTCGCATAATAGCTGTGTTTCCTGCGTGACACTATGCTTGTTGATTTGTTTATCTAAACCTCGTAATATTGATTTTTTGCCCTCCGAATATCGAAGAGAAACATTATATTTTAGTAAAGCGGCGTCGCTTTGTTTGTATCCCCGGATTCTACCTTCGGTTACCGTCAGGTCGGAGTGTGCCGAGTTACTCCACGGTCAGTTGATAAACTGTAATCAGTTACCATCGTGACTCGAGCACATCGTACACCCCAAAACAAGAAAAGGGAAAGCAGCGTACATAGATGCATGGTGTGCTTGGATACGTACGTGCAGAGTACAGAGTTTAAAAGGTGTACACAAGAATTGCGACCGAGGGGACCGGCGACCGAATTTGAAAGGAAAACACCTGTAGTACGTATGGCCTCTCTGGTTGGCTCTAAATCAGACAAAACAGTTGAAAGACACAGAAGTTCCTGGCAGCGAATCTGGTAGAAATAAATGGTTTGAGAAAATCCATGTTTCTCGATGACAACAAAACTCTATTTGATCCGTGGTGTTTTCGAGTAGGTGCCCAACTACGTGGGTCTTTTTTCGTTGTGAAACAGTTTTTGGGTCAAAATATTACCCGTTGAATGATGGCTAAGAATCCTGGTTTTCCTATATAATTGCGAAATTCTTGTTGGAAGAACTGTCATATTCGAATTAAACACTCCTATTCCATCGACGGAGCTCTCTCGGCGTTCGCCATAGAAACAAGACGCCCATTAATTTTCGAAAACATACTGAATATTGACCGAGCAGTGATGTTTGATTTTTTTTAGGACAGTCCACATTAATACCTAGTGGTGAGCCGAAGTTGCTGTGTCGTATCTTGTTCAGATACAAGTGATCGCTACTACCCGCAACTTTTGGATGTTGCGCCTGTGATATATTCGGGTTGTTGGGCGGTGACGCCGCTACATATATGGAGTCATTGTTGAGGCAGGGAAAAAAAAAGGGACGGTGTACGGTCCAGTGGGGGGAACTGGTGGTCAATTGGAGATCGTTTTCGTTTTAAAGCATTTGCGGGGATACATCCCCCTCAACTTATGGCCCAAAAGGGGGATCATTTTGGTCTCTCTTGCGTCGCTGTACCGTTAAGCCCGCAAACGTGGCCGAAAAATAACATAAGGTGTGTGCTTGCTCGGTGAAGGCTAGGGGAGTCTCGCCAGCGCTTCTGAGTAGCGTTTGCGGCAGGTTTGGGCTCGTGGGAGTGACTGCTGTGACTGAGTTTTCCCCATACCCCCAAAAGGCCGGAAACCAGGGGGTATGCCATCCTTTGACCATTTCCCTGACCTGAATGACGCCCAAAGTACAGTCAGTATTTACATGACCCACATCCGTGGTGCGTGTACAGCAGTACGCACATGATAACTATCGTTTACATACCAGGTAGATAGACTGGATTGAGCAGTTCTAAATTAGGCGACACAAGACAAGTAAGACCTCGCTAGGGAACAGTACAGAGCAGCAGCAGCAGCAGCAGCAGCCGACAGGCGCATATAGTAGTCTGCTGGAATCATGGAGGAGTCGATTAATACATGTGTGTACGAAATTCAACCAAAACACTTAACCGTGCTCGTCATGTTGCGAGGGGGGCATATCTAAAATGGTTGCTTGGCGACGCACTTGCTTCTTGCTGCAGCAGACCCGAGCTACGCTAAACATTGGTACATCAAGCTACTACATGTTCGCATTAAGCAGTACTCGTGCTACGACCGTAAAAATAAATAGGACATTTTCTGCTAAACGAAATACACATGAAAGCTACCAGGTATCCAGTACTAGAGTAGGTACATATCAAAGACCATGCATGGTAGCAGACACGTCGTCAGCTGTACACTGATCCGTACGGCAGAATAAACCACCGGCTCTCGCAGTGCAACACCAGACGGTGAGACGGAGCGCTTCCACGGGAGTGTTACCGTAGGAGCTGCTGCCGTCAGGATTACGCGAGAAAGAGGACCCGCCAATTCCAGCAGCAGCTGGGCCCGCACAGCCATCCTGTGTAGCATCGATCACCTCTGGTGGTGATGTTGCGCTAGCTGGGCCGCTCTCCCGGTACAGAGCGGTATCATCGTGGTGTCTGCAACCCCCCACCCGGTATTTTTGGCTCGACACGCCGCTGCTGATGGCTACGGGCTATAGGATGCAGGGTGCAGGATACAGGAGCCCTTGGCTACTGAGCAGCAGTAAGAGTGACTTGGCCCCAAACTCCGTTTTTAAGGAGTTCGTATCAAACAGCGCTATTTTGGCGCGCAAAAGTTGCTTTACTGCCCCTTTTCGAGCTCGGGCACGGCACGTCAGGCACCAAACAGCGTCCAAGGCAGGCCTCTGCTGAGAATACTCCTGACGTCTGAATAAGGGCGAAAACAAAAGGTTTTGAGTTGGCTTTCGTATTTTGTTTTAGGCGTCTACTTGTGTGATAGTCTCGTATGTCAAATTGTACAACATCCACTTCAGCTGCGAGATCGACGTATGTATGAGTTTTTCACGCGGTTGCTCACTCTAGTGGGCCGCCGTGCATTCTGGCAGATTCTGAGGTGCCGGTCCCCTTCTGCTTCTCGATTTCTATTTCTTGGTTTCCCCTTGAAGGTCACGGAAAGGATTCGACGTAAATTCTCAAGACCGTAAACAGTCCAGTCTGGATTAGAACTCACCCAAACTCTTAGCTGCTTGCTGTCGCGTACTACTACTGTATGTACCGTCCTCGCGACCCTCTGCTAAGCCTGTCCCGGAGGGGAACGTTGTAAAAAAAATATCCTTCTGTTGGCCTAGGGTAAAATAAATGCTTGCTGCTATTATTGGCAACTGGTATTGTATACCGTCATGCCTTCTGCGCACGTCTCCCGGGGCCACTATTAAAAAATATTTACGGTGAAAAAGAAAGCCCGGGGCCCGAGGCGTTCTCAGAGGTGTAGAGGGATGATCTTTCTACAGAAATATATACGCCGGGGGCTAAAATTAAACTCCCTGGGTTGTTGGGCTATATTTCCTGTTCGGGGCGCCCACCAGACGAACACACAAGCACGCACTCTGCCGCGGACCTCTCGCGCTATAGCACCCACGCTGTCGGGCCTAACAACGTCCATGAGAAAAAGCATTGAAGAGGCAGAAAAAAGGCAGTGGGGGAAACGTCGGCTCTTCGCCGCCGGGGGAAGAAACCCCCGGCGACACCCCTTCCGACGCCAAAAAGAGGTTTGCGAAACGAGAGTACCCAACGCCTGGGTTCGTGCTCACTTGCATCACCAGCATATATACGTGTCACTCGCATCACCAGTATACGTGTCGTCCATCGTGCAATGACGGCAGCAGAAACACCGACAACAACAGCAACAGCACGAAAACAACAATGTCGCCGCAATGAGTGCCTTGGGTCTTATGTACACGCCCCGAGGGGCCGCCAAAAAAAAAAAAAAAAAACGCGTAATAATTATCAGGGGGGACCATAAAAAATGGAGCCTACGGTACATTACAAAAACCTACATATTTGCCTATTTTTACTCAAAATATTTAATCCTATTCACTACGGTCCCCCGTAATAACATCCTGGGACGAACTCAAAGGCAGGGGGGCGCGCGAGAAAAACAAACAACTCAGTCCGGCGCGTTCTTCAAGATTTCGTGCATCATCGGGGAGTTTATATTTTGTTTCAGGTGAGGCGTTCACAAGGCCCGGGTTGTTCACGGAGGATATTACGGTAATGGGGGGTCGGAAATGAATTGTCGAATGAAGACGCACCTTGCTTGCTCTACACTGCACGCGCTCTCTCCTCTCGTCTGTCGATATGCACGGCCTGCTCGCGAGGCCTTGATCAACACGTTAACGCCAGACCCACCGTTGAGCCTTGGTCGCTAGCAATGACTGGCCTGTGGTGTGTAGGTGTACGAACCGGAATCGGGGGGGCATAAAATGTTTCACGTAGAACCTACGATTAAAAAGGTACAAAAGATTTTCTCCCTCCGGGCACAAAATCGAGACCACTCAATCAATGTAGAAATAGGTGTGGAGAACAGACGCATAGCATATACAAGGTTCCCCTCCGGGAGGTGCCTATTACGGAGGAATACAGTGAATAGGACCTACGGTACACACAAAATCTATATATTTTCCTAATAATACTAACAACATTTGGTCATATTTACTACAGTATAGTCCCCCGTAATAGGAGGGAGAGAGGGAAGCACGAAATAACACTCGTATAATAAAAAATACCTGCACGCTGTATAGAATTCGTAATGATGACTGCACCACCCACTCATTATAAATGTGACGAACACACAAATATTTTTGAAGAAGGTGCTTCGTATGTAGACCGCTGTTTGTGGAAGGAGTGTGGGATCAATACTGCTGTAACAAAATAAAGGGAGTGTCGTACCGGTAAGTAGATACTGATCCTGAACGGATGACTCGCGGCGATCAAGTGAACGCTTGCGGGGTAAACGTAAGTGCACAAAAAAAACTGCGTGAGGTCGACATTACGACATAATACTTTGTGATGGGCTGAGGAAAATCCCGCACATACGTACGAAATATACGCCCGCAAAATAAGTGTTGAGCTCTTGGCGGTCAGGGTAAATAAAGTAAAGGTTTCACAGATAGAACAGCAGTGTCAAGCTTCTCAAGCGAGGGTCCTCATAAAATGTGCCACGCTGCACCTAAAGAAAGTGACTTTTGTATATAGATATTCAATATAAACGATAGTTATATTTAGGAACAGAGGGCAGTAATTAGCAGTTCCCCCAACATAGCACACGTCTCTGCTTCTTTCAAATACGCCGAGTGTGAATAATCGCAACCGACCGCGGGGCGGTCAGGGCACCCAGGCTTTGAACTGCATGTAGACAAAAGAGTTCCCCCTACTCATAGGCGGGTCGATGAAGCCGCGTTCATCTGCAGAATTGAGCTTGTACCTGATATCTGGGCCGCGAAGGCGTTCATTGCCCCAAGAATCTCTAGCAGACGTGGTTTGGGAAAGCTCTGCAGGGAAGTTCAGCGCAACGACAAAGTTGAATGAAGCCCCGATCTTGTTTGCCCAATAGGGTGAGATAAACGTTTTGTGGCGTCAAGTTGGGGGCTAGCAGCCTGTCTGTTCTTCTTCTGGCATGGTAGGTGTAAGTTTGTTCCAAGGTGTGGGCGTGCAGTATGACCTGCAAAGGTTACCCATTACTGCAGCACATCAGCAGTATGACATTGACGACATATCTATGGTACCTCGGGATAGCTACAACAACTATCACAGCGATAACGTGGTGTTGCAAACCGTCTGTGATACGAGCAGCGTGAATGTCCAGAATTACGGGGCATTATCATGCATGTCCCGTGCCGTACGACTCCTTTTGCGCTGGACAGTTAGTGGAAGTTCGGACCATGCGGACACCAACTACTGGTACCATCCCCCAATCAGGCAGCGGCCGCAACCATCGCTGTTACCGTCACTAAATATCGGTTTCAATACGTAGAATACCCGATTCAATCTTTTTTATTGTGGCGGAATGGTCCTTATATCCACCCCACAGCCGATTCTCCCGAAACAGCGGTCGGCAGCCGGGGGCGGCCGTCGTGCCCGGACGCGCGCAGGCTGCGGTGTCATCAGAGGGCGGGTTCCGCCCTGTGTGAACCCCAGACCACGTACCCTCGAAGAAATCCGGCGCCGAAACGCCCCAAGGCGCTCACGGTGCGGGCAACGGCAGACATCTTTCTTCGTGCTAACTCCAAGTAATTGCAGACAACAGACACCCTCTTTAACCTACCGTACACAATTCAGTCTTAGCTATACAGATACTGCGAATAAGGACGAATTAAAAGCTACGCCACGGCAGAGATTCTACAGCGTTGCCACGTATGGAGTAAGCTGTAGCCAAAAGATACCAAGCCGTGGAGGTTTCAGTGTAATCGCATGTGTGAGTGGAGCAGTGGCCGGGGATCCTGTGTGATGTCCCCTAGCCACCTGGCTCGTGGTCCGATGAGGATCACTCCGTGATAATACAAGCTCTAAGAACAAGACTTACTGAGTGCGAGGCCAGCGAGACTGGTGGAGTCCCTCGCTGGAAGCCCTCTTGCTGATATCATCTGGCAGAGGCCATAATATCTAGATATTCGCGGAACTTCTGTTGGAGGAGTTTTAAGCACAGGAGTGAGCAATGCAATGCCATGTCATCATACTGGATACGACAGGCACGAAAAATGAGCACGTCTGGCGTGGCCACGGTGCCGCCACCACCACCACTGCCCCATATTTTACGGTAGGGGTAAAGGGTGAGTGCAAGTAGTGATGGGTCAGAGTTTTCGTGAGCTGCTGCATGATGAGGTGTGGCGGCGGAACTGAAAAGTTTCGATCAATAATTGTGCAACTCACACACTAACTATACTTATATTATACTCTTCTGGTGTTATACCTGGTACGAGCACACGTGTCGCCCTCTAGTCTATCACGGGGGACCATAGTAATTAGGACCAAATATTGTTGGTAAAAAAAGGTAAATATATAGGTTTTTATATATATATCGTAGGTCCTATTAACTATGGACCCCCGTAACAGCTCTGTTAAGGATTATTAAAAGGGCACCATAATAACCCGAGACAAGCTGAGCTTCTCGAATAAATATCAGAAATTTGGATGTATAGGTGGATCGGTATGAAGTTCAGAAGAATGGATGGGGGACCTGTCTGTGCTGTCTCCGGCGTCACCTGCGTTCGTGCTGTTTCCGCAGTCTTTTCGGGCGTTGTTTGTGTTGACAGGTACGGCCAGTTGGTTTACAATCCCGGCATCTGGTGTGGTCAACTGATCTATACTTCAGTAGCGAAAAAGTGATCGGTTGAGCCGTTCATAGGTACAATTGAAGCCAAAAGTAGGTGAGATTGAAGTTGAATTAGCTGATATTGATAGTAGGTGTACCTTGTCTTTTGTGCCATTCGTAGGTACGACGGAGCGCAGGCCAAATATCAGGCGGCGCCGGGAAGCTTTTTCCGGGGCACAATGCGCAGTGTACCTATTGTATAGTGGCCAAAAGGCGTAAGTATACGTAATTTGGCTAATGCCTTGTTTTTGTTTACTTCTTTTTCTTTTCGCTTTCTGTTTGTCTTCTTTGTTTTCGTTTTTTTATTTCTTTGTTGTCCTTCCCTTATCTAATTCATAGAATGTGCGTGTCGTGCTTGTCGTATCCAGTATGATGACATGTCATTGCATTGTCTACTGCTGTGCTTACTGCATACTTGGCAACGTAGTGCCTCTATGTGGGGTAGGTTTGTGACCACAGAGCTTGTATCTCTCTAGGATGGAAGAATCGGCACGGCCACTGGGCGTGCTGGATGTCGACGGGTACAACGAACGGTTTAATGCGAAGAACACACACATACACGATAACATACATGTCATACACTATGAAGAGTCATGAGAAAAGGCTCGGCCGTCAGAAATTTTGCCGAAAATAACAAAATTCCGGTGTCCAGGTCCAATTCATCCGAATCCGTGTAGTTTTTCGACGTCCATTGTGCAGGTTTTGCCCTATAAGGCCATCTTTACGCCAAACCGGTTTTGATTTCAGGAAATCGAGGTTTCAGCACCTTCGCAGGCGTGTTTGACCAGGGAAACGGACGAATTGGTCACGCTTTGCTTGGAGTTCCACCAGTCATTTTGCGAGAGGCATGCAACGCCGTTAGCCGTTTCTTCAGTATAGCAGTTTGAAATTATGTGGATACACTCTAGTTCCCTCAATTCAGTTTCGGACGCGATTTATCGGAAAAATAGGCCACATTTTCGGCTGAAACGTCGATATATATCTGAAAATGTCTTGTTAAATGTCTTGTCAAATAACGACACCATCGTAAAAACTTCGAACCACTCCCCTGGAGAAAAGAAAAACGGGTCTAGATGCACCTCCCCAAAATACTGCAAGTGTTCCGAGAAGAGCGAGCCTGTTTCGACTCCGGGTGTATAATACGTGAAAACACGTATAAAACACATAGTTTCGGGTAAGTTTTTCGGTTTTCGAAACCCTCCCATTAGAGATGGCCTAATCTCCACGGCTGGAGACGGGAAAAGAAAGTGGGGTTTCGCCTACGAGCTGGTTCCAGCGACATACGTCAAATAACACCTTCGGGCAACAAAAACCGAATACGTTAAAAATTTCAACACTAAAGTTATCCACATGCATGCCCGCATGAACAAGAGGAACGCATCGCTGAAGAGAATTTTGTCGTGCGAGTTGTAGTTCGCGAGATATGGACGTTGTTTGTATTACTTGCGGAGACATTGTTGCATAACCGGTAGGGATTTAAACTGCCTGTAGTGGTAGATTTCGTATAAATTCGTGTTTAGGCCATAAATCGGCCACTACGTCGAACAATTCCACACTACTAGAAGTGTTTACATGATCGAATCAACAAGGGTAAGACGTCTGTGACACTTGTTGTTTGGTTCTGCAAAACATGCATGGCTGTTATATTTAGCGCCTGCCAAAATACTTGAATCATGTACTTGAGGTTATCGAGCTTTTCAACAAACCTAGGCATGGATATAGTATACTCTTCACGCAATAACTTTTTTTTTTGCACTTTGATTTTTGAGAGTTGGGAAGTGCAATTTCTCATGGTTGTGCGTCATGACAAGATGAAATAACTCACCACTGGTCGCTTTTCTTTACGTTTTTGGTTTTGTTCGTGAATGAATGAGGGAGGGTTAAAGTTGCCGAAAAAATCCGAAAAAATCAGAAAAATGTATCTCGAGAACCAGAAAAATAAAATGAAGAAGACCAGTGGCCAGTTTTTTCATCTTGTCGCACAACCATGACAATTTTCGTTTTCCAGCTCTCAAAAACGAACGCGCAAACATTCGAAGCTTTAAGGACTGCAGTCTCCGTTTGGGGACAAACGTTTGATTCCGGTTTGGGGACAAACTTTTGATTGTAATTTGAATACTTTGTCCCCAAATCGGGACTGCAGTCCCAAAAGGGCTGTCGCTGGAACCAGCTCGTATAAATACTGTAGTTGAAAACAAAACCTTCTTCTCAGGAACTCGCCCCTGGACGCGATGCGTTCAAGACCGGTGTAAAAAACAAAAAAAAAAATACAAATTTATCGGCCTCCAAAATCGAAAGCAACATTTGTCAGAAAAAACGAATGACTTGGACTCAACGACGAAAACAAAAAATCTAAAGAGATGGTTCGATCCGTCTGAAACAGAGTTGTCCGGCAATAATAGATTTCATGTCGTCTGGAAATTAGTAACCGCCTCGAAGCAATTCCGGCGTCCCCGGTGGCTTGGTAGGTGGTCCGCGAGCCTATCAAGATCAATTTCGTGAGTTCGAGTCTCACCGAGTGCATGCTCATAGGGACTTTTTCTTGCATAAAATTGATTAGCGGAAAGCGCGAGAGCGTGAGTTAGCTGTACATTCGATGAAAATCGACGAGCAGTGGGAATGCTGAACCCTATGCGCGATAAAAACTAAAAGGCACGTACCGGGGGGGAGAAGGGACGACACCTGTGACCACGGCTTGTCCAGAAGATCGTCGAGGGTAAAACCTCCTACGAGTGGGCTGGAAAGTAAAAGTGATGATTAAAAAAAAAAAAAAAAAAAACAAAAAATTCAACAGGTGAATGTCGAAATTCTGGAAAATTGTTCTGCCTGGATTTTTTGTTTTTTTTTTAAGATCACTTCTACTTTCCATCTCAACTCGTATTAATAGGAGGTTTTACCCTCGTTGGTCTTGTTCTGGACAAGCCGTCGTCACAGGTGTCGTCTCTTGTCCCCCGCGGCACGTACCTTCATTTTTTGTCGCGTATAGGGTCCAGCATTCCCACTGCTCATCGATTTTTATCGAACGAAGTAGCTATGTCACGCTTTCAGTAGTGGACAAACCTTGATAGTAGATCTTCCTGGGGTAGCTAATTAGGCACTCTGATTGGCTAGGGGTACGTATGTTTTACGCGGCTTAACCCCTTTAGTACCGCAGTCCCGATTTGGGGACAAACCATTCTAATTCCAAGTGATTTGTCCCCAAAACGGGACTGCGGTACTACAAGGGTTCATAAACTTTCAAGTCTTTCCCAGCCACAGCATCCCGAGTCATCCCGAGTCAACCTAGAGTCTTCCCAAGCTCAGCATCCACGCCGGCCAAGCCAACCTAGAGTCTTAACAAGCACGGCATCCCAGCACTGACCACTGGCATAGGGTTCGGCTTCGGGTTAGGGTTAGGGTTCGGGTCGGAGGGTCGGCTTTAGGCGTCCAACACAAACCCCCCGTAAAGATCTGCTATCAAGGTCCGTCCACCCCTCCACGCTTTCGCGCTTTCCGCTAATCAACTTTTTATACAACCAACAAAAAGTAAAAATTCCTTCCTAGTTTTCTGCTGCCACGCGGAACACTCCGAAATAACCAATGTCTGCTGCCCTGAGACTCGTGATGGTGTGCGCGCCGGTCGCGGGTCTGCGTGTGCCATCCTACCGTTCTCCATGGCCGCCTAGTCGCCTTGGCCCGATCGGCCCGCTCCTTCCCACGTACAATTTCTTGTTGCAACTCCCACACAATCCAGTCGGTTCCCCTTTTTCCCCGTCCCAAAAACATAATGCTACTCGAGCTTGCGGTTCTGTTCTGCAAAACAAGGGAAAATATCTCGGGCAGGGTGAGTTCAATCCTTCTCTTTCACGCTCGTCGACGCTCTGTCTCCCTCCTCCTTCCTTCTGGCCGGTGCAGTTTAGACTGTGCCGTAGTTTGGCCTGTGGTGGCACTTGCGTTCGCGCACGGACATCCCTATTGAGCGTTGCTGCTCTCCCGATTCTGCTTAAAAAAGGCTCACGAGTCGTATCATGTGGGTCCATGGTATTAATAGGATCTAGGGTACACACACAAAAACCTATATATTCATTTATTTTTACCATTGCCGTGGACCATAGTAAATAGGACCAAATATTGTTGGTAAAAATAGGAAAATGTGCAGGTTTTTGTGCCTACCATTGGTCCTATTTACTGTGGCCCCCCGTAATGACAATACCTGGTATTTGGTTTTATTTACTATGGTCCCCCGTCAGTAGGTGACTGTGCCTGACGCTCCACCTACGGCCCAACTGTGCTGCCACGCGTAAGCTTCACGCCCACACGCAGCAGCGGGAAGGTATCACCCCTTCAATGTAGTCCGGCCTTACACCCGCCAAAAGTACCTGCTGCGCTCGCTGTAAGCCTGATAGGGCATGCCCCGTAGCATGCTATGCCGAGGCAGCGAGGGGGAACGGATACATAGTGGAGTAGGTTCAACTGAGAGATGCTGCTATTTCCATAGCATACTGCTATTTCCATAGCATACACATGTCACCCATGCTGCCGTGCTGTAGTTCCCATATTCGTTTCCAAAGTATACAGCGGGCAGTGCAAGTCTTCGTTTCGACCCCAGCTACATAGTACAGCGTGCATATAGACTAAGCATGGGCGGGATCATTGATCGTTGGGTGAACGCACATGCATGCCCCTCACCTGATAGAAAGAGCGATCGATGTACGGGTCTTGGAAGCCGAGCAAGCAGTTAAGACTAGGGTGACGTTGTTGTGTGTTGTGACCGGGGGTGGTCATAGAAAACAGCCTGCTACCGACTCTCCTCGAGAAAAGTTCAGCGAAGTATATCTAACATGATAATCGTGGAAGGAAGAACAAAAAACTGGTCTAGAAGAGTAGAAGAAGCCGATACCAGCAACGTTTCGTAATTTTGGAACGACGATAACCTTTTCAGACGTTTTCGGTCTGACAGCTCATCGGAGGTATCACCTAGAGTTGCACCCCGGCCTCAAAGTTTAGAACCGGGTACCCGATCGGGTCGGAGGCGGTTGAGACGGAACCGGAACCGGGTATCCGGATCCAGGCAGACACGGGTACCCGGGTACCCGGGTTACCATACACTATTTTCTCCCCTTTTAGCGTGTGAGCGGCGGCGAGTAAGGCGCACACGGGTATCCGGGTACCCGGTTACCCGGGCTACCATACACCATTTGCTCCCCTTGTTGTGTTTGTTTGAGCGGCGGGGTCGTACGGCGGACACGGGTACCCGGGTACCCTGGTTTCCAACACTAATAACTACCCTTGTAGCCTTTCAGCGGCGGGGGGTGGCAAGGCGAATAGTGGGAAAACATGAATGACCTTTCATTTGGCCGCTCTCGATGAATCATCATGCCAAAATAAGAAGGTAGAAGGCAAGTACGTAGAGATATTCTCTGAGGGGTCCAGTAGAGAGGTAGGGAGTGATGGGGAGTAGGGTGTTGAACTAAAAGCATAGAATGACATGTCCTTCTATACCCCTGTTGCGTGTGTCAATATCCCTCGAATAGAATTGGTTGCATCAAACTAATCATGCTACCACAACCCAAACACACCAACCGAGAGACAACGAAGAAGGAAGTAAAAACTAAATGCTGGGGAAACCTTCGCCCATACTGCTGCAACACAAAAAGCACATTATCCTTGTGTATTATTAAAATACACAAGAACCCAAACTGATATCCCTCCAATCATCTCATTAAACATCCGATGTATCAACCGCGAGCGGAAACGAGAAACCATGGTTGGTGATCGATCTCGCATGTACCGCAATCAACACCATCAGTGTCTCCGTCAAAAGCAACAAACAACGAAAGGTTTGGACTTGTTGTCGATTGGAATATATCCTGGTTCATGGTAAAATAGTGCCGCTTTCACTGGTAGGTGGTCGGAGTATCGTGTGTGTGTGTTGTGTTGTGCAAACACAGGTAGCCTATTCTCTGTTCTCGGTCTGTAGTCTGCAAGGGCGGGAGGCAAGAGTCTAGAGGCACAGCCGATCATCCGATGCATTTTATATATAAATCAACGTATACCTTAGTCTTGGGGGCTCCGTATAGAACCATTGACGGGTACCCGCGTACCCGTATACCCGGCGTAAAAATATCCTCGATTCCGTGAGTTGGACCGGGACGATTGCGGTTCCGACGGTGGTTCCGGGTACCCGCCACATCCATTTTTTTTTTTCTATCCTCGATCTTGTTTTTTGGCGCGGATTTGCAGTACCTCGGAAGGACAGCACAGAAGGAGATCGCTTGAACGTGCGTGGGCTCGGCTGGAGCACTTGCAATAAGACCGAAAAAAAAAAAAAAAACGCTCTGGGGGGGAAGCGATTTCTAGGTATGAAAAGCCGAATAGTTTAGATGAAACAGGATGAATCAACAATAATATTAATATCCAGTTTCCTCCGTCTTGTTTTTTTGGGAAATAGGGCTGGCATGTGGCATGCCAAAGCACAGCAGTACGGGGCTCTGGTCTACGGCAGAGCTCTTGACCAACACTGCGAGGGAATCACGGCGGCATCCCCGCCTGCTTCTGTAGTTTACTAGCATGCTAGGACGATGTCCTCGTGGCGTTGTTTGATTTGTTATTTGCTGTAGTTCCGAGTACTACTGCTGTGCTGCTGCTGTATGTAGTAGAAGCTCACAGCCCAGCTTTGTGCCCGTACCTTTATTTTTGCTATATACTATACTCGCACGAGAACTGGCTGTCGTACAGCAGCAGCAGTAAATTTTTTGTTTTTAACTCGATGCTCGTTCTCGCGCATTCGCCAACGAGCTTGCCGGGTCTCGATTCGGCGGCGTGCGACTGGTGAAGCGTCGATGCGCACAAAGATCGCCGGTGGCAGCGCGAAGTGCGTCGGTGGAGTCGCTGTTGTTGAGTGACTTTCCAAGATGGTGATAGAGGATGTGGCTGCACAAGGATGTATGTGTTGTGTCTTCTTCATGTCTGCTTGGATTTTTTCGTGCGTGTTCGCCGTCTATTTCTGCTCCCTCCTGCCAGGCCTGTGTGACAGGTCATCATCCCTACATGCATTCCGGTTAGCGATAGTGCCTGCTGTTTCCAGCCGCGGAACACCACAACAAGCTGATGAGCGATGTTGCGTCGGCGACCTCGTGCTACTACTGCACTGCTGTAGTAGTACACATGAGGTGCTCGTGGCGCGCGACCTGGTGCGAGTTGTTGAAAGGTGCTGCTGCTGTTGTAATAGTAAATAAAGTTCAGGTCATCCTTGCTATTTTTTCCAACTTTCTGCTCCACATCATTTTTTTGTGTCACTTTGGTACCAGATTACGGGGCCATCACAGAACCTTGAGCAAAACTAGAAGAACGAGGAGCCGTGACCTTGACCTGTCTTTCCTATGGTGGACTCCGACGGCGCACACATCAACAAATGCTCGTACCGTCGTGTCCGGGGCTAGAGGCAAAAATAGTTTATCGCCGATAGCCTGCTCCAAGTCCTCGCACAACAAGCACACAGAGAGGTAGACGAATAGTCTAACTGCTGCCTTGCTCATTGCGACCATGATTCCCTGATCGCACCGATTCCACTGACCAGCCAATCAGTACTAGAGACCCTGCTTGCAAAGTTGAGTACCAGGTATCCACTATGCTTAATCAGTCGAACTTACAGCTGAGGGCCCATCTTATCGAGGACTTTTGGTTCTTTCAATTTGATTCGATTTTTTTTTTGTAATTTCATTCAAGGGCCCATCTTATCGAGGACTTTCGGTTCTTTCACTTTTACTTGATTTTTTTTTTGGTTTTATTACGGGGGTCCATAGTTAATAGGACCTATGGTACACATAAAAACCTATATATTTACCTATTTTTGCTAACAATATTTAGTCCTATTAACTATGTTCCCCCGTAATAATTTAATTTGCATCTGATTGAACGAAATTTAGGGCTCTGACGTATTTCCAAATTTTATAAAATATCATATACCAGGTACCAGGGTATGGTACGAGAGGAGCTGCAGCGTCTCGCTCAAAAAGGGCGGAGCAGCACACACAAAAAACGCTCATCTGGTGTCGTTCTCGCCCGGCACACCACGGCGAGTGCTTGAGCAGCAGCGCACAAACGGGCGCGTGAGCGTGAGGGGGATTTTCTGGTGGTGGAGCCTCGGCCTCGATGGCTGACAGCCTTTATGTGCATCAGCCCCTATCGGGCCTGGTTGAAGGTAGATCTGCTGGTCCTGGTGCGGCTGCTGGTGTTCCTGATCCGGCTGCTGCTGCTGCTGCTGCTGCTGTGCTGCTGCTGCGGCTGCTCATCCTGCTGCTGCTGCTGCTACTGCGGTACATGATCTTCCCATCCACAGCCATATCGCCTCGGCTGCGTGTTGTACATCCTGCATATCTCCGTGACTGCGGGGTTGACAACTCCTTGTTTTATGGGCCCTCTCGGTGTAGGCAGTTGGGATGAGTGGGAGGGGGCACACGATCGCCGACGCCTCGTGGACAGTACGACCCGTATATGCTGCAGACACGCCTCCAGGTCCGCTTGGATTTTTTTTTCTTTTTGCCCTTGCGCTTGGCCGAGGTTTGTTCTGGTTTTTTTCGAATTGCCCAGTCAAGAAATTGATTGTCGTGGTCCTGAAAAAGTGACTGAGAAGGGACGATATTTCGCCAGATAGTTCTCTACGGATACTTCGTCGGTTCGAGCGGGGTTTGTTTTGCTGCATGCTGCACATCCCAATGCAGAGACTACTTCGAGAATGGATAACGCCTTCGATGTTGGCTAGGGAGAAAGATTTTCCTATTTGTGGAAACCCTTCGTACTATTTTCTATTTTCTAATAACGTGAGAAAAGAAATATAATAATGAAAATTCGGAGAAAATATGGATCAGGAATTTTCCGCGAAATTTCTTGCCTGAAGTTTACCTGAATTTTTTTCGATTTTTCCGAGAAAATTATTTGAAAAAAAGCCAGTACACAGAGCTGAATCTACGCCTTCTTCGTAGCATGGGTTGCTCCGTCTCCCGAAAAAATGTAGGCAGCCCGCATTGGTTGCGGACGAGGCCCACGCCCGACATGCGATGTGAAGGGCCAAGTGCGCACGCAAATCTTGAGAAGGACAGTGCCTAGCGGGCCCTCAGCCGCATCGAGCGGCAGCCTGTCGCACTAGGTCGGTTGTCTGTGGCTAGAGGAGGACGCGTGCTTCACTGCTGAATATATGCGCTGCCAGCTATAGCTGCTCGTCGTGGAGGACGTGACGAGAGAGAAGGAAAAACATGAAATGTCTGGGCGAAACACGGACCGGCACCGACCATGTGTGTGTGTGGCGTGTGGTGACAGGCACGAGTGAGGAAGATAGCAGCACACTGTCCCGGCCGTGGCTCAGATAGATCTGTCCGATGTCCGTTCCAGACAGAGTGTGGGCGTGCTGTGGAGTGCGCGGGGGTGGGGACGTGCTGCTGTGTGGGGAGTGGGGAGAGTGGGGGGGCGGGGGCAACGAAAACAAAACTGTGGCTTGGAGCTTGCAGGGTCAACAAGGATCAACTTTACGACGCCCTTGTTTGTGTCATGGAATGGTTCCGGTTTTGTTTAATTGTTGAGGAGTACTTAGGGCCACTCCTAACGAACAAAAAAAATCACGATTCGTGATATTTTTGTCGTGAATCGTGATTTTTTTGTCGTGAATCACGACAAAAAAAATCACGATTCATGACGCCAATGTTTTTTAGCTTTTCCCTAAAAAAAACAAAATCACGATTCGTGACATTTGTCATGTCTCAAAATACGCCTGATCAAGGCACTACGCAACCCACGTGCACCAACGGTATCCGATGGTCGGCATAGGGGCATGGCAGACTTTGCTTCGTACGCCGCTTGTGGGCAACGGGCGGCTACCCAAAGACACCGCTGGGCGCGGGCTAACGAGGAGGTTGTGGCCTCGAAATTTCCAGGAGGAGGAGCCACTGCTGGAAGACAAACGCGAAAATGATCTGGGGATGTCACAGGCCAGGCCGGGCCGACGGCCTGCGAGATGGAATCTCGCGAAACGAGCTTGGCCGACGGCCGGTGAAGTTGGAATCTCGCAGGCTGGGTCAGGCTTCGGCCCGCGATTCGAATATGTCACGGGCTGGGCCAGGTGCGGACGGCCCAGCCCGGCCTGGCCGTGCCCCACTCTCGAGAGTTTGCTCCACACCCCCAAAAAACGTTGGGTTTGAAATATCAGAACTTTAACTATTTGAAAATATCACGAAACGCGACATTTTTTGGCTTTTTTCGTTAGAAATGAAATGTCACGGATCGTGATCTTTTGGTATGCCTAAAAATCACGAATCGTGATTTTTTTTTCGGTTCGTTAGGAACGGCCCTTAAATAAAGAGTGAAAAACGCCTGGGAAGTTTATCGTGAAGAATCCTTCTTGTCTTTTTGGAAACCCCTCCCGAGGAAAATTTCAGAATAATTGTTCTTGGTTTTTTTTTTTTTCCCCTTTTTTCGTTTTTGGTGGACAAATCCTGCACGCATAATTTGCGTATCTTCGGGGGCCAATACGTTAAATAAAGTCTTTCCGTGAAGCAAATTGGCTGAAAATGAGATAAAAATAAACAGATTTTTTTTCTAAAATGCGACCACAGCAGAGACAAAAGACACATAATTAATACAGTAGTGTTAGCGATTTTTCTTTTTTTACTACTTCTCTAAAATTCTCCCGAGGTAAACTTTTGAGGTAAATTTCTGACAAAACGGGGGGAAAGTATTCTAGCGAAGTAAGGATTTCAGCGAAAGCTACGGTAACTTTTGGCTCTCTGTTTCATTGATTGGCCTACACGCACCGAGCATTATCCCGACGCAGAACGCAACTCAAACCTCGAACGATCAAAACACCGAGCATCTTCCATGCCACCATGCTGCTTGCCGTACGCATCACGGCAAACGCTGGGAGCATAGAGGCTCGAGAGGTGTAGCTTGAGGACAGCGCGCACGAGCGGCGTTGGATTGAGCCAGCGGGCCGCCACCGCTGCTACGGTACACGCTTTCGTCCGCTTGGTGACGACGTGGAGGATGCGTCGTCCCAAAAAGGACTCGTACTCGTGCTCGTACAGAGCGCGACAGCATGACAGCTCGTGTATCGTTTCGATTTCACCATACTGCGGCTGGAGCAGCAGCAGCAGCAGCAGCAGCAGCAGCAGCAGCGGCAGCAGCAACGGCAGCGGCATCAGCAGCAGCGGCATCAGCAGCCGCGGCGGAGCGGAGCGCGCCGGCGCTGTGGCTTGCAGCAGCAGCGGCAACAGCAATCCGAAAACGGAAGCTGGTTAGTGCTGGTGCTGGCGCTGACGCTTTTTCTTTTTGTTGCTCAAGCTGCCCCTAGCTGCGGCTATCACCAGCTAGCTGCCGCTTGCTGTGTTGCTGCTTGTAGTCGTGGGATGGCAATGGTGGCTTCGCGGTCAACTCTGCCGCCGAAGCGTTGCTTGGCTGCCGCTGTTTTTTTTTTTTTTCGTTCTTCTTTTTTTGCATGTTTGCCGCGTTGCCTCACCTCCCCACTTCCCTTCTTATTTTCGGAGGCGTCGCCTGCAGGATTTGGTTTACCTCACTCGCAAACACACCGAAATGAGGAAGGGAAGGAAATTCACTTTTTTTAGCGGAAGTAATTTTTATTTTTGTTTACCTCTATCGCAAACACTCTAATCTCGCAAATAAGACCAACATCAACGCAGATTTTCTGCTGGAAAAACGTGGTATTGGTGTAGAAAATTGGTGGCAAATGAGACGAAAATTTATTCAATTTTCGACGGTGGTTATTTTGAGATAATAACCACTGTAACTTTTAAACGCATGTATTATTGGTAGAATGTTTTAACGCCGAAGAGCGCATTCTCCCCTCAAAATATATGTACGCAACGGAATGCGACCAAAATCCCACCCCGTACAAGAAAGATGGCGCCGACGGAAGATAAAATCCTTGACTCCTATCCTGAAAAAAAAAAAGATCGCCGGTGAGTAAAAAATGAAATCGAGGGAGAACCGAAAAAAAAAAAAAATCGCCGTCAAGGTTGTTACGGCCTTCTCTCCGCCAAATACATGCGCGCAACGGAGTACACAACATGAAATCGCACCTCGGACGAAAAAAAAAAAAAAAAAATTATGACACACATGGGGAAAAATACGCGACAATGAGCGAAAACAATGACACCCATGGAAAAATACTATGTCCCGGTGAGAATAAAACGAACTCGACGGAGAACGGAAAATTAAAAATCTCGCTGCATACAGCACTTTACAGACCCCACTATAAATAAAATATAGGTAAACAACCTGTGTACACCGATGACTCTATCTTGTGATAGAGTACCTTGGTTGGTAGTCAATAGACCAACCATCAGTAGGGGCCGTTAAATATTATTGTTCCAGTCGGGTCGTACCCCGTTTACCATTTGATATCTGTAGATACGCAGGCTTTTATTGTTCCAGTCGGGTCGTACCCTGTTTACCATTTGATATCTGTCGATACGCAGGTTAGTATATCTGTAGACACGCAGACCGGTATACCTGTAGAATCTGATATGCAGGTTAGTAGGTTGTACCGTCTCGTATGCAAAGGCGCTCAGGATAACACGATGCGAAAGTATCGAAACGACCATCCGTAAACGGCGACTCTTCTTTGCGGGGGCTGTGGTGCGGCAACACGAGGGGCGATTGCCCAGTCGGTTGATGTTCGGGACGATCGCTGGTGGGGGGAGCCCGAAACCAGGCGGGCAGCCCAAGACTTGGCCTAGGGCTATTGCTGAGGACCTTAGAGTGTTCAAAGCCACCGAGGGATCAACGGAAGACTCCCCCTTAGTCTTTGGAGTTGGGACCGCACTGTGGCCCACTGCAGAAAAACAGACGGGAAAGTGGTGCCGGGGAATCCTCGAAGCAGCGGAACAGTTCATGGGCAGGTGGCACGAGACTGAGGCAAAGCTGAGTAGACAGCGCCGTGCATCCGCTGCAGGTAGTGTTCGAGAGAATGGGGGGAGGGGTAACAGCAGGAGGGGCAGGAGGGGTAGAAGGAACACCGTACAAGTGTATGGGGGCAGGGGGGGGAACAGGAGGGGTAGAAGGGAAACCGCGGTAGAAGAGAGTAGCAGAGAGACCGCAGATAGGGTAGCAAGGTACCAGGCCGACTAATAGGTTGGACCTTTCTTTGCTACTCATACCGCCAACTGCTGCGGCCGTTCGGTATGAATTTTGATTTTTTTTTCCCTTCTTATCCTTATGAAAGAAGTACTACATAGTCGGTGGGTGACGAGCGTATTTTGGCCCACTCACTACTGCTCTTTTTACTTAGTTAAGTGTTCACCGGGATGCACAGTCCCCTTTTTCCTTCTCGTATCTTTCCCCTTGCACGTCCCTTTTGGCTCATGCTCGGGGTAAGTATGTATGCGTCTGAGCTTTGGCTTCCAATTATATTTATTTATTTGGGATTCTTCTCCTTTTCTTTTTTCTTTTTGTTGTTCTTTTTCGGTTTGGTTTCTTCGTTGCTTCTCTTTCTTTATGGTGTATTTTGGTTGCTGGCGTATGTATGTATGTTGTGTCGGCCGCACCTAGTGCGAAGGCATGGTATTGCGTAGGCTATTAATGCATTACGGTGTGTTATCTCTGTGTCGTAGTCTGTGACCACAGAGCTCGTATATTTCTAGGGTGAAGAATCAGCACGGACACTGGGCTTGCTGGATGTCGACGAGTAGAAGAACGGTTTAATGTGAATAACACACACACACACACTATTGAAGCTGAGAATAACGCATGCACCCTTACGGGGTGTTGTACTATTGAAGTTTAGAGTATCGTATGTTCCCTTATTGAAGCTTAGAGTAACGCATGCACCCTTACGCGGTGTTGTATTACTGAAGTTTAGAGTAACGCATGCACCCTTACGGGGTGTTGTACTATTGGAGTTGAGGGCAACGCATGCACCCTTACGCGGCGTTGTACTATTGAAGGTGAGGGCAACGCATGCACTTTTACGGGACGTTGCACTATTGAAGTGAGGGTGACGCATGCACCCTTGCCAGTAGAATATAGCCGGTTGAAGCCAGAGGATTCTCCTGGCTTCAAAAAGCATGTGCTTCCCCCCCCCCCCTCTCTCCTCCCTCTTCTCACTTGCCCCTTTTGAGCAAGCCTCGCACCAATAAAACAAGAGAACTCCAAAAAGAACTAGGTCTGAGTTTGACCAAGCACAAACACCTGTGTCACACTTCTTCTGTGGATCATCATCCCGTGGAACCCTTACTGCTCTCCCACTGACACGTCACAAACTCTCGTTAGTACACCGTGTGCACTGCACAGGTTACGTAACAACTAACTCCGTAAATATATGTGCACCGACGAATCTGTCGACGTCATACAGCCGTGAAAGTTACTACAATAAAATAAAAAATGCAGACTCCGTTCTTCGTACGAACTTGTACGTATTATTTCCGTACGCTGAGAATCGAAGTAGGAAAGTCCAAGATGAACCCAATACGTAGTTACGAAACCTCAACGGCTTCTACGGGAACGCAATATAAACGTGTTCGCTGCTGTTGCTGTATAGAAACGAACCCACTAGTTACGAAACCAGAACGGCTTCTACGGGAACGCAACATAAACGTCATCGCAACTGCTGTACAGACTTCGTGAAGCCGCATGAAGGGAAAACTATACAACTGATGTGTCTATAAAACCTACTATTAATAGTTGGGAAACCCGAATGGACTCTACGGGAACGCAAGATAAACCTCTCCGTCACAGCTGTACAGATTTCGTAAACCTGCTGTACAACAGATGAGGCATCATGTATAAAACTGCGGTACAACAGATGCATCATGTATAATATGTGTACTTCTACTGGAATGTCAAGCAAAACTTTCTTTAACCCAAGGGGATACTCTTTGGGACTGTACAGAAATCTCTCTAGTACTGCAGTACGGACTTGGTAAACTCCTACGGCAAAACTGCTCAGATGGATCAGATGGATAACATGCACCATCCATAATATGCACTTCGACGGGATGGTGCAACAGCAGAGAGCACTGGTATCACTACGCAAGATGAACACGTGACCACTAAAAACGTACAGGAGGGGAGGAGGTCTAGAAGGACGTCCGAAATATATTGGTAACACTCCTCTTCACATGGCAACGACGGAAAAAAGATGAACGACGAACATGTGTTAACACTCACGCCAACAGCGGAAGAAATAGAGAACCCCCTCCCGTGTAAACCCCGACGGTTGAACATCTGACGACAAGATCGCAAGAACACCCGCGCCACCTCCCGCATCCACCGTGGGCGTGGTAGGGTATGAACGCGTCAGTACCCCCATGGATGATGCAGAGGGGAAGTTGCACCGACGACAGACTAATTTAGGAAAGGAAAGGAAATCTACACTCCCCGCCCCGGCCCCTCTTTATCGGTGCCACCACTGTCCAACATATCCTCCCACACGTACAACTGGCGAAATGGCAGGAAGACATTGGTGACCTCTCGTGAAAGAATAGGTAGGCGAACTTGCCCGAACAGCTATCCAATTCTGAGAAGGCGAAGACAACTAGGCGTCCGGATCCCCCCTCCTCGCCGTGGCTGCTGTCCTCGCCGATTCCAATGTTAGACAGTAGCAGCGTGTCGGGGGCAGACATGAACGCTGACATCTGCGAGTCGTGGGAAGAAGTACAGGACGCGGCTGCAGCAGTGGCGGTGTCTTCGACAGGAGAGCCAGGCGAGGGTGGGGAGGCCGTTGCCGTCGTGGCAGGGGTAGTAGGAATACCTCCAGCGGCGTCGCGCGCGAGGTTATCCTCCGCCTCCGCCATAACGGTGCGGATGTCAAGGCGACGAGAAGCGTGAGACTGCGCCCCGTCAGCGGTCATGTCAGCGAATGGCACGTCGGAGAGTTCCCACTCTTGACAGGTGGACCGGGGGTGGGTGTCGAAGAAGATCTGTCGTAAAAAGCGAGGCAAGGGTAGGGAATACGTAGAGAATGGGCACGACGTGCGTCACACGTAAAGAAGGGACACGACGTAAGTATGCATCTCGCGAGGAACAATGTGACAGGCACTATTGTGGGTAATCGGCGCTACACAACCGGCAATATAATGGGAAATGAAAACCGGCGCTACGTAGTAGTGCAGGTGTATGCCCGTGGGAAATATAGCTGTACCACAGCTACGTTTGTTCGCATTAGTGACGTGAGATTTGATAGGCACTATAACCGGTAGCCGGCAGTACTAACTGTCAACACGCGAAACCGGAAGTACTTAAACCAGCACCATAGTTTGTAAACGGCACTACCAGCACCGCAGTTTGTAAACGGCACTACTTAGCCGGCAACATACAAAAACTGCACTAGTTAACCGGCGCTGCAGGGGGTAAACCGCACTAGTTTGAGGGGTAACTGGCACTACGGTCAACAACCGGAAACACAAAAGTATGGGGCAACTGGCAATAATTAACCGGTAACAGACAACACCGGCATAATAGGTGTGGGGTCCCCACTACCTAATACTTAACCGGCAAAGACAAGACCGGCATAATAGGAATGCGGCGTAGAAATCAGGCACTACTTCATTGGAAAAATACAAAACCGGCACTAGTTATGTAACTGGTATTTATTTTTTGGTTCGGGCGAATCGCGACAAAAACACGGCGGGGCAAGTACAGAGAGGGACATACAAACCGACATTATAGAGGGACCTGTACCGTAACTATTGAAATAGGCAAAACGAGGGAACTACAGTTACTCCTATATCCCAACTACTGGTTGTTCCCATTTGTGACGAGCGATGTGACAGGCACTGTGGGAGGTAACCGGCACGAAATAATTGCCAATATATGAAACAGGTGCTACTTAACGGGCATTATAGGGGGTAACCGATAATAGTGGTCACCAGTTGACCGAAAATATAGGGGGCAGCCGATTACAGTAGGTAACCACGGGACAACTCAACATACAACCAGCACTACTTAATCGGCACCATACGGGGTAACCGAAACTATACTTCGCAATCAGGCCCTATGCCGCAATGTAGAGGCACACGTAACCCACATAACGTCGAAATCAGGCACCACCTCATCAGAATATACTACACCGGCACTAGTTGTGCATTTGTTTTTTATTAGGGAGAATCGCGACAAAAGTAACGGCTGGGCAAAGAAAATGTAAGTAACCGCTACTCACGTTGTAGATGTCTTCGCGTTGAACCTCCTCGGGAGAGACGCAGGACGTCCACAGCGACCTGCCGTTCTCAATGGGGATGCCTTGAGCGCTAGTGGGCGAGACCCAGGAGAAGTGCGGGATGTACTCGCGGCTGTTGATGCAGAATTTGCGGACTTGGACGGGAGACATGTAGATAGGGTAGAAATCCTGCCTCACTTTGTTGTGACAGATGCCCCAGAAAGCCTTCTTGGAGACCTCGATCCTTGCGTCGTCCTTGACGCACCCGCTAAAATTAACAAGTAGAAGACAACAGCAAGGGCGGGGTGTAATATGCAACTGTTTCGTAACATTAAAGTAAGTGTTGATCATGTTGCACAAAACTTGCAAATTAAACAGTTGATCAAGTCTCAAGTACTCATTGAACCGTTTGCGAAGTCTCACCTGGCCGTGCGCTTGTAGTTCTTGCGGGCGTCGCGGATGAATTCCGGCGAAATGCCCACAAAATCAAAGGCGTATCACGCTCGGTCAGAGTCCTTTTGGACGTAGCCGGTCATGACTGCGAGAGGATAGAGGACACAAAACAAAAGAGGGGTGCGAAGCACAATAGGGAAAACGAAAAACAGGGAAAATAAATGAGAAGACGATCACGGAAAATGCCACGACATGATTTCGCTAGGAGCAGGATGAGATCGGCAAGCGCGAACGAACAGCACGAGAGACGAACATGACTCCATATGGAAGTAGCTGGTCATCACTCCTATGAGAGGGTATAAAAAAAACAAGACAGGTGCGATGCTCAATAAGGACAACGAAAAAAACAACGAAAGGAAACGGGAAAATAATAAGCAAGATAACACGAAATGACTTCGCAAGCAGAAGGACGAGACCGGCAAGCGCGAAAGAAAAACAGGGAGAGGTGAAAATGTGGGTAGGCAAAAACGGGATGACGCCGGCAAGCGCGAAAGCAAACCGAGGAGAGGCGAAAGTGTGGGTGGTCAAAATCGAAGGGAAAAATACAAGAGAAGAGCTTCGCATACGAACAACTGGGTAGGCACGAACTCCTTCATCGTGATCTTGGCCCCCACGAGGCCGCAAAGCTTCCGAATATTCTCCCTGAGAGAGGACGCTACCTTGGTGGTGTCGCCGCGGTAGTCCAGACTTAACTACAACACATGGAGAACGCGACGAACCCCGCCGCGTTCCAGTCCAATCGCGGCACGGTGGCAAACGACTTGCGCGAATTTCCCGAGCTTCTCGAAGCGCTTGAAGGAGACGTCGGTGTGGCCGCTGAGGCAGCTGAGGGTGAAGCTAAAGGCGTAACTCATCCCGGCTTCATCGTCGATGAGCCGGATTTTCCCGTGCCGTTGGGCGATCTTGGCCACTCCACGCTGAGTAGGCCGTCGCCGCTAGTGCGACGGTAATGTCCGTACGTTACTTCGACATCCGTCACGGATCCAGGTTGAGCATCGCTAGCGGCGGCACCGACGATCGCTTGATCATCGGCGACGGCTGGGACAGCTACCGGAGAGGGCGAATTTGAAGAGGCGGAGGCCTGAAGACCCTGCGTAGAGGAGGCAGAGACGAATGATACAGCCGCTGACGAGATCACCGGAGCTCCAACATCGACCTGTGAGCAGTACGAGCAAATATGATAATACGAGGTACAAAGGAGCATGGTAGTAGCATAAACGGAGGAAATAGAACCAATAAATACAACATGGACGCATGAACAAACGACCAACTATGGTACAAGGTGGTACAAATGAGCGACGCAGTGGCATAAATTGAGCAAGCGGAGACAGGAAAGACTGGGATACACGTAACACACATAGAGACGTCTCAGTTCTGAGCGGTCGAAGCGAAGGAGCACTCGCCCAATCTGAGAAAAAGACCCGCACACACGCGACGTAACATATTTCACTCTCGTGGAAACAGTCTTCCAGCAGAATTCAATGAAGACAGAAAACAAAGTACAAGAAATCAAAACTTCAAACCGTTCTAAACGTGTTGCGCTTACGTCCATCTCTGCATCGCTGTAGGTCGGCAGTTCTTCCACGGGGCGGTTGTCGATAAAAGCCGCATCGTACTCGTCGCCGTTCGACATTGCCTCAGCCTCCACAGGGTCGCCGCTAGGGCCCATCGCCTCCTCGTCGAAGAGGCGAAGACACCCAGCTGAAAAAGTAACTCTCACGGCTTGGCTCATCTGTTGTTGCCGAGCGGGCTGCGCGAAGAGACAAGCGGCGGCGACGCACGTAAGCGACTAAGCGGAAATATATGTGAGGCACTTAAAAAGGTGGTGCATGGACCTGCAATAACACCAGGAAATGAGAGGTGGAAGAGCACAAGGGGGAGTAATGTTTTTTTTCGGCTTCTGGATGCCTGGATTTGTAGTACGTATCATAGGCAAATCCAGGCCGTTAATGCAGCAGAGTCGTGCCGCTAAGAGGCATTGAAATCTTATCGTTCTTGAGCGAAGAGAAAGCAAACACTGAACAACAGCAAACATATATCGCATTCGGGGAAAAACTAAAGCAGCAACCCACTATTCAAGCCTTCCCGCCCTTTTAAACCTAACTGTTACGAAATGGTTGCGGTTTAACAGGCGTAATTTCCCTGGTTTTCCACAAATTTGTTTGTCAAATTGATTTCTGGTTTTCCCCAACACAGGTACAATCCTCAAAAATGCCTGCAAACGGTATCGTTCGGGTTTAATTCTACGCATTACTCAAATCACGCCATAGAGGCAGACAGAAAAAAAAACAGGAAAAACATGTTTCTCCGCACCCTTGGGTCTACGTATGAAGACGTCAACTTGGACTCCTGTGCTAAAAGAAGCAAATAATCTGAACAGTATGTGCCCTGTTTGTGGAGGTCACAAGATCGACTTCATCCATCTCTAGTATGCACGTTCGTCAGCAACATTGATACCACTTACTTGTGTAACGTTATTTTTCAAGTGAAACCCGTGATACATACCACTGCTTCAACTGCGAGGGCGTGTCACTTGCTATATGTTCATACCTGCTTCTTCATTCGATTGCATCCTCGTTTACCGGCGTCAGCTGTGCTTGTTGTGTGTGTACAGTAAGCCGTTCTTTGTACCCGTCTACATCCAGCACAACCAGTTTCCGTGCCGATTCTTCAATCCGATCACTTCGGGGGACCACAGTAGATAGGACCTACGGTACATACAAAAACCTATATATTCTCAATTCCTATAAACTGAGTCTCAGCTGCGGTAATTGCAAACTTATCTGTCTGTTTGTCTGTCTGTCCGCATCGCTAATATTTTTGAACACTTTCCAATGATCGATATATAAGGTCGTTACATATGATGTTCGTGCGACGTATTCCACCCTTACGGACCTTATCTACAGAAACACACCATAACACCGGGCAGATTTAAGCACAGAATACATCCACGACACCGTACCATCATCCCAAACCACAATATCGAACCGTACCATTATGCGATACCACCCAAACATACCAGATCCCATACCGTGGTTTTCCCATATAGTATATCAAACCGTATACAATCATATCACATCAAGTACAGAAGAGCATACATCGAAGGTGCAAGGTGATGAGGTGATAAGTGAGATGAAGCTGCAAGCATCATATCACATCAAGTACACAAAAGCATACTACGTTGAAGGTGCAAGGCGATGAGGGGATAAGTGAGGTGATGGCGCAAGGTGGTGAGGGGATATATGAGGAGGTGAACGTGCAGAGGGAGAGCGATGGCACCACGGAACAGCAGCAGTCCCAGCAGCCACGTCCGACCAGCAGCAGCTGCTGGACAATCAAACCGTAGTACGAGGTGGTGAGGTGATATGTGAGGAGGATCGCAACATCAGCAGCGGGGATAAGTGGGTATGATAAGCGCTTCCGACGATCCCCCCGAAGAACAACAGCAATAGCAGGACCAAGTTGCAGAGTATGCAATAGCCCGTCGAACAGAACATGCAATAGTACGTCGAGCTCTCAGTACTAGCGGTTCGATGTCGGATACGTATTACAGCGCTTGCGACGAACGCCCCGAAGAACAAGAGCAACAGCAGGACCAAACGGTAGTACAGGGAGGTGAGGAGATATATGAGGAGGTTTGCTACCGCAGCAGCGGAACCAAGTGGGTCCCCTAGGCGCTTGCCGATCACTCCGAAGAAGAACAACAGCAGAACCGAGTGGCAGAATATGTAATAGTATGTCCATCTCCTGGTAATAGTGGTTGGATGTCGGATACATGTTATACTCTTCATAGACTACTAGGGGGCTAGTAGTGAGATTACCATACGAGTAAAGTAAGGACCGCTGTGTGTCCCATCCTTACGTATACGGACGGACGGTTTAATGTGAACAGCACACTCACCAGGGTACCAGGTATCACATAGTATATAACATATGTTTTTCAGAGTATGCAATAGTGCGTGGAGCTTCTTGTAATAGTGGTTGGATGTCGGATACGTAGTATACTATTCATAGACTACGATGGGGTTAGTAGTGAGATTACCATGCTAGTAACGTAAGGGCCGTGTGTATCCCATACTACCTGTACGTCCGTCGTACCAGGTACGCCTAAAGGGTAGCACGATGGTTGAGAAGATACGGACGGAGCTGTGAAATTCATACCAATCAAAGCGAGGACCGTTGTGTATCCCATACTGTCCATAGACTACGAGGGGGTCAGTAGTGATATTGACATGAGCTATGTAATTCGCTATTAATAGACGCTTGCGACGATCGCCCCAATGGACCAGCAGCAACAGCAGGACCAAGTGGGTCCGCTAAGCGCTTGCGACACGGACGCTGGAGGGCGCTGGAACTGGGGTGGAGATGGCTTCCCTCTTGTTGCGCTAGAATAAAACAGGTCCGGAGTTGTATGATAGGACGACCGCCCCCCTTAGCCTAAACGTTCGAATGCTGAAGGCCGAGATGATTGAGATCCTGCTGTACGGGTGTGTGACGTGGACCCTCAGAGCGGAACACTTTGCCAAGCTTCGAACGGCTCGCCACCACGTCCTGTTGCGAGTATTTAGCGTCCAGCGCCGACTTCGTACTGACCATACTACCCTCTCGTACGTGAAGACCCTCAAGATGACACGTTGCGAGAGCATCGAAACGACCATTGAATTTCGTGAACGGCGACTCTTCTTCGTGGGGGGCGTGGCACGGCCAAGCAAGGAGCAAATACCCAGTCGGGCAATGTTCGGGACGATGGCTGGTGGGGAGAACCCGAGACCAGGCGGACAGTTTAAGACTTGGCATAGATAGTCGAAGACCTTCGGGAGTTCCGAGCCGTCGAAGGGTCAACGGAACTTCTCCCCTTGGTATTTGCAGTTGAGACCGCACTGCGGTCCACCGTAGCAAACAAGGCTGGTAAGTGGTACCGGGGGATCCTCGAAGCAGCCGAACGGTTCATGGTGAGGTGGCACGAGGATAAGGCTGAGCTGAGAGGCAGCGCCGCGCATCCGCCGTAGGTGGTGTACAAGGGAATGGGGGGAGGGAGGGCATCAGGAGGAGAGGCAGAAAACCCGACCAAGGGAATGCGGGCAGGGGGGGATACCGGAAGAGTAGAATGGAAACTGCGGTGGACAAAAGTAGGAAGGAGATGGCAGACAGGGTAGCAAGGCACCAGGCCGACTAGGAAGTAGAACATGCCTATGCTACTCGTGCCGCCAACTGGTGCAGCTGGTTCGGACGTTGTCTTCCTTTGTCTTCCTTTTTTCCACTGCGATGTTTCATTATATTTCCCTCTTTTCCTTCTTTCTTCTATTGATAAGCCTTACTGACGGAGTCGTGTGGAGTGGGTGGACGACGAGCCTGCTTTGCTTGTTTCGTATTATCTGACGCCGAGAGGCGGGGCATAGTTGACGAACACAGGACGGAGACGGCAGGCAGGGCAGCAAGGTACCAGGCGGACTAGCAGAGAGAACCTGGCTACGCTATTCGTACAACAAACTGCTGCCGCTACCTGGAGGGTGCTTTGTGCTCTGGCTTGCCTGTTATTTTCCCTTGGTCTTGGTCTTACTCTGTTTACAAGTAGTGGTGTTTTCTTCCGTTTCTTCTTTTTTCCAGTTCGTTCTTCTCAAGTGTCTGCCACATCCCCTGCGGGGGGGCATGACAGTTTGTTTCTTCTATTATTGTTTTCGACTTTTTTCTTCTCTTTCGATTTGTCTTTGTTTTAGTTTTTTCTTTGTTTTCTTTCGTTTCTCTACTTCCTAGAATGTTTATGTCGTGCTTACCGTATCCAGTATGATGACATGGCATTGCATTGTCCGCTGCTGTGCTTACTGCATACGTGGCAACGTAGTATCTCTGTGGCATAGTTTTGTGACAACAGAACTTGTATCTCTCTAGGATCGGCACGAAACACTGGTTGTGCTGGACGTCGACGAATAGAAAGAAATGTTTAACATGAAGAACACACACAATCATCAAATATCGGTGGGTTAGCTTTATTTTTTTCAACCATTTTTTTACCGTCAATTTCATGTCGGTTTCCTACGGGATCAGGGGATCACCCAATCAACCTGTGGGGTGGAACATCGTGGCAGGTTGTTACCACAAACCATTACCAAAGGTAATTACGCTTGCGAGTACGCGCAATTAATTCCAGTACCATGAAGTTACCTTAACGTAATTGCCGACAACTGTCAGGTTTCTAGAATCTTCCCCCCCCAGACAGTGGTTTCGGTTAATATGAGCCTCTCCCCTCCCCCCCCTTTATGTGATCGTGGGGCGTAAGCAAGATGTTAGGGGGGAAGACGAAGTCACTATCGGAAATAAAGATCACACTAACTTGTAGGTACAAATAAGATGTGTTCTTGGTCTTCTTGATGTGAGTTTACGGCACACTTAAGATAAAGAGATACTAATTACACACTAATTTGAAGAAATTTGGAAACATTAAGGACGAAGCACTATTAATACCAGACTAAGGTACCCCACCAAGTTATCTATACATAAGATTTTTTATTCGTTTCATTCGTTTTACGGCATACTTGAGTTCAAGAGATGAAAATCTCACACTCATTTCAAGAGACAAAAAAATATATATTTGTTGTATGTTTTTATATTCATACTTCGAAGTACATAGACACTTTTCCTTTTTTTTCCCCCCCTTTGTCCTTTTTTTCTACCCCCTTCCACACGATATGTAGTTAAGATCAAGCATGCGGGACACTTTGTATCCCTGGACAGGTCAGCCTATTAAGTCGGTACTCGTTGGTACTCACGTTTGTTGCTTGGCTAAAGATAGAAGAGCAGTTTTATTCCTTTCGTGCACGCGGAGACTGAGACCAAGCTCGTGCGTGTCTGGAAAACTCCTGGTTTTCCACCTAATATATGCCTTCCATGGACTACTAATACGTTCCAAGTGCCTGAACCCAGGCAATTACCGGGCTGTGAACTTCATACAAAGCAATATAACAACACTAGCCCACTCTGATGAGCCGTATAGGCAGAATTATGGGAAATTCATGGAAAACCCGATTCCACGAAGTAGAACATGAGTGGGAGATGCGACTCCTCAAAACCCACTCCCACGCCTCTGAATGACAAGGCAACGAAGCAGGCAAAGTACGTAAAATAAAAGAAGGGAATACGTAGCCTTAAGGGGAAGGAGGAAATCGTGAATGCAAGCCATTGCCATGCCGCCCGCACGGGGGGGGGAGGCGAGGAAGATGCATGGAAACGCGAAAGGTGAATACGGAAACGAAAAGGAAAATAACACGGAAGACGGCAAGAACCACCTAAACCCAGCCCACAACTCTGAAAACGCGTCCTGGGCCGCAAATGAGCTGTCGATTACCCAGACCAGCCCCGACACTGAGCGGGTGGGGTAGGCAGGACAAAATACGCAAAAACACATCTCCAGCCAAGCCCCCCCAAAAAACAAAACCGAACAAAAAAAACTTCGAGCAGAATAAACCACTTCGCAAAGTCCAGGAAAACGACAAAAAAAAGAGAAATATCGAGTGCAGTCAGGAAGCGAAAATCAGCTATCCACGGCGGCGCCTCGAGATGCATCTACGTTACGCTGGACCGCCCTTGCAAACGCGCTAGCCAAGTGAAATTGCAGACACCAAGAACCTCGTACAGCTCTTGTCGAAGTCGTGTAGCGCGCGGGAGAAAGAGGAAGCTTGATCGGTTCCGGGTCGTCCAAACCTCGAACCAAATATACTCCATCCGTTGGTGTAGTTGCGCTGATTTTCCCGAGCCACGACAGACCGTCGTCGCCCTTGTACCAAACGTGGGCCCCGTTGGGAAGTACAGTGTTGCTGTATCGGCGGAGCCAATCGGCGTGCGATGCGCAGCCATAGCCGGGTACCAGAAACCGCTCGCCGTTACTCCTTGAAAGCTCCAGTTGTGCCGCGCCAATTCTCATTCGGCGGGACAGGCGCTTGATTTGTCGGTGTTGATTTGGGGTGCCGGCCCAGTAGCGTGAAATTGCGTGGCGAGAAAGCTGAAGACACATTTCCCGTTCCCAGGATGGACGGGCTAGTCCTGTCCAGTGGGTCTCGTACATCACCGCGATGACGCCACCTCGACCTCTAACCGATTGATGCCCAGTAATCCACTTCGAGTCGTCGAAGAGGGGTCGAAACGTCGTCCTCGGTGACGTGGTACGGGGGGGGATTTCCTGGATAAGTTGTTGAGCACGTATGGCGTCAACCCCGCCGGCAAATACTTCGGGGTGTCGCCACGGTCGTCAGGGTTGGCACAGGGCTTGCAGCGTTGAACTGATACGCACCGGCGAGCCTCTCCGCCGGGCATATCAGAAGGAAGATCCAAACACAGGAGCTTTGCTCCGAGAGGAAATCTGTCCGGGGTGTCCGCTGAGGAGCAAGGGCCAACTGCGAGAACGTTCTAGGGGTCCGTCCGCTTGAGTGAGAGTTTGGCCTTGAGGTGAGGACCTTGGCGTCCGTGTCGTGTTTCGCGCCCTGGCGGATGGTGACCGCCGTATGGTACACCCACACTCAACCGCCAACGTCAAATTTGGGGACCGGACGCAGAGCGTCGGAGAGGGCAGAGTTGCGGCGGTTCACGCGAGCAACAGTGAGAGCGTGGTGTTCTCAAACGATATCGTACGCGCGCTGCTGGCGGTCCGTCGCCAAGTCGCAGTAGGCGAGGTGGTCGTGGGCCAAGCTCTGGTAGCCGGCGACTCCAGCACGCTCGACAATCGTGAGAGGGAGGCCTGGAAGCCGTCTCATACATACCTCGTTGGGAGCCAAACCCGTGGCGGCGCTGACGGAATTGTTGTACGAAAATTCGACCTGAGGGAGCTGTTCATCCCAGTTGTTTTGGAGCTCGTTGACGACCATTGCCAGCATCTGGGCCATCGTGTGGTTTACACGTTCCACCCCACTGTTGCCGTTTGGGTGGTAGGAGCTGGTGGCATATTTTCGAACCCCGAGAAGCTGGTATACGGCGTGCGAAAGCTTGGAGTAGAACTGAACGCCGTTGTCCCAGACGATGCTGCGCGGGCACCCCCAAAGAGGGATATACCGGTTGATGAGCATGTTAGCCGTGCCCTCAGCTATGACCTCTGCCGCTGTGACGGCGTACATGTCGGCTAGGCGGCTGAAATGATCAGTGAAAAGCAAGATGTAGGTAATACCTCGAGGCGTCACCGGGAGAGGGCCGGATTAGTCGATGCTGACGACGATTCCGGGCCCGTCTGGCAAGGGCAACGTGATGAAGGGCCACTGGACCGTCTGCCGCGACGTTTTCCGTGCTTGGCACTTTAAGCAGTTGCGTAGCCACCACCGGGAGCAAATGCTCATACCGATCCACCAGTAGAAACCTTCGAGCATACGTAGGGTGCGCGCGGTTCCTAGATGGCAGGCAGCCGTGGAATGGCAAGCCTGCATGACCCTGGGGCGCATGAGCAGCGGAAAATAAATGCGAATACCCTCGTCGTTTAACAAACAGACCATCCTAATCACCTCCAAACCAACCTCCACCCCCGGTGCCAATACACGCTCAGTCCCCGTCGCTGCCGACACCACTCCTCGAAATGAACGGCTAAACTCGCAAAAAGGGGTCCCGTGAGACACGCCAAAATCATGCAACTTGGTGTAGCCGGCCCCGGTGTCGGTGCGGTCGAAGAGGTTGCTCAGCAACCTCAGGAGGAGCGTGAACGCCTCCGGTCCCGTCGATCCGGCTTCGTGGGCGCGCGGCACCTGTCCAAACAATACATCCATCAAGGTACTGAGAGGGGCGGTCGTGGGCTTGTCAGGCGCGATGGCACGCGCGAAGGATTTCTTAAGAGGGTACTCCCAACCGGGGATCCAATTAGTAGAACTAAGGCCTTCATGGCTACCATCGTTGCACATCATGAGAATATCAGAGACGGAGGCCTTGACCGAAAGAGTGAGTTGTCGCGCGGCATCGGATGAATTGATCGAAGAGGGAAAAGGTAGGACAGAAATGCGCGAAATGTCATTCAGTCCCAGATGTTTGTACGCCCGTTGAACGTCGTCGGCGGTGTGTTTTTTCGCGGCGGCAGCGGCGGCGGAGTCGATCGACGATGTTCGGGCGTGTTCAAGGTTAGGCGACACGGGAATAGTGCGGTCATCGGGCATGGTCAAACGACCAAGACGTATGGCGGAAGAAGCAACATCAGTCAGCGAGGGGACCACTTGCCTCGTGCTGGCAACGCTCGTAAACTCGGGGACGGGGGCTTATTTGTTTGCCGTCCGAGGAGGAACTGGGAGACCTGGTTCGAGAAGAGTTTCTCCGTGGACCGTATCGGCCCTCACTTGAGTTCTCCGTCCCCTTTCCGCGGTTTCTCCGTCGTCCAGCCCCGTTTCGCGGAGACGTGCTACCTTCGTTTTCCGCCCCCGAGCCCCGGCGGAACCTGCCGTCCGGACCGGCCAAATCCCCTCCAAACCCTCGGCCTCCGGCGGCCCTGGTCGCCAGCGCGGCAGTGAGAGCGGTCCAAGGCCAACAAGCTGCCGTCAATGCCCGGGTATCCGCTGGAGGAGGCGGTGTGGTGTCCAGCATCCGGTCCCGCGTAGGGGAGGTGGGGTCCCTGGTGGGCGGAGTATGACCGCCGCTTGCAGTGAAAGCGCCAGATTTGGGCCAAGAAACGGTGGGGAAAGAAGCGTCGTGCGCCTTCCGGAAGCTGACCACCAGAGCCATGGTGTACGCTTGGCGTAGTTGGGCCGCCCAGGAATCGTCCGCCATCCCGATCCAAGCGTCGTGGACGGAGAGGTCGTCTGCCGGCATCTCGCGTCGGAGGCGGCGAGCGGGAGAGACCACCAGGGGCGGCGCCTCGGGGGGAAAGCATGAGTTGGGCTCGGCCGCCATGCAGGCGACACTCCCCTGGAAGAAGTCCAGATCCCTGGTACGCTTGGTCCGGGCGTCTATCGGGATCGCGGCGGGGGGAAACGAGTCCGTAGGGCCTAGGCCGGGGGATAAAGTGGGGGCTGGAGCGGCCTTCGTCGTGGTCGCGGGCAAGAGGAAGGCTCTCAGCTGAGGCCCTTGTCTCGGCGGCCCGACGTTTCTGGAAGGTGATGTTCGCCCGGGCAGCCCGTAGAGTTTCATTGGCGCGAGATATGGAGTCTCGCGCACAAGAGGCGGAGCGTGGGGCGTCCTCGGAGGCCGCGGTTGCAACCTTGAAGGCCGCGGCGGCAGCCTTGGAGGCGCGGACGTCAGCAGCAATGCCGCGAGCTCGGCCGACACGCGCGTCTGCGCCCGACGTCTAACCGTTATCGCCGAGGCAGCCCCGAAGGACGCGGCGGCAGCCAAAGCCCGCTCGGCCGCGATGACGTCGGGGTGGTTGCCAGCAGTAGCAGGAGTCCGCGCGACCGCGGCAGCGTCGGCCTGATCGGGCGCCGGGTGTTGTGCTGTGGTCCCCGCGTCGAGGCTCCCAAGGGTAGATCAATGCTGGAACACAGCTGCCTGGTCCTGCGGTGAGAGGGAGGTCCATGCTCCAGGTGGTCGGGGGGGGGGGGGGGGGGGGGGGGGGGGGGGGGGGGCTGGGCACTGCCAAGGGTCCTCGACCGCCAGTCTTGCCTCCTTCGCTGTAGCCAGCCGCTCGTCCTCTGAATCAGGGGACTCGAAGTCCACGGCGTCGTCCAGAATCGTGGGGCCCGCGGGCTGGGGTGTCCTATTTCTCCCGACGAGAGAGAGGAGCCGTACGTCCTCAGGCTGCTGAGAGACCTGGCTGGGCTGGGTGACTCCTCCCGTGCTTTTGCCGTCCGTGACATGTTGGGGCGGGGGCGGGCGGAAACCACCGGGGCAAGAGGCGACACCGGGGCAGGTTACGACACCGGGCCACGGGGGGGGGGGGGAAAAACAGCGGTTCTCAGGGTCGGGGAGCGTAGAAACAACGGTGGCAGCAGCCGCGGCTTGTGCGTCAGCAACTTGTATAGATGTGATCAAGGCATGGCGCGCCATTCAGCGGGCGCTGCGAGCGCTTGGGGAGCGAGCCTCGACCCCAGAAGGCGTCGCGATAGGGTGGTGGTCGTCACAGTTTGTGCGTGTACTAACAGCAAGTGTGGCTGGTTTTGGTACGTCCCCGGTAGTGGAGGTCCTATCAAAAGCATCGTCCCCTCCAACAGTAGTATTAAAACTCACATCACCACGAGAATTCTCAGCGGAATCGTCGCGGATGGCTACAGCAGCGGGCACTCCGGGACTGGAAGGCCTATCGAAAGCATCGCGACGGCAGTGTTAAAACTCGCATCAGCACGAGAATTCTCGGCAGCGGGCGAAGTAGGCGCAATACTGAAATCCAGTGCTCCGTCTCGTGGGCGAGGGGCGGGAAAAATATCACGAACAGCCGTAGCGCTCCCTCTCACAGCAGCATGAAAACTCGCAGCAGTAGTGGAGTTTCCAGCGGAATCGGCGTAGGTGGTTACAGCAGCGGGCAAAACGGGCGCAAATACTGAAATCCAGTGTGCCGTCTTGTGGGCGAGGGGCGGGAAAAAATTTACGAGCGGCCGAAGCGCTCCCTCTAACAGCAGGATGAAAACTCGCAGCAGTAGTGGAGTTTCCAGCGGAATCGGCGTAGGTGGTTACAGCAGCGGGCAAAACGGGCGCAATACTGAAATCCAGTGTGCCGTCTTGCGGGTGAGGGGTGGGAAGAAAATCACGAGCGGCCGTAGCGCTCCCTCTAACAGCAGTATGAAAACTCGAAGCAGTACTGTGATTTTCAGGATCTCTCTAGTGACAGCAGCGCGGGAAGCAGGATCAACACTGAAATCCAGTGTGTCATCGTATGGCCGCTGCACGGAAAAAAGCTCACGATTGGCAGCATCGCTCGTGGCCATCCTACGAGTACGAACAGAGTCGGACAGCAGTGAAATGTGAGGAGGAAGTATATTCTCAAATATGCTTTAAATATATACTTAGGGGGGGGCGTGAGCGTGGCTGGCTCATATATATATATATACCTGGTATATCCTTAACCTAGAGTAGAAAGTAATGATTGCAGCGCTGCTCTCTGACTACACGGCTCAGGGTTCTGGGCCAGGTCTCCAACGGAACTCGACGTTATGGTGTGCTCGTAGACGAGCTCAGTTTATATTTGATCTTTAATCGCGTGCAAGCACACTCGTCGCTCGTCTTTCTGTCTATCCCTCGCTGTGCTTGTATGCATGTCTCATCGCTTATCACTTGAATGCTCGCTCACCAACAAATGCATGCATGCCTTTTGACGACCTAAGACATTCTCAATTCAACCACGAGCGAAATGTAATGAAAGGAACCTCGGAGACCCCACCCCTCCGGAACCCACGTTTCTATTGAATCAACCGGAACAACCTCGATCCACGTCTACATCTCAATTCATCCCCAAGAACTTTTTCTCTTAAGCTGGGATCGGGTCGCCATAGGAACTCGACGTTATGACCTGCGTGTGGACGGACTCAGGTTATATTTGGTCTTGAACCGCATCCAAGTACACTCGTCGCTCGTCTATTCGTTTATCGCTCGTTGTGCTTGTATGCATGCCTGATCGCATATCACATCAATGCTAGTTCACCAATGAATGCATGCATGCAGTTCGACGGCCAAAAATATTCTCGAATTCAAACACGAGCGGAATGAAATGAAAAGAACCTCAAAGACCCCACGCAGAACACTACTCTCTTGCGCGGCAACGCAGGCTGAACGAGTTGGAAGACGGTCGAATTACCAACAACCCCCTTTGGACCTCCCACTCGGAGTCCCCCAAGGAGTCCCCATTGAGAAGAAAACCAACCAAGGAACCTGCAGCAGCAACACCAACCGGGGTAGACCTGAGGTCCAATTCACAATCACCATGAAGGGTGGTACATGTAGCAAAGGGGAGAAAGGACACGAATTGTAGTAGGAACCACTAATCCATGACAAACTATCAGGTTCGGCTTCTGTATATTCCTACCGTAAAATGGTTTTGATGCATATCAGCCGGGGGGGGGAATGGGCCAGAATAAAACAACTTAAGGAGAGTCAGCTGATGTAAAATGTTCTATCCAGGATCGGAGCCAGAGAGGACATTTGGTACGGGTTTTATCCCTCGAACGATTTCACTTCAACAAGTAGAGGTCGTCGTTGGGAAAGATAATGCGATAAATAATGTCAAGGGATAGCAGAAACACCATATGGCTTGCCAATTAATTGCAACACTACCAACCACTTACCAGCGCTACACCAAACGTCATCAAGGAATAGCTGAACCGCACTTCGCGTTTCACACAATCGAAAATATATCAGCCATGCAAAACGCCCCAAACCAACATTAGGTAAAAACAAGACAAATCAAGGCACACGTATTACGAATTGCTCTCTGAACATACCATGCCTACGTCATCCCACGCCGTACTAGAGAGAAGAAAGGGGAAACACTCTTTTCAATGCTGGACTCAACTACAGAAACGCGAGTTAAATGAACACACATGATACCAAATGAAGGAGGGCCCCATGTCGCATTACGTGACGCTCGCAGAATGCCACTGTCTCCATCCTTGTTGAACCACGAGAGAGTATAAAACAATCAGGCCCATCCAGTACTCGCACGAGACAACGTGAACAGCAGCTGCAGCAACAGCAGCTACCACCACCTCCGCCTCAGCAGCAACAACCGCCACCACCTTCGCCGCCGCCGCATCCCCCTCAGCCCCTGCAGCAGAAACCATCGCTACCGCCTTCGCCGCCGCAGCAGCAGATACCACCTCTGCCTCCGCTGCTTCCCCCTCAGTCCCTGCAGCAGCAACAACCCCTTCTAGCCCTTCCGCCACCACTTCTACCTCAACATTTCCAACAGCAGTCGCCGCTTCCACCACTGCCGCCCATGCTGTACCAGCAACCGCAGCAGCAGCCACCACCAACCATTCCTATGTTGCCTGTTCAGCCTGGCTGTGTACCCAGCGCGGCCCAGGCCACCCCCAGACTGCAGCCCCTGCAGCCCCCGCCGCAACCGATCACTCCCTCTACACTAGCAGCGTCAAGCCATATTCCCTTCAATGCATCGGGCAGCTTTCGAAGGCTTCATCCCGCGCCGTCATCCGCGCGGTGGAGGAAATACTAGATGGCAGGAACAAAGGGTTTAAAGGCCTTGTCTTCCCGACCCGCGATTCATCGATGGGTCTTTTCCGCGGCCCCGTGCTCTTCGATGACGGCGTAACTACGGCGTTCGCTTGTCAAGGATCATGGACTGTGTTGCTCGACCTACAGTACGTCGGACGTCTCGCACAGCCCTCGAGGGACACGCTGACTCTTCTGGGGGTGGCGGTGCTGAAGTAACCCCGCCGCTCCAGGCCGATGCTAGCCGTCGAATGCAACAAGACAGATATAGTGCCTCACGTGGTCTGACGCCGACTTCCCAAACCAGGTCACAGCCTCACAGCTCCAGAAACCCTGCGGGCCTTGGTAAAAGAGTCAACCAACTCTTGGCAATCCGTAAGTAACTTTAAGGAACAGCTGAGAATCATGACCCTCAGCAAGGACAAAGTTTGGCTGACCGCAGGGCGCCGAGTGCAAACATACACACGGGCTGCGAGGGTATACTCGCATCCGCAGTATCTCGTTGAGGGAGCGTACTATGTCGGGACCGTCGATGGGTGTACTCTTCGAGAGCAAGGTCTTTGTTTCATCTAGGTCGTAGCGGGCAAGCACGCCAGGTACCTCGAGTCAATCCTACAAGGTCTGGAGGAGAGCAACGACCAGCTGAACTAATTTACCGTTCAACCTCGGGGATTTGCTCAGCCCCCAAACTCAAGTCCGGGACGAGTTTGCGGAAACACACGACGACAAAGTCCTCAAAATTGTCGCCCAGCGAAGCACGGATTCGCTCGAATCCCAAGATCCTGATCCCAGGATCCGTAGGGCCTCCTTGGTCAGACCCGAATAAGCCGCTTACCACACCGAGGGATTCAAGATGAAAGATAAATTATTAATAGGCGCATATGGTGAAGAACGACCACCACCAGACCTGAACGGCGCCCCTCCACAACCAACCCAAACGCAAATGTACGGAGCTTTAAGGGTCCTTCAGCGGGGGCCTCGCCAGCATCGTAGCCTCAGCGATGTAAAACCCATGTGGAAGTGGAGCCACGGTACCGGCAGTGACGAAGGCGTGGGTGGGGAGTTCAACAAAGACGAAGAGTGCGCCGCTTTTCCAACAAGCCAGTCTCGACCCTCGGCGAAGACGGGACTCCCTTCCGGGACACCAAAGGCAAGCGGCGCGCCACACCCACCATCACAGTTTGTGCAACGACATCAACTGCACCCACGACCTCCACGACCACGCCGTCACCCTCACCTGATTCAAGGAAGGAACTCGAGCCGACCGAACCGACTCCCCCAACCCGCCCTCACCAGTGGCCCGAGACGAACGTGGACAAATCCGAAATCAATTCACGGAAGGGGCACCGCATATACTCCTACTTCGCGTACGGAATGAAATGCCTCCACAAGCCCTGCCGCTACCTACATGGCTTAACCGCCCTTCCTTTCCGTTTCTACTTCGGCGTACGCCGCACCAACTTAGCTTTGGCGGATTTCGAAGAGATGGCAGACATGCATAGCGCTTACGAGGTCCCCATAACCTCTTCCGAATGAGGGTACGCCCTTGAGACAATCTCTCCGGAGACCGCGACATACCTTCCACCATGACCGACACCGCTATTGCTCACGGACTGGTCGCCCGCATCGCCTCAGCCGTTGCAGATACCGCCACACACTCTGGGCTAGCGCTATCAACATCGATCTAGCGAACGACGCAATCTTTATCTTCGGCCCAGTCGGGCATGACTCCGTCACCGTCAACTTTGCTGGTACAAACGCCATCTCTCATGGATCGGTCGCCCACATCGCGGCAAGGGTCGCCGATACCGCCATCGCTGTCGGAGATGGCTGCAATAAGGACCAGAACCACCCAGGTGTGGGCGAACTCAGTTGTTTGGAACTCACAACGCCTTAGCTGCAGAACGCCAGTACAGGTACGCCTCGACACGGGGGCAGGAAGAGGAACTACGCCTCCAAACTATTCTTCAAGGTCGTCGAATCAGCTTGGATGGCTGGAAAACCCATCGTCGCCTTTGCAAGCAAGGGATCCTTGCGCGCTGCCAATCCCCGGGGAAGAAAATGATACCCCCCATGGAAATCGTGGGATCCTGCACTCTGCGTCTCGTCCTCGCACCGGTAGATCACGTGTTCAAGGCCGCAGCGAGAGTCTTCATCGACCTCCCTTGTGCAATACGATTGGGAACAGCCTTTTTCAAGGGAAACAGGAGCGTCATCAGCTTCAAAAAAGGGAAACGATTCCGCCCAACACCTGTTTCCCGCTGGGTGCCACTTATCAGCAATCATCCAACCCCGGCATGACCTGAAAAGGAGATGGCCACCACATAAGAATTCAGCGCCGTGGAGTACTGCCCCGGGGAAACCGAGACGACCTCGGAAGTGGAAAACTACGCAGTATTCCACACGGACACCCGGACAACCGGTACCACACCAGCACCCGCTAAGGTGGTAGTGCGAGGGTGTGGTGGGGGGGGCGGCATCCGGGCGTCTGAAGGCATTCTTGACGTGCTCGACGCCACAGACCACGACTGGAGAGCTTTGCAATGCACCAGGAACAACGTTATTCCTCGAAGACAAGTACGTCGACGCACTTACGCCTGGGACAACTGTCTGCCGTTGTTGGATCCGAATACAGCAAGCCGAAGTCGTGACTGAGCACGCGTGTTGGAGCATCACCGAGACAGACCTAGAAGAAAACCGAGAAGCAGGCATGACCACAATGAGCCTTATTCATACCTTCTTCGACTCCCCGGCCCACCTTCTGATATTGCAATTCATATTACATCCACCGACGTCACCAGAGTGGACCAGTCTGACGCAGTCCCTCTTGCAATCGGAATGTGACTGGGAAACTGTCGAGGTTCAGCGATGAAAGTCGGAGTCCCATGCAACAAGAAAAGGATCTACGTCGGGGGCACAAAGCGGACGCCCGAGTCTGAGGAAAATCGGTTGAGATGAAAAACGAGACCAGAGTGCAGCAGAAGAGGAAGAGGGTCCTCGGCGAACACCTGGGACACGACGGGGTGTACTTTGTGCATCGGGCGAAGGGTGAGCAAGCCATCTTCTCATTCAAACAACCCCATCGTCTCCCTGGCACGCGGGCATATCCACGATGAAAAACACGGCGGCCGGTACGAGCCTAACCCTGCGGATGATAGGACATTCGAGGACGCACGGGAGCTCAACCTCTCAGATCTCGCGAAGATAGCCACAGGAGAGGAAGATTCCTCGCTTCCGGCCACTGTGAGCCACGAAGCGGCTGCCTCGATCCTCGCTGATTCTACGTCAGCAAAAATGACGAAAGCGGTGTTCGTAAACCCTTTCGGCGGGGAGATGTTCGCCAACCCCAAGTCCACACCGCCGAGCAAGCAGCGAACCGGAGGAGTTAATGTGCGCCGCACTTACAGACCTCCTTGCAACCGACACGGAGGAACACCCCCCCCACCCAGGATCATTCGCAGCACTCCCAAGAGATGACGGAGCGGAAATGGCACCACCTAAGATACAGGATCGTCCGCCCCTCATCTCACGCACTCCAGGTACCCTCATTACCTCGATCGTTGTCGCCACCGCCCCTGGCGCCCGCAACATCAACATCGAACCCACGAGCGAAGTCTGTTCAACATCCACGGCGCCACCGTGGCCGAGACTACTACCGCCAGCACCGCTGGAGCCGATACGATCACTCACCTCATCGCCTCGATCGTTATCGCCACCACCCCTGGCGCCGGCGCCGTCAACATCGAAACAGCGAGCGAAGCCTTCCCCATCATCTCGGATGCCGCCGTCGCCCACACAACGACCATCAGCCGTACGGGCGCCGACGCCACCGCTAACAACCGCCCCCCCCCACATCGATGCCAACGTTGCCGACACCACCACTGCCCCAGCTGCCAGCGCTATTCACATCGTCAGGTCAAGCACATCCATGCCCACCGATAGCACAGCAGATGACACAACTTCTTCAAGAGACACCGGAACTCGTCAGGCGACAGGCAGGAGACTCATCTCATGCTATTTACGGGGGGGCATTGTTAATCGAACCTACGGTACACACAAAAGCCTATTCATTTAGCTATGTTTTCCAACAATACTTGGTCCTATTTACTATGGTCCCCCGTACAAACGGGTAAATTCGGACTTGAAGGACAGGGGGGGAGGCGACCCGTGCCTACTAGACGAGGAGAGCCTCTTGTGGTTCAGGCCGATGATTCGCCTTCGCGGTTTGCAATGTCCCGTTCCATGATACCCGGACTAATGGCTCTGATCCACACAACTAGGACGAACGACGGAGCTTATCCAACGGAATTTCCACTGGACCACGTACAAGCGCGACGTCAGGGACTGCGTGCTCTCGTGTGGGATGCGGGAGGAGTAAACCGTCGTCGAGTCTACGGGGAGCCTTGCTTCCAGCTCGTTTTCTACAACCTTGGGAGGTGTGGGAAAGGAACATCCAGGACATGGGGGGGGAAATCCTCCACGGGCATAGCTTCTGCTCGTGGTGGACGGAGCCAGCCAGTTCTCATTCGCTTACCCACTAAGGACCTAAGACGCCGAGGGCGTGGACAAAAAACAACTGCTGGACTTACTCCTGATGTTCGGCATTCCACGCTCCATACGGCGCGATCCGGAGACAGAGTTCACGGCAGACGTCGTACAGCACCTCTTCCGTTGGCCAACGGTGCCCGTCGATTTCGGGCAAGTCGACCACACCACGGCGTAGGGGGCAATGGAGAGGCTGGCGGGGTGGAATCATGAAGCCCTTACTCGGGTTCAAATTCTTTCCCGAGATTCTCCGTGGAGGACGGGGAGGTCTTTTGTTTGCCTATTGCTATCTCCACGAGTATTTTTCTTGATGTTCCGGTTTACGTTTAACGTTCGTTGATTCGGTCTGAAGACATCGAACGTGGGGGTATGAAGGATAGCATAAACGGGGATCGATTGAACGCGCGTGGGCTCGGCTGGAGCTTGGGGTATATCGATCACTGGGGAGCACGGAAAAACCAAACTCAGAATTTGTGACTGAGAACCGAACACCTGTGAACCCCTGTCACGCAACGCTTGCTCTGAATGCACTGAACCCTCGCCCTGAATGCCTGGAACGTTGTCTGCTCGCTCGTAAGTCACCCGCCTGGCCTATCCCGACGATTTGCCTGATCCCCGAGAGCCCAAACAGGCCAGACAGTAGAAAGAAGCCGCATGTTTTATTGCGGTGTCTCACACAGTATTACGACACTACACAGGTGTACAAAAGCGTGGTGCGCATAGGATCGCTTCCCGTGACAGCAGTGATTGCTGTCGTCGTGCAGTCCTCGAAAACAAAAAACACAAACTAAACCGGGTCAGCATTAGGCGAGATGGGTCGATGAGTCTCGATGTAATCGGCGCCCACACGCGAAAATGCTCATGAAACGTTTTGGCGGAATTTTAAATTCAAAAATTGAAACTATATGCTGGTATATATTGCAGATCCCACGCCGACGTCGATCGAGTACCATTGAGGCCACGCTGGCACCCAAGCGTCTCCTTGTCCCCAGGTTTCCGGTCACTCTGATATCTTGATGTTTTATCGGAACAGAAAAACACATCGCTAGATTAACACGCTTCGTTTAAAACTTCGGCTGGTTCGCGCTTACCAGAGAACAAAGGTGACTTGAAAGAAGGTTATTCACAGCAGCTTATTATGTTTCTCTCGAGATTGACCTTCCGCCCGCTATCAACAGAGGCCTACACCTCGACCAAGAGGTGCGGCAGTGATCGAACTGGGTGAACATTGGGATGCACTAATTGAGACAAAAATCAACCTCGAACTGAACGGTTGCACCTCACTTGCGGACAGCCACAGCGCCTCGCAAGAAACTACAGACAGTAAAAACGAGGGATACTCCTGATGGAATGTATAAGGGTGTCGGGTGCGCCAGACGGCAGTCCTAGGCACCCAGAAACCACTCACAAGATGTTTTCGTGTAATCGAAGTTGCGAGCGAAAGGTACAAAATATCTCACTAAAACGCGAAAATGTTTCATTTCACGCAAGGGGGCATAGCACAATGGCTTCACCGACGAAGCAATGACCTAAACTACAGTATTGCTGTTCTCCAGGCGGACGATATATCTCTTGAAGAGTCGTCGTCGGAGATGCCGTGGGGGGGGGGGGTATTTCGTGATGGGTAATAAGTTGTTGGGCCCAAAAAAGTGCAAAACGTGGCCAAAATGCTCAGGATTCCTGTATATTTGTATGAACTATTCTACAATTACGAAATACAGATCTTGGTTGCAAATGTTCAACTCTAATCCCAAGCCAAGGTTATATGTTGCCGAAAGGCCTACGCACGGGTACTTGACGACGCATTCCTGAGGGTGCTAGCGTCCCCGTAAAGTGCAACATTAGAATTGTCGATCATCCAATTAAAAATCACGATATTGCGATCTTCGTCCTTTCAAGCTTAGCTCTTCGTTTCAGGAATATCATGTTGTCTCAGGTAAAACACGTATTAGGTACCAGGCAGTGGGTTCGTAGGGTACTACCATGTAATTAATAATATATACTGGGGTAGAGGGTGAACGTTTCGCCCAAGCCATTCCGTACAGACTTACTACGTTTGTCTTCGCCTTTTTCACTTGATTATTAGCATCTTTACCTTCTTCGTGTTCTTGTGTTTCTTCGCATGCTTGCTTATCGTGCCACACGTTTCTTTTCTCGAGAAAATAATTTTTGTCTTTCCTCCCTCAGGCCGATTCTTATGCAGTCGGAAACGTGGATTGAAAAAGCTGGTTTTCCGACCGGATTGTGAATCGCTGCCCTTCTTATGGTCCGTCTGATCGAATATACCGTTTTTTTGTCTTTTCTGGAGGTGTTATGATATAAGAGAGTGACTCTTAATAGTTTGACTAGCTCCAAGAAAAAGGTTAGGGTAGGTTCGAAACTGCTTCGCCGTAATGCTCGTGGGGTCAGAGAGGTCTTCATCTTCCAGCAGCTGCGCCCAACCACACATACATACTGATGTCTAGCTTAGCTTCGTCCTCGAGGCCGTCGCGGCGCGAGATTTTTTTGAGAGCCGGCAAAGCTACAGCCAGCGCAGCAGTTGACACAAGGTCATCGATACCGCGCACTGCGGGCATCGGATGCTGACACGTGCTGCTGACGGGCGTAGATAAGGATGCATCACGCTGACTCGGGGCGAGCTGCGGCAGAAGTGACAGCAGCAAAGCCAGCGCCGTCGATGTTGTGGTGTGGGGTTGTGTCGTACGCCGCATTGTTGTGTCGGTGTGTGATACACGTATGCGACGATAATTTCAGGCATTTCCGAAGCATGAATCCGATGGCATGTTGGATCGAAAATCTCGATTTCCTCGACTGTTTGGTCCAGTTGGAAAAAGTATCGAAACATCTTGGATTGAAAAGGCGCTTTTTCAACTGCATAAGAACGCCTATTTTTGTCTCCGACTGGAAACCGGCTTTTTTTAATTCATGTTTCCGACTGCATAAAACTAGCCTCACACACACCTCAACGAAAAAATACCTATACTAAATCGAAGATGAAAAAATATCACACCAATTTCAAAATAAAATTATCCGACCAAAATTATCCGGAAAAAAGTCAAAATATGTATGCTCAAAACTGGACTTGAAATCGAAATTCCGTCACAACTGAGCGACATGGCCGATTCCACGCTAATTTCAAGATATTACACAAAAAAATGGATACGCGAAAAAAAACAAAAAACAGATGCTCAATACTCGACTCGGAATCCAAATCCCCGTGCCTGACGCACCACGTACGACCCAACTCCACCCCAATGCCTCGGAATCCAAACCCCCGTGCCTGACGCACCACGTACGACCCAACTCGACCCCAATGCCTAAGCCTTGCGGCCTCACGCAGCAGAGAGAAGGTATCACTCCTTGAGGTTGAGTCCGGCCTTATACCCGCCAGAGGGACCTACCCCACTGGCTGTAAGCCTGATAGGACATGCCTCGCAACATGCCTTGCCGAGGCAGCGAGGGCAAGGGAAGTATATATATACACATTGACCTCCATTCACTACTACCTGGTAAATCACTGATTACATGCTAGACATCAATAGATTTGTATACCGTGCAAGGCCCTCCGCCCCCCGGGCAGCATTCACCGCCCGCTACGCTCACCCAGGAAGGAAAATTACAAGAAATTGGCGGACAGAAGGTCCATGATTGATCGTAGATTTATGATTGTAGCTGCAAACTGGCCATTTAACAATGCCTAGAGTCCCGCCGACAAGTTTCAGGAAAAAAGCGGCTCGGACGCAATATGTATGAGTACAACACCGTACGTATTCCATTTTGAGGTTCTCCCCCCACAACCGTCCTGGGCGTTCCTCCGCCGCTACCTCCAGAACTCGCTCTGCCAGAAGCTGGGGCACCCGACTTGGATCGGTTGAGCGGGGATGAAGGGTATATCGCGGACATGCTACCCATCGCTCCGAGCTTGCATGTGCTTTGTCGTTGTGCGGAGAGCGAGCCTCACCAACTCCAACGAACAAGAGCCTCTCTCACAGCTGAAAACTCTCCCCAGGAAATAGTGCAACTGGAAGTCTTAGTCTTGAGAGTAGTGTAGAATCGGCTATCTCGATCAACGCGTCATTTTAAGCAGCAGCGACAGGGCAGTAATGCTCCATCGAGATGTCAGGTCGCAGAGGCAGGCGCCATCACAGCCTAATTACAGCACATTCTAACTGCGCCGGCGGGGGGCTAGGATTGAGGACAAAGGATACGGGAGACAGAGAGTCGACGAGCGGGGGAAGAGAGGGATTGAACTCACCCTGCGCGAGACTTTTGTGTTTCAGATGAGAACCGCAAGTACGAGGAGCTTTTGGTTTTTGGACAGGGGAGAAGGGGAACCGACTGAATGGGAGTGGCAACGAAAGAACGTGGGAGGGAGCGGTCCGATTGGGCTAAGGCGATGAGGCGGACATGGAGAACGGCAGAAATACTTCACACGCAATCCCACGACCGAGGCGCACACCATCACAAGACCAGCACTCATCGTTCTTTATGTATATGTTTATGTACCTGTTATTTACGTCACTGGTCTTGGCAGTTTTTGACGAGTTGTATACCCTTCATGAGGAATAACCCCCGCAATCATCAGGGACGTGATATTATAGCTATGACGCACCGTTTGCCAGAGAGGCCGGGAATACTTGGCGATCGTTGATATTGGTATGGTTTTCTGTTTTACTTCTCTTTTGCACTGCATGTCCGCGAGTGGCCACTCTGACAGCACCCCAGACAGCAGGCAGGCGTGTTCCCCTGTGTGTTCACGAGAACGTGCGTTTCGTACGGTGCAGGCAGCACTCCAGATAGTCCTCAGCCACGAGTTGGATAGTTTTGGAAACGGGGGGAACTCTACGCCGTAGTTGAGTGTGGATATCCGCGGCCACCTAACTTCTCTTATCAGGCGGAAGAAACGGCTGAGGGGTTGGTGTGCGCCCGAAGAGGTACAAGCAGACTATTTTCATACGTGATGGCAGAAGAGGGGATGATGCGCTGACGCGACTACGTGCCACCCCGAACGTTAGCAATATGTGGGAATATTAGGAGGTCTCCACGAAACAGTCCAAATTTGCTGGCGGGTGAAAAAGGTCTTCGAAGAATACGTCAACTCGAAAGCAGAAATCGGTAGGGGGGGGGGTGTACTCATTATCGTGCATGGCCGTAGTCATATGACTATAGACCATCGCATCCCTACAATGCCGGGGCCGAGCACGTCGGGTTTTCACCGACCAGGCAGACATTGCTTGCACCAAGCGCGAAGCGCCATGAGGTGTTGGGCGAGTCGCATGAAGGGTGAGCTGCATCCTACTAAGAGCCGCTTAAATGCGGATTTTCTTGCATATGGTTGACAGCATCAATGAATTGATTTAATTTCTGGTGTGGCCACTTCCAGAGACAGCATGAGGTTACTATGTAACTGCCTCGTGGGTGCCTCACCATATACACACTACGTGAAACGATCATCCCCCTTGTGCGGAGTGAGGATTCTCCCCGCACAAAAATTATTTAACTTGACCGCCAGCCTTGGTAACCGCCAAAAAAAACAAAAAAAACAAAACAAACGGTACCCTGGCTGATCGATGTCGATAGGGGCTCAGGTTGGCTTTACAATCATGCCAAGGGATGGATTTTGATGAGGTAGAGGACGTTAATTCGCGCTACATCGGGGTCAGGAAGGGAGATTACTGTGGAACATTAAATCCGTCCGGGAACGTAGGGTAAAGTGGTTTCATCAACGGGTTAAACATCAAGTCGCCGACCCTCGACCCAACGATCGTCGACGAGCTCAACATCTGGCCCCCCTGCAAACCGCTGGATCACATTCCGTCAAGGGACGAAGTGGAAAATGCGACCCGGGCGATTAGGGATCTCCAGGTGGTGACCCACCCTGATGGCCTCCCGGATGAACTCCCGAAGGTTATGTCCGACGCAGGCGACTCAGACACTCTGGGTAACTTCTGCAAAAAGCTCCATACCGTGTGGAGGAGAGGGTGCGCTCAACAACAATACAAGGATGCAAATGTTTAGGCCGCGGGGGGGATATTAAGCGTCCCCGCATCCCTGAGATTCCGGTGACTCGACAATGATCTCCAGATGTTGTCGGAACATCATATTCAGTCGCCAATTTGTCACCCCGTGTTCCGACCTTCGGCTGGTTTTCAGAGAGCGATTGACACTACATGTATTTCATCTACATGTGATTGTGCTTATGTTCAGGAAGGACAAGCGCGCTTTCTAAACAAAAGCCTACCCCTCGACCTTGAGTTTATTGAGTGCACCCGCTGAGCAACACAATAAGCCCCACATGATCGTTTTACGACCAAGGTTCGCCCTGATTTTTCTGAGGCTCCTACGTCCCCCCAAGGTACAATGCGGATTTCAACCGAGACAAACATATGGATGCGGCTGATGCTTGATATGTGTGGGCCCGCAACATACAAAAGTGCTAAAAAACCCACGAATTATGATACTGTACCTCCGTCAGCGGGCTCTCGTTAAGGACGCAGTCGCGACTCAGAACGCTATTTTCCCAGATGTGATATCTCTATCGTAGAACGCCTCTTTATAAAAAAGAGGATACAGCTCTTTACAAGCAAACACAGCCCGCGAAATTGACGCTCGCGCTTAGTGGGGTGTGATGCGAGGGTATCAATTTGCGCCAGAAGGCAGCCGTGAGCGTCTAGAAACAACTCCCGACGTGTTTACGTGCTGTCGAAGTTCCAAGTCAGGAGGACGAAAACTCGCAGAATCGGTAGATATTCCTTTTTCACGCGCGGGCAACAAGTAAAATGGCTTCATTATCGATGAACCATTTGGCCTCCCCCAAACTTTGAATGGTCTCCTGGCGCGTCCTTTCAACTAATAAGCTGACGATGATACGCCTTCTCTGACGCGTTGAGTTTTGGTATTTTGCTATCATACCATCCCAAGCGGCCTTTCCATTTGGTATTTCACCTTGTTTGGGCTTGTACCGTAGGAGGAAACTTGCAGCTGCTCCCGTCGTACTCAGGAACAGAAAGTTGTATAGCATCCAGTTGTTGTGGTGCCAAGCTCTTATTTCTTCAGCATTTTCTATGTCAGAGCCTAAAGACCAAAGTAGTGATGTCTGAACTGCTTCTGTTGATGCTGGAGCTTGACGTGAAGACCTTGCTGTAGCTGTAGCTGAGGAAGGTGGAGTAGATTCTTGATGCTCTCCTGCTTGCTTTCCTTCTTGATCTTCATCGTGCGCTTCGGCCGGAGTAGCATCTTCCGTACCGGGTTGTTGTCCGCGGCTTCTTGTAGTTGCCGGTATCGTTCTGCTTGGGGTCCTTCACTTTGATTGAACCTTTATTTGTTTGGGGCATTGTTGCCCGTCAATAATGTAGGCGACCTCTGGATGGCGCATACTGATTACTGATTGAGCGGTTCTCCTCCATACATCGAACTTGAGGCCCTTGAATTTACCACCCACGGCCCTAACAAGTTTGTCGACGACGTCTGCTAATTTGGACTCCCCCATGGTGTTCGAACAGCAGTAGCAGTAGGTTTCCTCGCTCTATTTCTTGTCTTGAAGAAATTTCCTTGCGCTTGATAGCGGCTTTATACTCGTGCTTGTACTCGTACTCGTACGTTCAATTGTTTGCTGACTTACGTTTCGAAGAGCAGCTTTGTTGTACACCTCCAGCAGCTCTTCCCTTGAAAGAGCTGTCCTTTCATTTGCTTCCCGCTTGATGGCGAGGATGTAGCTTCACGCTTGATGGCGCAACAGCTGTCTTGTGTCTTGATGACCCTGGCGACCTTGATGATCGTCGTTTTACTGTGCCTTTCGCTTCGAGGCTGATAACCTGATATAAATAATAATGATTTGAATCCCTCGCGGAGAAAGACGTGTGGATCTCTCTTGGAGAAACACGCAGGTGGCTTGGTGGCACCTAGTGACCGTGAGGTTCAGTGTTGTTCAATATAACAGAAAGGAAGGAGATGGTTTGAAAGGTGGCGCTTATGTGGCCGTGCTCTAGAGAGCGGTGTTGTGTTGGAGAGTGTTGGGGAGTGAGCTCGGTGGGGCTCACAGCACTTGTGTGATCACATGGTGCGATCACCCCAGTACGTTGGTCACAACTTACTCTACATGTCCTACATGTCTACATGACCCTCATGATCTGATCATGTGTCAGTACCCTCAATGGTCAGTACTCTCAATATTCCATGTACTAGTACCCTATGATACGATATACTACGAGTACTCTTATTGTTTCCCCGACTGATAATCTTGTCTCATGTTATCGTAGATCTGTCAATATCAGAAAAATAGACAGTTCTTCTAACGTACATTCTAACAGACGAAAGCGAAAAACGTGATGTCAGGGCTATAAAGTTCCGGCTAAGGGTACCACGGTTCGGGGCCTGGACAGGTGCGAAACGTTCTAAGCCGTTCAAGGTTCTTGTTTTTATGCAACCTATTATCTGACGGTATCAAACAAATTGATTGATTTTGTGATTACCTTCTTCTATTTTCAAGGCGTTTGTATCTTTTGCGGACGGGCTAAGCGCGACGTATCTTCTGCGGAAGGGCTAAGCGCGCCTACTCGACAACATATTCCCGAGAGATCCTCTCCTTAAGGTGCTACACAAGCAGAATAATAACACCAAAAGTGAAAACTATCGGGAATCTCCCTCGTGGCATACATCTGAAGGTCATCGCAGGCCGCTTTACTGGTGTCTGCGAACGGTCAATACAATGCGCTGGAACGGGCGAGGAAGAAGGACATTCCACAGTTTATTATGCCTTGTCGACCTTTACGAACGCCTATGGCTCCGTCGACCGCACTCTCGTGTGGATTTTTGTCTCAGCTCGCTTCGTCGTATCACCAAGAATTCTCGCCGTGATCCGCCAATTCCACACCGGAACGTGGGCATGCGTACGGTTAGACGGTGGGGAGTGCTCGCACATGTTCGACATGGGTTAGGGTCTTCGGCAAGGGTGCGTACTCTCGCCATCGCTGTTTAACAGGTTTTGCATGGAGTTGCCGACCGTCGATTGAAAAACGCTTCATCGCTGATGCAGCCGTCAAGGGCAGCATGGTGCGACTCCAACGAAAGAAGGAGCGATGGAGAGAACAAGAAGGAGAAGACGCAGGCTAAAATACCCGGCGGGGGAGGGGGGGGGGGGGGGGGGGGGCACGTTGTGGGGATTATTTACGCTGGCGAGGCGGGCGTTGTATCACGATCACCTGGAAGATGGAGAAAACCATGCCACTTGAATAACTGTCGCAGCAAAAACGTAGCAGAATTAAACTGATAAAATGACGTGGAACTGTAGAACAGACCGCTTATGCACTGCAACCGGGAAACAAATATGCAACCAGTGTCTACGTACGAACAAGGGGCGTTTCCACTAAGCAATGATTGCACGACATCAATCGGAATTAAGAGAGTGGCATATGCTGCGAACAGAGTGTGTACTTCTTCCAACAAAAAAGCAGTAACAACTCATAACTCGCTGAGGCAGGAATATCGCCTACTGAGATTCATCCCACGGTAAGGGTGCTCAATCCACTCCAACCTGTCCACGTGAGAAGCCACCGGAACGTATGATAACATATATTAAACCGTGGTAAATTTGTTTTAGGACTACTGAACTGTAGTGCGTGCCAAACGCTCGGCCGGGGTACGCGATAAGAGATCTTCCGAGTCGTTGTTGCGGATGAGATATTAAGTTCGTGGCGCGAGGAGCTCGGACTATCGGGCAATCACCCCAGTCGTAGCATTTCTCAGGGATCGATGACTCCGCCTGTGTGTTACTTTCTGACAGGAGTAGGTGCCTGGACGACGGTTGAAAGCCTGACATGGTGGAACAAGAGAAGCAAAAAACAATTAAATCCTGTGCCTCTCCCTCCTAATCCGCCCCCTCCTGTCGTCGAAGCAAGCGTTCCACCCGTCGGTCTACGAGTTGGGATGCAAAGTTTAGTTCGTTCGTCCTTCCGTAAATGAGTTCTCAACACTCGACGAGTTTTATAGGTCAGCCAGGGCAATTGCCGACTTGGACAACACTGGCCGATGGCGCACGCTACTGCTTGTACGATAGGGGTGCAGCATACGTTTTTCTGAGGACCTTCACATGAAAAGCCCATCTTCACCTCCAACCACCGGTGACTTTGGGCAAAATCGACCGCGCAATGCGATGGCTTTGGTATGCACCGAAACAACGGACACCATGTAAAAAACACAGTTGGTCTTCCAACGGCATTGTGGGTACGGAGATACGAATGGAAGACGCATATTAATGGTTTTACACTGAGGGTTGCTTGCCACTTCGTTCGAGGAAAGTGGTTGATCCACACTGTTGTGTACACGACGAATATAAGTAACCGGAACTCTAACCCTACCTCTGAGCCACCTAGCACGAACCTTCAGCCTATGAGACCAAACCTCGAAAACGTGGTAACCTCTACTGCTTCCAACGACATCGTGGGTAGAATTCCGTCACCGAAAAACGTTGTGGATCTCCTGACGCATCGCCGCGGTGAGGTACTGCACGTTTTTTAGCCTTAGCTTGTATGACCGGTTGAGCTGCTAGAGAGCGAGCAACTACCGGCTCGCGTGATATTTTTACTTGATGAATATTATCGTTGTTTTAGGTCTGGGGCATCGACGGTTTCGGTCGGGCTGAGCGAACTAAAATCTTCGACGTCATGTTCGGGCTGTTTTTATTGAACTCCTTACGTGAGGGTGCACCACCCCCTCAACGCATTGATCTTCCAACGATATCGGACCAGGGATCCCAGGTTAGCCCTTGTCATGCTGCAATGTCCATAGACATATATCTAACTCTAATATCAACTAACTTGTCGCCGGTTGTTCCCCAAACGGCACTGCAGTCCAAACGATGTTCAAGCAGCCCAAACAGCTGGCCCTTTCTTTAACAAGGCTCTGACGAACAAAACGCACCCGCGATTTGTAGGGGCTTACGGCGGGAGGAATCAAGATCTGTCAACCTCATTTGGAATAACGCGTTCCACGTTGGATGTACCGTGTGCAGCACATTGTTTGGGCCGGCAGTTTTGTTATCACTAGTGGGGGGTTCTGTATTGAGGCGTTACTCAAACGCGTCGTGTGGTTCTTTTCATTTTTCAGTGATCGTTCGCGTTGCAGACCCTATAAGTATGGATAGGGGCATGTTGATTGCGTTTCAGGTCTAGTTTCTGCCTTTCGTTTTCGTTAAGCCTGGTTTGCGGGAGGTTAGACATTGACGATTCTGAAATGCGGATCCTCGGACAAATGCAGTTGGCACCCATACCACACCAAGCGTCGGATTGTAGTGGAATGGTGGCTAGTTTCTTCGATCGAGAGACCCCCGTCAGCAAGCGCATTCTCGGCCCAAAGGGACTGCCCTTCTATCCTGGTAGAACCCTACTCGTCGCGCTGGCGACTTCAATAACAAAGCGGTATATACTCACCGCTACGCATGGCCGCGTATGCCTCGAGCGCCTTGTCGACACCCTCGAACACCACCGCGCCTTACAGCTTGATTCCGTGCTCTGACGCGGGCGACCTTAATCGCGTCCTGCTCGAACAAGTGTGCAGTATAGGTTTCGACTCCCCAAGCAAACGTGCACGACATCAGAAGGAGATGTGTGTGATGTAGGACGACAACACAACGCGATTGTTCGTTAACGTAGCGCGGAGAAGCTGCAGCTCGGGGCACAAGGGGCGCAGGCAGAAAACGCGGGCGACGGTAGGGGTAGATAGCACCTCCGTTGTTTGAAGCTCTCCTCGCTTTTGAGATACAGGCAACCGTGACTCTGACGAAAGGGTGAAACCTACTTAGCCCAAGACAAGTGTATATTTTGCACGATCAGTGCACGGGACTAAGTAAATATATCGAGCATCCGTGAGAAAATGACGCATCGGATATCCCAAAGAGATTTCCACTCTGCACCTATATAGAATAAATCATCTACCGCATATTTAAGATTATTATACATTCGTCCCCTATATTTCGGGGCAAACTGGCGGGTTTGTAGCTCCTCAGATGAGAAAGTCGGCCAGTGAAAAATTCCTGGCGCAAGCGTACAACCCCAAACCTACCGCAGCATGGCTCGAATATCGAGCATGCGTGAACGTTAGCACGAACTGCGCCCCGCGCGTCTTGTTCCCGCCTTCCAAACCCCATCAACGACCGAGGGGGTAACGAATACCCTGGCGGCGGTTCCAATAACTTCGCGACTGCGCGTGGTACGGTAGGGGTACTGTAGCAACCTATGTAAGAATGTCTGAGCCTCATGACACGAGGAGTTCCATACTCCCGCCAAAAGCAGGCCTAAAAAAACTTTTCCCCGTGGTAAACGCGATGATAAAATCCCCGTACCGTAGATAACAAAGAGGAAAATATTGCAATACCTGGTATATATATATATATATATTTTATGAGATGTATCGGGGGCAGAGAATACTCGCCCAAAAAACGTGCTACCTCTGTCGTGGCGCTCGTCTATTGCCAGAGATGGCAGAGACCCCTAGCGAATGGTCTTGCCTAGAAGTCCACTTTGACGTTCTATTTTCACGCCCACCTCTCGTTTCCACCTCCATCGTTCAACTCACGCACTCGTCGGACAGACCTCGGCGCACAACATGTAGACCGTCTGTTACTTGTCGTGGCACCCGTCTATTGCCAGAGATGGCAGAGACCCCTAGCGACTGGTCTTGCCTAGAAGTCCACTTTGACATTTTGTATTCACGCCCACCTCTCGTTTCCACCTCCATCGTTCAACTCACACGCACTCGTCGAACAGACCTCGGCGCACATCATGTAGACCGTTTGTTACTTTAACTATTGATAGATGCCTGAGAGACTCTGAGACTGTGCATGACAATGGAATATGTCCAACTCGGCTGACAGGTTCGTTTCATACACACGATATCCCGCTAATGTGTACCAGGTACGTAGCAGCAGCGTGACCCCTGCACTTATCCCACACCACGCCACCAACCCTTCATGCATGCAGTAGCACCAGTGGTGGTGTACTTTGTGTGTCATGGTTCGTGTACTACAAGCAGTAGTATTGTATTAATAGTACCTGGAAAAGAACTACAGTACGTAGTGTTCTGCTGCACTTGAAACTTACACCTTACACTTTAAGATGCAGTACTGCCGTAGTACATCTACATTATTAACATATTCTACACACAGACCCTTCTACGAGACCCGATGTTGTTGTGCTGTAGGTGTGGTTCACTTGAATTTGAGTGGTTTGGGTTGATTTGTGGTGTACAATAGTTTTACTATAAAAAATATATATAAATTTTGAAATATGTCAGCTGTGTATTTTGAAATACGTCAGCTGTGAGTTCGACTGAGTAAATAGTTGATACTCAACTTTGCAAGCTGCGTAATACGCCACGTACATATTCCATTTTTATCGAATTTTACAAGTATTTTATAAATTTTGAAATACGTCAGCTGTGAGTTCGACTGATTAAATAGTTGATACTCAACTTAAGTATTGTGATAAACCGAACGCGCGTATTCTATACTAGGTATGTGATTCCTTGTCAAAGATATAGGCCAGCGGCTCCCCTGGATGCTGCCCGGGTCAACAGGACAATTTAAAATAATCATTCTGCGCACTGATACTATATAACCCGAACAAGGGATATTGATAAACCGAATGCGCGTATTCTATACCTGGTACGTGATTGTGATAAACCTACTATTTAAATTTTAGTATTAAACGTCATATGTCAGCTGCGAGAACGAACCGATAATGTTCATGGTTGTACATCAGTAGTCGATGTTACAGGTGAGCGTTTCGGCCTCGGTTTTGGCGGACCATGGCCGGAGGGGGAGCGGCACAATGAGCGTAGATCGTGGTAGCCGCGCCGGCCCACACGCGGCACGGCAAGAGTATATAGCTCGTACCACTACAGGCGATAGTCGAGAGCCAAAAGCCAAACCCAACGTATGCAAAAACGCGGCGCAACCTCGGAAATGACCAAAAAGAAAAAATGAAAACAAATGTCAGAGGTCTTTCAGTCGGGACAGCGCTGTGCCTGCTCCCCAACGGACCAAGCTAGGCGGGACTATTGCCGCTTACGATAACAAGATTGCGCGTTGCACGTACTAATCCACCTAGTAAGTGGATATAAACAGCTGACAGCGATATCAGTTGAACGAAAGCCAACCGACACGCGGCGAAATATAATAGTGCCTATTCGAATGCAAATAAATATAACGGCAGGAAGTTCCGCCGCCTCATCATTCATCGTGCTTTAATATTCTTTCCTCTTTTCTTACCCTGTTCAACTTTCGATTTGCCAAAATTTACAAAAGTCAAATTTTGCAAATTATATACGTTTACTGCCAAGTGCTGGCGGTAAACTTGACTTGATTTTTTTTTGAGCTCGTGTCCACACACCAACTCGACTCTGCCCCTGGGCTATCTATACTATGCCTCAAGACAAACGCATGACTCGCAGTGGGCGTGGTGGTCGTGGTGGTCGTGGTGGTCGTGTTGGGCGTAGTGGGCGTGGTGGGCGTGGACGACCGGCGAGCGGTCCAGGAGGAGTTGAGCCTTCGGCAGCAGGAGTTCCGGATGACGCTGGTCAACATGACGCTGGGTCTTCAGCAGCACCAGACCGCCGTGCCCCAGCTCGCGCCACAAGGAGCTCCACGCAGATGAAGACCAGGCGCACATCAGCCAGCACAGCCCTGGATTCTCCCTCGAGCAGCAGCGCCGAGAAAGGCGCTGCCGAGGCTCTTGTGGATCTGTGCAAGGTCGTCGGTCCCACAGCAGCAGCAGCAACAGCAGCAGCATCTACTCCTCCTCCTGCTGCTGCTGGCGACGAGAGTAGGACACGCGGTCTTACCGCGGGAATGGAGTCTACGGGCAAAAGATCACCTCGTGGTCGTTTAGCAGACTCTGGTTCGTACGCTGCGATGCAGCTGGGCAGCAGGGGTGCGGCACTGCGGGCTGAGGGTGGCGCAGGGCGGAGTGCGGGAGGACGTGTTGGTTCGACAAGCACCGATCACGAGCCAATCGATGTCGATTCCACCGCAGGTGCGTCCAGCAGCCACCCCGTAGCCTCCACCACAGCAGGCAAGAGGCCCGCGACGAAGGGTGGAAGCGACCGCGCCAGGAAGAGTACAAAGAGCACGGGCAAAGGCAAGGGCCCAGCGAGGCACGCCGGAGGTGCGGGACATTCTGGTGGAGGTTCAGCGAGGAGTGGAGTTTCTCGGAACGATAAAATTGTGGACGGAAAGTCTCGCCGCAAGGAGAGAGGTAGTCCTGGAGGGGGGGGCAGCGGCAGCAAAAGCAACGACAACGACGAGGTGTGTATGGCGTTAGCTAAATGTGGAAGTGACTGACATGTCATTGGTTTCTTCTTCAAGTAGGCTGTTGTGTTCTGGGTTCGATTTGCACTTAAAACAGCAGTACCAATGCTGCGACCGCGCATGCATGATATCCTCGCTATTCACACATTTTTTGTGGTGCGGTGTACCAGCACGTGCGTACGTGTCCCGAGATCCCCTTCTATGTACGTTCGGGCATACATACGGCATGTGTTGTTTTACAGCAGATACGTATGACATGCTACATCAGTAGGTCATATCTTACGCACCATACCACGTACACTAGGTATCTCGTCATACCCGCCGTGTGCTCGTATCATATCTATCAGACGTAGTCTGTATTCGTACGTGTGAAATGCCCGGCTGAATACTGGCAGCCTGTACACGCATATATTATACTGACTCCGTCAGCAATCAGTATACTGGCGTGTTTTCTCGCGCATGTAGGTCGTAGACGACCTGCATGAAAACCTCTGAAACCTACTGTTCATGTTCATCTGTCGCACATATACCCTCGGGGCACAGTGTACCACGATACTCCCTTTTGGGCTCCCACCTCGCAGCTCTCTCGCTCCGAAAATAATTGGGATGGTTTCTCCGTTATATAATACGGCGTTTTTTTTTCGGACGCAGGCAGTGTAATTCGGTCTTCAGTACCTACGTGATGCCCGCATCTGCTGCGACGGTCATTATTACCGAAAAATACTGCCAGCACAAAACTGTGTCGGTGTCAAGCCCTAGTGACATGATGTCCAGGCAAGATCGAGCTGGGCCTGGACCAGTAGGTATTGGCAGTACCACTGTGGGGTGCTTGAGAATATACTGCCTATATCAATACATTCCAAAGTAGTCTCTACTGGGATATTGTGCTCGGCGCGCTGAGGGAGCCGCCACGGAACGGTTGAACCCCTATAACTAGTGACTAACTGGAATCGATGTACAACGCACAATAACGCCTATCATCGTGGTGTCTTCCTATGTACACAAAACAGAAGATAGCGGGGAGGGGGGGGGGAGTCACAAAGCACGACCGTCGAGGCCGCCTCAACCACTGACTACTTATAGCTTGGGCTCTGCGAACCCCTGTAGGATAATGACTTTTGACTGCTGTGTCTGTTTTCAGTACTGTTTACGTCAACCTACTCCAGGGGTGAGGGTGGGGGGGGGGGGGGGGGGGGGGGGGGGGGGGGGGGGGGGGGGTTGTGGCACCAGTTTGCGGCTTCGCCCCAACAATCAAGGGGGAATCCAGTGTGCTGATTGGTGGTTAATGTATACAAGATTCCTTGTGCTGCCAGAACCAACCATTGCAGTTATTTTGTTATACATACAGTTCGGGAACTAATAGTCGGAACAGGCACAAAGTCACACTATATTAATGGACGTTTCGTACCATCTACTTTTGGTACAGTATGACGCGAATGATAGACTCTACAGGTGGCGGTACTTGCGACAGTCCATAGACCAGCGCTACGCCATCTACCCTAATTTAGTCCTTGTGGATGACAACCGCAACCTGGACCCTTGCTTTTACCGCTGCCGTATAGTGAAACAAAAACTTGAAAGCAATGTCGTGAAGGTGTTGGGTTCGTCTGTCCGTGAATCTATTCACTGCTAGTGCCCGACGTTGATGTCGTCACTACTTCGCCCAAAACACTAACCCCGTGTTCCTTTCCTACCTTCAGGACTCGGATTCGGACGTGGTTGGCGTTCCAAGCCGCTCTTACACTGCAGAGGAGAAGGAAGCCGCCATGGTAGTGGCCAATGAGAACACGCCGGACATCCACGTGAGTTTACACTCGTGAATAATATAATCCTTTATCGATATAGGTACAGGTAGTGCGTATCGAGGTTGCAAATATGTATGGGGTGACGGGACAGGCACTTTATGCACGAGATGCGCTAGAGTGTCGACAATGAGGCAACAAAGGAACATATTTCGTTCTATAGTGATTGTTGATATATGTACGCGCTGTTTATTCGCCGATGACCTAAACCACCACAGATAACTCATATCCAGCCGCGATAGTCTTGAGTTACGAAGCGAAAGCACATAGGCCGGCGTCTTCTGCGGGGCCCTCTCACCTGTCCGGGTAGTGGGAGTGGAAATTGCCCTTGCTACGCTCGACATTACATCACCGGCATCTAGATTTGGTGTAGGCTCGAAGTATTTTACACTAAAGGTTTGTGATACTAACTACTACCTGGTGTTGCATTTTATTCCAATCGACCGCGTCTTAATACGAAATAAAGATTATTCGTCTACCGGGGTGAGGAAATCTCCAGAGCTTCTTCAAGCGGATACCTTGCCGTCAAATCACTATGACGTACATCTAAGGAGCTTTTACACGCGGATACTTTGCCGTAAAACCCACTCTGACTGCCGGTCCCCGAAGTCTCCGGACTATATAGCGGATTTTGTGCATATACAGCATCCAGAATAGGCGACAGAGCTTTCCTACAGTATCTCGGTTGGACATGTAATGATGACCGCATTTCATTGCAAGTGAGGCTGTTTTTATAATGCGTTTTATTTCTAGGAAAACCGGATTGATATGGTCGGCAGCACACATTGCACACGAGCGCCAGCACGCTACATGCGTCCGTTGGGATTCAGGTAGAAAACGTCAAGAGTAATAAGTTCATGGCGATAACCCTAGCGGTCCCATGGAGCAGCCGGCGTTCGCAGATACGGAGGTGAATGAGAAGTGCGCCGTTTGATCATACTACTATAGTTATGGTGGTGCACAGTCTTCTCTACAGTCTATCACACTATGTCCAATTGGGTTAGCCCCTGCCCCTCCCGATACCGTAGCCTTGGGCCCATTTCCTTGCTTCTCATTACGGTCTATTAGGCCTATCTAAACCATCAAACGTATGCCCGACGTCGACACCTCTTTTGCCTGCGGTGTGTTATTCGGTTGTAAAAAAACGACAGAGCCACAAACGCTGGCACAATCATTGATGGTAGTAAGTAAAAAAAAACGGTGTGCAGAGACAAATGCAGTAAAATATACTCACCTTGTATATGCTACGCAGAACATATATGTGGCAGGATGAAAAAAAACCGTGCTGGTTGCCTCTTTCGATGCCTTGTTGACGGTGTGTACTTAGTCCATCCTCCGAATAGTGCCATGGGTTCCAACCTACTCTATCATTAAGGCACCTATTCTCTTCTTTGAAGTGTAGATTAAATGCAGTGTATTGAACATGAGCGAATTCCTCGCGATTACTTTTGACAATCGATAGGGTTCCGAAGAACAGATTAACAGGGTGTCATCCCTTCGCGCTCGTATCGTAACAAGATATGTTATGTTTGCAATGCAACGGTCGGGTTTTTTTTTTACGTCGCACGTTTTGTGAATTATGCGTAGCACTGAACAAAGCGTCGCACGTTTAGCACACCCCCCGAAAAATGGCAGTTTTCTGTTTTGACGTATTATGGCCGCCGCTGTGGCCGTGACGGCAACAATTGTTAGAGTTACGTCATGTCTTCTGCGAACAAGCTTATATTTCGTTGTATTATATCTCTCCGATTCGTCGTGCATCATACCCCAGCCACACGGCTGGAGCTAACTAGGACTTTGGGGAAACCTCCTACCTTTGCATCGACTACTAACCCCTCACATAAGCCCGGTCCACCTCAACGCGTTTATTGGTTTCCGTCAATCAACAATAAATGGCTTTCCAGAACTATGAAGCACATGGTGACGCCAATATAAAACCCTGGCCAGACACATATCCCTGGTGGCGTAGAGTACTCCGCAACATTCCTGTTTTATAACAGCAACGGTCAACATAGGGGGGTGTGTGCGAGGTAGCAATAAATACCAAACACGAGCGGCTGCGTCAAACACCCTGTTCCCTATCCATTGGTTATTCTGCAGCATGACCCCTTGTTCATTATTTCGTGTTTAGAGACTGATCGAGCAGACGCATGTAAATGTTTCTCTTATTTACGCATCCACGTTATCCGCTGTACCTTTCGCGTGACGTTTTCTGTGCTTATCGCCGACTTGCAGAGCACACGGTTTTCTTTTAACAACGATTTTGGCAGGTCGAGGTGGCTGGAGCTTATGGGTGGCCCAATCGCTACCCTTCTGCGTAAGAATAGGGCGTACATGAGGATCCACAAGGATTCCGTCGGTCCCCTCTTCGAGACGAAACAGGGGATGCGGAAGCTGAAGAGATGGTTCGGGAGCCAGAAGAGCTTAGATGCGAAGTATCGCTTGCAGCCACAACAGACGGGTGCCAGCGGCGGTAAAGTCGAGGGTTTGTTTCATCAGCTCCGCCGCAAGCTGTACGACAGCAACCGGGCTGTCGCCAAGGACTCCCTGCGCGAAGATGCAGGCGAGGATGCAGAGGGAATGTGGGGGAAGCTTCGTGTTGACACTGACGACCAAGGGGGCGTTGGCCTTGACTTTGGGGGGGAAGGAGAGGACGAGCAGAAGGAGGACGGAGACGAGGACGAGCAGGAGCAAGAAGGGGACGAGGACGACCATGATGAACAGCAGGAGGGAGAGGAGGAGGAGAAGGAAGAGGAAAAAAAAACAGGGTGAAGACGAGGAGGAGTCACATCGTGGTGGCGGGGTCGTTGCCAGCAGTGAGGTCGTTTCGCGCAGGACAGGTGGCGGCCGCCCCCTCTCCGGGCGGTCTGTCTCCAACCGCGCGCCGAGCGGCGGAGGCAGTTCCTCGTCCGCTGGTACTCGGCGATCTGGTCATGGAGCGAACAGCAATTCGTCAGCACGCAACACTGACTGGGCGGCTGAAGACGATTTCATGGCGGGGGAATTGAGTGCCGCTCCCCCGAATCCCGCTGCGGGGAATAGCCGCAATCCAACTTGGAGAAGTGCCGGTCGAAGTCCCATTGAAGGCGCCATGTCTGAGAGTCTTAAGCGGAAGTCACAAATTGATGCAAAGAAGATCAAGCTTCTGGAAGTTATGGCCCGTAATAAGGCCGAGCGGTCGGGGGGCGGAAGTGGATCAGGAGTCGACAGCGCCCGAGAGGACCGCAAGCTGAAATTGGCGGAGGAGCAACACAAGGAAACCACGAGGGCGAGAGCCAATGCTGACGTTACGAACATGGCGTCCATGGGAATTATTTCGCGGGAACAGATGAAAACGATCTTCTTTGCTAATCTGCCGGATGAGTCGAAACTAGCGCTGAAGAATTTGGAAACGAACAAAGACGGAAGCGACAAGGAATCCAACTGAAGCAAGACTCCTAGCTTATGTTCTATACGTATCAACTACCCCCCCCCCCCCCCACCACCCCCCTCCCCCCCCCCCCTGTTTGGATTTTTACATAATAGAGTGTCGCCTCTGTAAGCTGAAACAGAGTAAAACTGGTCTCGCGTGCTAAGGTATTTCGGGGCTGAAGTATTCGACGGGGGTTTCCGGGTATTCGCACCACGTTTATTTAGTGTTTGGGCGGGATTTTTGTTTTTTTTTTGCTTCCTTCAAGTATCAACGGCACTACAACGGGTTTCCTCGTATTTTTAAACGTGGAACCACTATAGGGATACTTGTAATCGTACCGCTCTCGACCTTAGGGTTAGGTATATCAACCTTACAAGTAGAGCTATACCCTGCCGTTAAAGTACAAGGCGGACCTTTCGGATCCGTTCACCCCTAGGTGGTTGGTCGCATGTTCGCGGAGCATATTTTATTTTCTTTTTGACTACATTTCTCGAGGAACAGCGTAAGACATCGTGGCACTAGTTCTGCCGTTGTAGGGAAGAGCTGTCTCAATGAAAGGACGTCAACGAACCTTACATAGTGCACGCGGTGAGGCACACGCTTCAACGCCCCGCTATGTGGCGCGAGGAGTAAGAAATACGAGGTGTAATAAGGCCCAGGAGAAGGGGATTTGGGGTAGGTCCGATAGTGTTTACCAGTTAGCATTTAGGGTATAATTATTGTACATCGATCCGTACGTAACAAGATATATCAGGCCAAGTCGTCTATTAAGTTAGCGTAGGTATAGTCGTGTGCAAACTGCTTTGTTTATTGGGTACGCTTAATATCGTGGTGGGGGTAATCGGGAATAAGTTCCGCACATGTTTTTATGCAGAAATAGTCGACATTAGGGGAGCAACTTACATTTTTTTCTGCCCCAGTTAACTTGGGGGATGTTGAGTCCATAGGTGTTGGGTGCAGCGGTTACGACGGTGACAAAATGCGAGAAACACGCCGGCTGGCCGGGTGAATCGGTTGAGGTATATTGGGTTTGGGCTAGTAATATTTACTTCGGGGTTAGGCAAATGTAATGGGAATACTTCTCAGGGTGGTCATTTAACGTCGGTCGATGCGGATTCTCAGGTAGGCATAATATCTTACGTAGGGTTAGGTGACGACAGTAGCCGATAATGCGTTTTGTACATGATATTTGAAAAAAAAATCGAATAACAGCAGTACAACAGCTGACGATAATCGTTTTCCGCGTTTCTCTAGGGTTAGGGTTAGGATACGTAAGTGTGTTCTTGCCAGTATTTTCGCCTCGTTGGCGCTTGATTTCCTCTAGTTAAATGCAACATCTTCGGATTGGTTTTTATTCTTCATGTAGGCACGTCCCCGTAACCAATGTTGTAAAATAGGGTTTCAACAAGGCGACGGCGGATTTATATATCATCAATGTTGCACCGCGTCAAAAACGTAACGCTGGTATCGCGGTATAACAACGAGCTGGATTTGTACTATTACGTTCAAAACAAAGCCCGTTTCCTACTCATCACGGCCATCTAATGAAATCAAATTATACCATGTACCTCCTACACTTTTTTTTAACATAATAGGGACAAGCTAAGTGCTCCCGCTTATACTACGCGCCCGTGAATTGTGTACCGTTATAGGCTTGGGAGAGCACGCCAGACATGGATAGTGTGGCGCCGGGATCAAGGATACAAGCGCCCATGAACACTATATTTTGAGAAAGCTTTGATAAAAACGTAATAATATTATCCTAACTTAGTCAAGACAGTTTAACCAAGCACTGCCAAGTGACCAGCAAAGGGGGTGCATGCGTCTAAAACCTATGGCTTGCTGCCCACATACTGCCAAGAGGTATACGTTTATATACAAACTTTAGAATTAGGTTTATATCGAGCGCTATACCAACCGAGAGCACTGGATACAAAGAGGGGGTAACCAAATTAAAGAAATGAAAATGGTAAACAAAAGGGAAACAACTAGAGGATACTCCTAGTCTCGCAGACTCGCCAGCTGGTGTGTGTACGCGTGTGGGGCTGGGACTCGGACGGGAGAACACAAAAGGACTGTCTATGTCTACACTCTCGTACTGCAAGAACGAAGAAGCGTAAAAGATAAGCGAAATAAAAGGGCAACGATTCGCAGGCAACGAGACAAAGCAAATAAAACTATTAAAAGAAAATCTTGCTGATGTATACAAAATCAGAAGGATCTCGGGGTGGCCATACGCTGGGTATTTACAGTCTTCGGAACGCTGACATCATGACGGAAACGGTCCTACCCAGGCTGCGGACTGGTGAGGTAGATGAACCCACCATCCCTTGCCTCCTGCACACACCTTTAACTCAAAAACCCTTTCTAAGCGTAGCTTCTAAACGGACCCGCGCGTTGGTTCATTACAACTAAAAAAATAAGCACCCCCTCTTGGCCTCGATATCGTCTGATTACACCTCCCCCCCACACTATCCCACTCTCGGCCTTCGCTCTTCGCCCGAAGACATTTCGTAAACAAGGTTTGTCTGGACGCCAGCGTTGGTTCATTACCATTCAAGCAAGGGAACCATTTACTGGCCCCAAAAGGGTACCTATCCATGAAACAACCACCCCCCCCCTTTAATTATCTGCACTCAGTCTTCGTACGAAACACTTCGTTGCCTAAGTTGATGCAAAGGACGCGAGTTGCTTTATTACAAATCAACAGGGGGGGGCTCTTCCTGGCCCTGAAAGCGTCTCTCCCGATCTGCGCGGCGCCTATCAGCTCTCGATCCAGGATCCCCCCACTCCTCTTGAAGGAATCCAGCATCCCTCAGGTAAGCAACCTCAGCTTCCCTCCTCGCAGAAGTCTCGCCAGGGCCTCTGCCCGTACCACCTCTCGTCTGGGCGTCATCAATGTGCACGTGCGAGGACCAGGTGCCCTCGTGTTCGAGGATGAAGTTGTACAGAATCACACAAGCGTCGATGATTATCGGTGCGTGATCTAGCTTGAACAGTAGGCCGCGTTGCATGGCGAGGAACTTCCACTTCAGTCGGCCGAAAGCGTGTTCCACGCGCATACGCATGCTGGAATGCTTGTAGTTAAAGTACCGCTCTGCCCTCTCTTGCGGGAGAGTTATCGGCGTTCGCATCCACTCCCCCTCCGCGAAGGCGGAGTCGCCCAGAATGCATGATCCGTCCGCGAAAATTTTTCGTTCTTCCACGGGCTTGGAGAGCTCTTCTTGCGCCAGCTTGTAAAACGCGGTGGCCTGCAGTACACCGCTGTCTCCGCATGAGCCCGGACATCCGGAGCAGAACCACCTGAACCTCCCCACGTTGTCTACTATAGCCAGAAGTACGATGGAGTAGAACTTCTTGTAGTTATAGTAGGCGAGTAGGAGTTCTTCGTCTGGGCCAGGAATCCTGATGTGACTGCCGTCTATGCCACCGATGACGTTCCTGTGGGGATAACATTCGCGGAGTACTTTTTTAGCTCGTACAACAAAACGATGCGCGTTTGCAAGTGTAGACAAATAAAATATCACCGTGTCCTCGTGATAATAACAAGAAGACAAACCCTACGCATCGAGGTCTAACACATATACATGTAAAAAAAAAAAAGAAATCGATAAGTTTGAAGTGATGGGTCGAGTATCTAAGATTCGCCGTAAACACTTACAATACAATCGTTCATCGGTCGTACGTTCTGGCGGTCGCGAACAACTTCGGGAAATTCTATAAGTGCTGATCCGGGTGTCACCTACCGCGACTATTACCATAGGGTAAACACTCTTGCAGCTGTGTTCGGCAATAATGAGATGCTCGTCCGGGTCGTGAAAGCCTATCACTTCACGTGTTGGTTGTTCCACCGCGTAATATTGATATCCCAGTGTCCCTCTCACTGGTGAGGTACGCTCGCTGTCGAGACGGTTCATCGTACCACTATTCTACGTGCGTATACCCTTCATGATGGCCCGAGTGATAACTGCGGTTAATAAGGTCGCATCAATGTTCGACACAACGCGTTCAAACATCAACGTGGGAGTATGGAGTGTGGTATGGCACAGACTACGAGTGATGACCTGACCCGACTTAACCTCATAAGACTTGCCGCGACACAATCGCACAGCGTTCCCCTAACGACAACCAAAGCTAGACTCCACTCCAGACTGGCGCAAACGTACTATACAGCATAACCCCATGGTATGACTCGAAGGATGAAAATTTACAAAAATGTGCTACTCATAGTGTGAAACTCCCCCCGCTGCATTGATCTGCGGGTTTTGGTCTCTATTGTAAAACACGCTGGCCCCACTTACAAGGGGAAGGCCGTGTATGCCTGTGGACCCTATCTTATAGTTCGACATATAAAGATTAGACAACTGAGGTTCGTATTTCGGCGCTGACTGAGTAGCTCAGTGAATTATCCCCAAACTTTTGAGCGTTTTTTTACTCAAGTGGTTGACTCCTTTTTCGTCTGTCTGGTAGAGTTATATTTTCGTGGTTCTCTCCACTTCATTTCCCTTTTCGTACCAACAGCATAGAAAGCGGTAATACCACGCGTGGTGGGACTTCTTTAGTTTGTTTCTAAAGGATACATCGCTGAGCTTCTATGTCAGCATTGCCTGGTATGCTGTTTTTACAACATGCCTTCGTTATTTCATTAGTGAGGCCCTTCTTACCCCCCATCTCCCCCCTCCCAGTAATGTACATAGATTGTGTCGGCGTCAGTTGTCTACGACACTGTGAAACATACCGCTCACTACTTCCCCTCGCGAACCCTAAGGGCATCGTTGTTTTCTTTTATTTTTGGGCCGTCGGTCACCGGTGGTGGACATAATAGATCGTTATGTCGAGATGAAGAATCTTAACGCCGCACAAGGGAAATGATCGTATCACGTAGGGCTTATGGTAAGTCACACAATAGACAGTCACATAGTACGCCCATTGAATTCTATGGAAGTAGCCACACCGGAAACAAAATCAACTCATTGAACCTGTCATTCATATGCAAGTCCTCCAAACTGCCGGTTCTTAGTAGGATGCAGGTCACCCTCCATGCAACTCCTAAGACACATCACGGCGCTTCGCACTTGGTGCGAACAATGTCTGCCTGGTAGATGACAAGTCGACACACGCTATGTTCCGGCACTGTAGGGATGCAAGCGGCTATGGTCTTACGACTACGGCCATGGATAATACCGACCTGATACGCGAGTATCGAGTACACCCCCCCCCCCCCCCCCCCCCTCCGAATTCCTTTCGTTTTGGGTGTTGCATCCCTTGTCATGGGATAGGATAACTCCCTACTTGCAGACTATTATCGAACCTGACTGAAACCGACCATATCTCGTACAAAAACAGTGTTCATTGCTCACCTCAGCGCCTTCTCCAGCTCCCATGACTTCATGATGTCGCGTTGCTCCTCGGGACTGGGCCACCGCACGTAGCGTCTGCGAAGGCGGTCTATAATGAGGTGCGCAACCGACATTGTCCAGCTGACTACCGTCCCTTCCGCGATCTTGAAAAATCCTGCCGTCTGCCTCACTCCTTGTGCGATACCAACTCGAAACAAGAATACGGCGACCCTCTCGCAGGGGTCGATGTATGGCCCCCGACCTTCGGCCCTGAAGTAGTCTGTCGATCCGTATAACTCGCAAACCAAACTCCGGAAAGTCCTCTTCCTGCGTGAATTATCGTTCGTCCAAGGCGAGCTTGTCAGTTTCGTGCCATTCTTATCCTACTATGATATTTCCAGTTGTCTCTGTCGCGCGTCTTGTGTCATGCATACTGCTGTATACCACAAATACAATGTTTACATTGAGCGTGAAATACATAATGAAAATACTTTCACGTACACTAACACGCATGATAACCCACCGCGGGATTTTGCTGTTTTTTTGGTATCAAAGGGTGTGGTATATAATGATCGCCTTAATACACGCATGTCAAGGAAACCTGAAACTTGGTGGTTGCGGTTACCGGGGGTCTTCCTTTTTGACGGTATGCAATGGCAACAAAAAAGGCGATTTTTTTTTGCTTTTACGATTCGCACCGTACGGTTCCGTGGGGTTCTGTTCGGGGCGGGTAATAAACATTATTAGTCGAACGGTGCTGCGCGGGCGCGGTGCATTTAATTCTCGCTATATCATACTATGCGAACATGGTTTTACTATCATCAAACGTGCTGGCGGTGCCGTGCGTACATGTTAAAACACCCCAATGCTCGGTAATTTTTGGCAAACCGTTTTCCGATTATGAAGTGAAGTAGTCTACGTACGCTATGTACGAAACTCCATTATATTTAAAAACCGGCTGATGACCATTGTCAAGACAAGTACTCGACCCTTAATTTATGCAATACACTTGCAGTTCGCAGGAAATACTTCCCGACACAATGCTGATACTTATTATGCCAAATAACGGAGGTAACAAAAATCAAGGGCCTACAGCAAGTCGCACCCTCGGTTATACACAACGGGTCATTATTTCAAGAATCAATCCGCTAAGATCCGTTAAATTAATCCACTATTTTGTGCGGTGCGGTGTGCTTACTTTTGTATTCTCGTTTCAATGTACAATCTCTCGGTGCGGTTTTCATCGGAAAAGCCACGACCAACCTAATGGCACACGTGGTAGTTATTATTATCAAGGCTTACATATTTCTTGCCGGTTAAAGGTTTATCGTGGCGAAAAAGAGGGAATTGACAACAAAGATATTTATTATCAACTATTCCAAATCGTTCCCAATTGACTCTACGAGATTGCAGAGGGAGTGACAAATATCGTGGGCTGTTGACGGGGTTATCGATAGTTTTTCTACCAAAGGGTAAACACCGGCATCGGATGTTAAATTTGTTGTGCATAACGCTCCGTCCGCTAATATCCAGGCTTTAAACACTGTGTAAGTTCATGGGCCATTACTGTCGGAGCTTCGGACGCTGGGGGTGACGAATCCGTCGTTGCTAACGGGTTCATTGGCTCTGTGAACCGTGTTTGATTTACAACAGTAGCGATTTTTTTATGGGCAGCGTTAGCAGCCATGGTTTGCGGTCGTCGCCCGAGGTGCACAGCACTTCAATATATTACGTTGTGACGGAAAGCACGTTTGGCCCATTGTAATGGTTCGACCTTGGCACCATGCTCGTCTCCCTATAAGTACTTCGTAAAGCTAGCGACGCGGGTGCTCAGGTTGAATGGAAAATACGCCCGTTGTTAACTTCGTAGTGTCAAAGTATTAAGTTTCAAGTCATACACCCACCTTGATGTAGCATTATACTCGTGGTCTGATGTGTTCCGGTGGTCGAAATGAAAACCAGGTTAGGGTTAGGGGCATCGATAGACTACATTTCTGGTATACCGACGGGTAGGCGGCCGTAAGGGGGAAACTGTTATCTCATCGTAATTTTAAAATGTCAGGTTAGGTATGGAGGCGTTATTCATAATGAATAACTCGAGCGTGTGATATTAAAATAGACGTTTTGCGGTAAACCCATAGTACGATACGTTTATGGGCGACCCACTTCATATTCATGTCATATGCCTTTTTAACCTAGGAAACTCTTGCTTTGGTGCGGGCATAGTACCGTGCAGAGGTTAACAGAATAAAAAACGGTACCGCATTGGTGCTGGGGTCACACTAGCCCTAAGCAAAGTTTATTTAAGTACATCCTGGCGTACCGCCCTCTTCACACAAACGCGTTCACCTTCTCAATGGTGATGGCAAAATCCATATTTCCCTCGTGTCGAAAGCAAAAACATCAGCTAATGAGCGGTTGTTTGCTTGAAGTTACACGGTAGCATAAACAACTTCGCGATTTCCCTCCTGCTGCCGGTAGCGTTGCGTTAGGGTTGTTTCTCGTAACGTACGAAAACACTCTTGGTATTATGTGCAAGGGTTGGTGGAAAGGATTACCTATTACATCGCCAACCCCGTGTCCTGTCTGTGTACATATGCCTCTAAATATCATGCCATAGCCTATAGTCTAATGATCCAACATCCTATCATGCAACAGCAGTACACATAACTCATACCTGAGCCGGAAATACGACGAGAAGGTAAGGGAAGGAAGCTTGTGGGCCTCTCGGTGCCACCAGCGCTTGTGATGTGGAGTACCCTTGCGGTTCCATCTCCCTGTCCCATCCTCCCAGTCTTGCAATTCGTGGTAATCAGCGTCTTGGAGGACCTCCATCACAGGGTCCTCGTCATCAGACATGAGCTCCATCAACAGTACGAACTCCTCATCGCTCTCGTCCATCTCTCTGTCTGGTACACAAAGCAATACCGGTACAAATTTGCACAACCAGGACAGATCAGCTCCGGCTAGCTCGAGCTACAGCAGTAGCTCTTTACAAGGGTAGTACATCGGTGAGCTACGTGAGCTACATGAGCTGCACATGTTTTCTCGGCTTGGTCTGCAGGACGGTATCTCATCTGCACATGTTTCCAGAGTTTGATCGAGAGAGGAAAGCTCTTCTGCACTACACGCAACCACCAGGTACAGCAGTTTAATTATGCCCGGATATGAGTGATACAAGAGTTCCTGCTGTAGTTTCCTGCTGTAGCTGAGTTAGGAGCTACCGTAGCTAAGCAGTGCAATTTTGTCACGGGACGTAGTTGATCTGTCTGGCATATGACGTCATACGCGTCCGAGGAGGAGCAGTAGCGACAACCAGTACTATCGGCGCTGCTGCTGTATAACCGGCATGATTATTGTACTCACTACAGTATTGACTATCGAGGAATTCTCGTACGTGTCTAAATTATACGACAACGTAGGCGACATTGGCGGGTGTACCTCGACAGCCGGCGACATTGCACATATTCAAGATACTAACCAACCCTTCTCTGCTTATACGATGCCGTCGCGTTGCATACAGATAGCAGACTACAGACGTCTGAAGCCCTCATTGCAACTCGGGGACTATTCTCTACAGCATCAGTCAAGCTTCATTCTGCACAAGTACCTCGTACTTCTTGTGTCAAGACCCACCACGCAGAAAGCCCGAGTGCATAGGAAGAACAGACACGTTCACGCACAAAATGAACTGCCGAGTCAGTCTAATGCCAGATGACGGCACCCTAGCATGCTGACGGGGTGAGAAGCTACAGCGCTTCGAAGTCTGTTGCCACGTGTGATGCAAGTTTACACGTGGTCGACGTCATCGTCTACAAACTTCGTCTCCGTGTACTCGTCGCAATAAAGCTACCCTAAAACTATCTGCACCGTTCGCACCTATTGGGGAGTGTGATGCCCTTCCACGCAAGCCACCTCGATCCTCGTTGCGGCAGTTACTCCGTGGCCTAGACCCTTCCGCCCTCCGTGAAGTTGCTCTTCTGGGTTCGTAGTCTATTATAAGGTTTTCGTATAGAATTTTTGTAAAATTTTGCTTTTGTAAAATTTGGCAGTTTCAACCCTGAATTGAGCTGCGTGTATTTTACTCTGGTCGTGTTCACAGCTTATCTCGTGGATGGTCGACTCTTGAGTAGCGAGCAGTGTTGTCATCAGCCAAAGCGTGCTTGATGCCGCAAACAGCTGTGGGGTGGCGCTAGCATCACCGCGCGGCGATGTTCCCGCCTCCATGGAGAGATACGGCGAGGAAAAGCCGACGCTCAAGACACGTCGACTGCCAGGCGAATTTTCAGGCGTCAAATGTGCATGTAGATGCCACCCGCGCCTCATTACCAAGTAGTGATGAAGCATGCGCAGGAAACGATGCCGCTGCTGCAGGCCGAGATAATCGCATGAGGTGGGTTTGTATTTCTTTGGTTCTAGTGGATGGGTATTCAACAGGAGCGGAGCAAGAAGTGTGTGCGCCGGGCCCAAGCAAGAACTGCCGATAGTCGTGGCGGCAGGGCCATCTTCGACGACGTTGACACCGTAGATACGATACGACGGGCAAGAGAGACCATACTTGCCACGTAGAGCTCATGATCCTTGTACCACGGCGCGCATGACATGCTAAGACTGATGCTACTGTAGACACGCTTACTGGGCTTGCCGCCGGTCTCTGTGCAAAGTAAGTGGTTGTCTGCACTGCTGTCTCTGTGCAACATCCAAATCAGAGGCACACGAGCTGCTCGTTGCATACGTAGGGAGTGGAGAGCATCTGCGACACAGTAAGATAGATGCGGAAATACTTGCGTGTAATGACAAGGAGGATCAGTCTGCTCTACGAGTACATGTCAGTTGTGGTGTCAATTGGTGTGTTTGGATCATGTGTACGTTTCAGTATTCTCGTACTTGTAGACATTCCTTGTTTTTCGCATGATCATGCACGATAGGGTGGAGCATGTATACTGTACATACAGACAGCAGCAGTAGGCCCGCCCACAGAAAGCGCCTAATCCGAGCAAGCCTCCCAACCTTTGTGGGACACCGTCCCCGAACAAACCTTGCGCATAGACATTCATCCATGATTTAGTGCAGCTCTTGCCGCTGAGCACGATCGATTCATTACTCTCCCCTAAAAAGCGAGCCTTGTTTTCTTGCTAAAGCATATGGTACCTTTTACTGGTGGATATTTACGTACTGTATCTGTAGCGCAGAAGAGAACACTATTGCAAACAATACGATAAATATCGATAAGAATGCCAGGCCCATATTTACAGGAAAATAACATATTCGGGAATCGTTGTACTGAAGATAGCGTGGAGTGCACTCATCTTCAAAAACGGAATTTAGCACGTGTTGTATTTGTCCCGTTTCTCACCAGGTACCTTGGGAGATCTTAGGGAACCCCTCTGGTCAAAATCACCAAAATTGTGGGAAAATATGGTGTTTGTGAACTTTAGATTGTGGTTTGATTTGGCGTGTTTCTGCTCTCTCGATCCCAAAAAAAATCAACTTCCCAAAATAGCGACCCAATATCGGCCAATGTGGGCAATATCTTCACGATTTTCTCGGGTTAGGTTTGGCTTCTTGGGTTTCGATTACGATCATAGCTTCATCGGCCAGGGCAACCCAGAGATGCCCCGGGCGAATGGAAACATCTTATTTGGCAAGAAATCATAAACGTCTACGTCACGTACTCATACGCACAGCGTACCCCAACACAGGGAGGGAGCATGATACATGGGTTGCCTCATACCACCAAGCTATCTAACCAAGCGCACGGCCCATTTGGCGAGTCCGTATCAACGCGAGTCCCTCGCGAAGGCCGGCAAAGTCTTCGGCCATATGCGACGGAGGGCTGGCAGGGTGCAGCTTCAACATCGTTGACGGGGCCGTGTGCGTTGTGGACTGCTGCTGAAGTTGTTGTTCTGCTGTGCTGCATATTCTTCATGCGACGACAAAGTAGCGGTACTCTGAGCTCTGGCGCGTGTTACCGCACCACACGCACACCCACCCACAGCACGCCTACGCACGCACTGCACAAAGGACTTCGGTCGCATCGATTGGCACTCTTCGCATGGCTGCCATAGAGCACAGAGCGCACACATGCGCAGCGAGCCACGCATCAGCAGAAGCGAGCAACATCTCGCACGAAGCCGTTGGCGTTCCATTTTTCGTACTTTCATTTCGTTATTTTCGTTTGTTGCTGTATTCCACTTTCCTAGAGTTTTATTTCCAGTTCAAAACCGAAGTGATTGCTTTGGGCTCTCGCAACCAGTTTCAAACCCGATTCTGTTTTGGTTTGGTGAATAGCCTGTTGCGCTCGACCCAACGATAATCAGTTCTTTCGCAAAAGTCAAAATACTGTTTTCGGTTTTTTGGACAGCTACCGAATACCGTTGCGGGTATTTTTTTATGGTATTTCATTGCTCCCTATCGCGATATTTCTCGATGGAGAGTGACAACTACTACAGTAGCTCTTCATGGTGTGTGCACCTGGAGCCTACTCTAAATCCGGTGATTCCTTTCTTGGTCATTTACATTGCCGATAGCTTGGTATATAATGTGGAGTAGCCGTTTCAAATATTTGCGAGATGGACACTGTCGTTGAGCTTCTTGTTTGCACGCCACCTTGACTCGTACCACGGTAGGGGTTGCACTGTTTCGCCTTTTGAGGCAATATTTGCTGACCGTTTGACCTCTGCATATATGCGACTATAGCATACCGGTTAGTGTCATACTTATACCTGGTATTTGTTTTAAGACTGGCACATGAATAGTTTGGTGGGCGTTTAAACGCCAATTTCTTCGAAGGCACCTTTCGATCGATATTACATGCCACCACCCCTCAAGGGGTAATTCTCCGGTTTGAAACTCCGACAAACAGTGTGTTCTACCTACGTTGTGGTTGATCTCTCGAACCACATTGCGATATTATAGGTCATGACTCTCTCAGTGACTCCCCTGGGATCGTACAGTAGCATACGGGGTGAACTAACAGGACATGTGTACCAAACAATGCTCAGCCTTAAATTGTATAGGTGTCGCCATGGAAATTCGCGCAGCAATATTTTTGAGTAAGTGTCGTCAACTGGTGTGTGTATCGCGGTCGGGTGTCGCAACGATTTCGGAAAGCGCTCGTTTGGAGTTGCGCAGTAAAGATTGGACACTCACATTCGTTTGAAACAAGGTTTCTGCGCCCGCAGACTACATATATCACCCTCATCGAGGGGGAACATAATATTACAGTCGTGGAACGTTTTACGCGCCGCCGCAAGATTGGAGCTTCGCGCCATGCAACCAAGTGGATCAGAAGAAGGGATTCGCCGGTACACCATCGCCGGTCGACGAGGTAACAAACGCAAGCGACCGCCGAAAGCAGGAAGCAATCGCGGGCTGGCGTATCCCAACGATTCGCGAGCAGCACCCACATCGTCCCTGCCGTGCGGCGGTACGACTTCGACCGTCGGTACTTTTCAGAAACAACATCATCACCAGGTAAACATATCTCTGGTATGGTATTATTAGGTATCTAGCAATGTTATCAATGGTACAGACATATACAGTAGCGATATATATTACACAAGCACGCATCAATCAATAGCAGCTGTGACGTTATCTCGGGGCAAGTTAATCGTCTACCTGGTCTACTTCCACTAGGAGCAAGAAATACAATCCCCTTGTTCCTCAGTTGCCACTACGATGATAGATGCACGAATGTGTTTTTTGGGTGCATGCGAGTCCTATCCTCTAGAGCGTGTATCATGTTCTTCCATATTTCAGTTGGTACGGTGATGTTCGCTGATATATGTATTTCTCTGTGTTTGGTATGACGCTAACGGGCAATCGCGTGGCCTGCATCAGCCATCACTATCTTATGTTAGAGTATATCGTATGACATGTCTCCTGTAGTTGACGCAGGGAGCGAACATATCGTACCAGGTACACGGCACGAAGTCCACAGCTCTTCAGCGCTGCCTCACTATTACAAAGCCTTTTACTGTAGGAGAGAGAATAATCGTGAGAAGGGCGTTTCCTCCCGGGATCGACCGCTGCGATCCAGCCACACTGTGGTTCTAAAGTAGAATTCAGAATTGACTTGTGGACCGGAATCGCCCGCTGCGCTCGCCTCGCGCTATTTGAACCTAGATATATGTCTGATGCTCGTGCCTCCACCTTATACCGGCTGCACGTTTGCTCCAACTGCAGGCGGCGATTCCACCTGACGTGGAAAGCTGGAGGAGCAAACTCCTGCTGCAGGTGCTGCGCGAAACAGGGGAGGAGATGAAACGCCGGCGGCAGACGCTCCAAGAGGTTCTCGCGAGGCATACAACAGAGGGCGGACGTGGCGGCGGCGGCACCAGCATCGGTGATAGGACTCTGGGAGAGCAGTATCTCGGCGGGGAGGGTTTACGGCAGCCGGGGTTATCTGGGTAAGTGGACAAAGTGTATGATATCGGACACGCTACTCCAGAGGTAATATTGGCGCTCCGGTACAATAGTACCAACAGAGAACAAAAGGTGGCGTCCAGCTCCGGTTAGAACGACAGGGGTATCGCAGTTTTTGGCTAAAATATTACCTGAATGACAGAGGCTCCTTAGCTCAAAACCGTCGGAACGCTTTTCGTTTTGGGGCGACACTAATACTGGCGCACCCAGGCCATGGGATTATTCATCAATGACTGCACTTTCACGCTCCTCAAAATCAGTGTTTTATGTGGCTTACTAATGATTATAGTAATAGTGCAGATCTCCCCAAGCCGGGAACCTTAGAAACCAAATGGGGCACCTCTACCCTTAGCATGTGTCTGCAGCACGACCACAGTGGTACCATGCGTGCTAGCGTGTAGGACGACTGCCTGCAGCCGCACACGAAACCCGGATACTCTACTTGTATCATATGCCTAGCCCGTCGGAACCTGGTGTTGCTATGTAGAGCCGATGACGCGTGTTGCTACCGTTGCGAGATGTCCAGGATTGTATTGCTTATTGTGAGACTCTTCGTTTGAGACCTTGGGGAGGTCTATTCCTCATCCAATCGGCGACCTTTGAAAATGCAAGGAAAAACGAAAACCGATATGAACTATACATTAGGACACACACCTCAAAAAAAACAAACAAAAGCCAAACCTATCGCGAATGGCATCTAACCGCTATTGAACTGCACTCCCTTTTTTGGGCGGAATAGACACTTGGGATTAGAGCCTATTATAGGTGCACCTGCACCGCGGTACTAAACGGGTTGAACGGCATTAGGTAGTTAAGCAGGCCAGTCAACCAGAAAACGCTTGGCTGGAGTTCTCAACCCCTATCACACGAGCGCGCGTCTGAGATGCCGATAGTCGCAAACATTTTATATCGTCTTCTTTGCTGAAGTCCCGAAAAAAAAAAGCCCGCACTACGTGCTTTGCTCTTGAAACAGTATTCGGATCGAACGGGATGAGCGTTGGGATTCAATCCGAGGAAAACGCGTACCCATTGTTTACGAAGCGTCCGCCAAACGGACGAACGTGAAATCGCCGGAGAAAACGCGATTGCCACGCTCACGATCGTGAAGTCGCATCGGAAAATACGATTGCCTAGGAGCGGGCTTCCATAGCAACGCTATCAAACGGTCCTTCGCGTGTAGGTACGTTTGTACGAAGCACACGTACGAAAGGGTATATGTACTTGGCGTACCGCTTGATATACCTGCTTATAGCAGTACCCACTTGTACACCTCACTCCCGCCTGTTGTGGGACAACCAGTTTCTCGCGCGGGTTAGGTTTGCGCTATCGAATGCTTTAGTGAGATGACTCGTGTTGGGCCTGCGGTACGTACCATTGGTATAACAGCCATTCGAATACTTCGGTTCTGGTGTTCAGCGCCATGGTGTACCCGGAAGGCGGCAACACGTCAGAAATGGGGAGAAAAGGAAATGTTTGCCTCGGTGCACGCCGTGAATCGTTAGAATACCGTACTTTCAGATCAACTCTACGATAGGGCCACCACTTTTTGACTCACTATTACGGGGGACCATAGTAAACAGGACCAAATATTGTTAGTAAAAAATCCTGAATATATAGGTTTTTATGTATGCCATAGGTCCTGTTAACTATGGACCCCCGTAATAGTTACAAACCGGTTGATCTTGGTCGAGTGAGCAACTTATACCGGATTATGCTACTGGAAATTGTACTTGTTTTAGAACTAGCGCCTAGAAATATTTTGGTTTGTGTGTGTTTTACGGGCGTCTTCGGAAGCATGTCTTCGGGTGAGATATTGAGCTCTTCGTGTGCGGAGCTCGGAAATAAAAAAATCGGCAAAGCCCCTAACGCGCGGTGGCATTGCTCTTCACCGCGATACGTGCATAGCCTACCTTCCCTCACGTTCAGGTTGGACCCTTTGGTCCAAACCGTGCCCGTGTTGTGGTGTCGCGCATTGTATGTATCCGAAACACAAAAATAAATTGATTACTGCCGATTCGTGGGGGCGAACTGTGAATAGCCACGCCTATTCATCACCAACCCCATACACACGACGCCGTGCACTGACAGGCGAAGTAGAGCAAACCCTCCGGCGATCGCCCCGATCGGCACTATCGGAAGGAGGGGCAATGGGCCGCCTCCGGTTGGTTCCACGGGCGTGGTCCCTCGAGAAGAGCCATATGTGGACTCGAGCACTACCACGCCTCACCATCGCCACCACCACCACGGACTAACAAGACGAACGTCGCCGAAAAACGATGCGAAGAAGGGAGCGAGGAGCGGTCCTGGCGGTGTCACCGAGCGCACTCTCACCAACGGCGACACCATTAAAGGCCTGAACAGGAGGGTCCATGTCGGCCACGCCCCAGGTGGTAGTAATACCCGACCAGGCGAAATCAGAAGCATCGACGATTGCACTCGCGGGGGCGTGCTCGTAGGACCGGACACTGTGACATCGGATGCATCGGCACTAGTGGCGGCGCCGAAACGTTCGGGAGACCTCCATCATCAAGCGAAGCGGGCACAGCAGCAGCGCTGGCAGGAATCAAGTGTTGCTACTGGCGATGAGGCAGGGGGTTCCGCGGAAACGGGAAGCGTCGACAACGCCGTCCTGCGGGAACGTCTCGAAGTCACTCTTCCTGCTGCTACTGTGGCTCGTGGTTCCACGACGAGCATAGACGGGCGTCAGAGCATCGAATCTTACCGTAACATTGGCGAGAAAGGCGAGGATGATGATCGATCGGGCAAGGGTAGGTCCGGCGTGCGGATGCTTCCATCTTTGAGGTACCGGGGGTCGGTAAACGTTTCCCAGGCTGACGTCGGGCTTGACGAACAATCTGGCCAGAACGGCAGCGGAAGCGTTTCTCTGGGACGAAATAACTCAGCCATCGGGAATGGTAGAGAGGCTGTCGTCCGTGAATCGGGTACCACCCACACGCCGCGGGATGAAACCCAGGTGAGAGAAAGGCTACTGTACGGGGCGGGTCCCTCCGAGTGTGTCTCCCGGGTTAGCTTCGTATGAGGAGCGCTCTACGTCTCATCCGAAGCCTAATTTTGATATACGTGGGGTACGGGCGGCATCCGATAAAACAACCCCGACTGTTTGGCATATCACATCAAATATTTACCTGGGGGGCTTTCTGCAGTTCCAGACGGACGTGTGCAGGCCTTAGAGCTGTACTCTCTAACTTTCCCGGAAGTCTCCTCTCATTGGAGATATCGCTATCTTTATAGCCCAAGCAGAGCAATCCCACGGCCTACGGTATTTATACAATCGAAAAAACATTTAATATCTTCAGGGCAATGGCAGAATATTTTGATATTTCTTCGGACCAACGTCAGTCAGGTTGGTTTTGCTCCATCACAGCGCTAAGGTTATCGTAGCGCTCGTGGATGGGATGGGACAACCAATATCGCCCACGCTCTTCACACGATAAGCACCCCCCCGTCCGTGCGCAAGTGTTGAACCGAAAGTTACCGGCTCTACCGTGTAACGGCGTTCGAATACCGGGCTAGGCATGCTCCGACACATGTATTCGGCAGCAAATAGGGAGGCTATGAAAAGCGAGAACCTGCGGGGATACACACTGTAGTACACACGTGGTGGGGAACCCCCCCTTGCACAATATGGGGGAAAAAATGTCCTTGTGGATGTACCTGGTATTGTACAAAAAAATGGACACCATTAGGGCTTACGAAATTGAGAGGCCGTCCATCCTTTATGGGATTGCTACATTGTCCACTGTCTCCACAAGGACTCGGTCACGCCCACCTTATGCCAGAGGGAGGGGTCCCGACCACCAGTGTAACTATGTAATGCAGCAAATGTTATGCCCGTGCACGTATGCAGGTGCATTCAGCTGAGCTGAATCTAAAGGAAGGCCCAGACAGTTCTCATAGGCCCCATCGATGCCCGAGGTTTGAGCCGCGATATCGTAGAGACGGCAGCTCTAGCGTTCCCTCTCTTGACTATTTAGCATCGGCCCGCCCTTTGCGTCTGATAAACTCGATTTGCTGCCTTCCAGGACACATTCAAGCACACGCGGTTAGAGATAGAGGGCGACCGCCGCGGCCACGAGAGTACTCGCAAGGGCAACAGACACAGCAGCAGCCACAGAAATACTGCAGGTTTCGAAAATGGCGATCGAAGACCGAGCAAGGACAGAACAGAGCGCCGACAGAGCCTCGCAGCAGCAGCAGCAGCAGCAGAGGCACCGGCTCCCGTCGCTGGAGCAGCCAAGGGACACGGCGAAGCTGATGCAAGAGACACCACCACCGCCGCCGCCTCTGCCGCCGCCTCCCCCACTACGGCCGCCGAAGATGGCATTGCTGCTGCTGGCGACGCCGTGACCCCAAAGCAAGACCCACCGCCGGCACCGTTTCGAGGCACGTTCTGGGACGACGAAGACGGGAACTCGGTATCCTCCGCTCACCTTCGACACCACCGTGTTCGTGGGGTTCACCGCTGCTTGCAGGGGGACGAGCTGCTGACAGACTCAACCGAACGCCCACCGGCTGCTGAGGACGATGGCCCCCCCCTGGGAAAGCGAGGCAACGGAGGATCGGAAATGGTAGCCCCGCGTTGGTGACAAGAATTTCGGTGAAGGCCTTGCCGCTGGGGAAGACGGTGAGGGTTTCGACGCGCTTTTTATTTTACGGCAGTACGACGCACGGACGTTTCCGGGAGGGGGGAACCGTTTAAAAAGAACGTGGCGATATATTTTGCCGAGACGATGTTACTCAGCAGAGGCAGACTACGAACAAAGTTCAGCGCCAAAAACAAAATGGATGCGTTTCCACACGACGAACGTTGGACGATGACCATATAGCTTATCGCTACTGTGGTCAGGGACAATAGAAAGAATAACGTGTCCAGACTGTAGGTTTCTGAATATGTGGGATATTATATCTTGAAAAAGATCATTTCGAATGTTCCCCGAAAAATATTAAGGATACCCCAGAGGAAAACAAAACAAAAAACCTTGACGAGAACGTAAATTTTCATGTTTACTCGGGGACTCGTTCAAAGGAAGTGCCGGGCGGGTATTGTCGTGATTCGATCAATAGGACAACCGGCCGAACCTACAAGAGAAACAGGTGCATTGAGGACTAATGTAGCAGCACAAACAGTTATGAACGAAGCAATAAACTACTGGATGACACGTTCAAGATGTCGGGAACGAATATCAACACCATAGGATATATTTCTCCCGAAAGAGGAAACGTTTCTGCGGTCCTTCGTCTTGGTTTACTGCAGAACAGTTTGAGCCGGTACTGTTGGCACGGGCCGCATTGGCTAAATACCAGATGCGTGCCTGTTTATTAAAGGGGTACTGCCGTTTCACGCCATTCCGTGCTCAACAGCGTGCGAAGTTGTTGGCCTCTGGTGTGGAGCCCTCCTACCTCGCGTAGTCTTGCACTTTTTCGAATACAGTATATAATATTGAATTTGTTTTTTCAAGATACCGAGGTACCGTGCAACAGAAAACGAACTCCACAGTTGGTTGCTACCTCAAGCGCTAGAGGGAGGTGAGGAGCACTCGCAGAGGTCGGATCCGAAGAAGACAGCTATTTGCTTATTGGGATAACGGTCCCGCAAAATAGTTCAAAACCAGACAGGCCGAGACTCCTTGCGCTCTGACTACTACATGTTGCAATACATAACTTGCTGCTCTGCCTACTATGTGCGCAAACCATATATCCTACTGCTGGAGACTAGGCTAAGCGAACCCTCTCCGGTAAAACGTTAAAACGTTTTTTGTCGAGTTCTTGCTATATTTCGTATGTAGAAGGGGTACCTGTATCGGGGATTTTGGTTTTTGTTTCCGGGTTTCTATCCCGAGGGGCTCTCTGCACCTTACTAAATAGCCGGAGTTTGAACCGTAGAAGGGTACGCTTATTGTCACGAGTGATTTTATTCTCGACCACGAGTAGGCACGTGACCGAACAAAGGTTTACGGCACCAAACCGTCTGACAAACGGGTTAGACATATCGTTCATCGCTGAAGGAGTCTCGTCAGTCCGCCAGAGAAACAAAACGCCACCAACTCACCTTGGCGTGCATCTGCCGGCGATTCGGCGGGTATCGGCTGCCCTCCAACACTTATGCTCTTGGACTCCGGAGTTGCGAAACACATTTTATGCCACGCCGGTATATCTGTGAAATGCGTCTCCTGCTGCAGTGCACAAGATTTCCCCGCCTACAGCTGTCCTGCGATATACCCACCCCCAGCTCACTCGCCTACGCACGTAGTTGTTAGTTCGAGTAAATCTCGCGGGGGGGGGTTCATCGTGGGTAGGCATTCCCTTGGAACCAAACGAAAGCCTCGTAATCCGCTGGATAGAGATTTGCTACGGCCATAGCCCGTACGACACGCAAGACAACACACGCCAAACCTGGGCTGAAATTCTGCGCCGATTATCTATATATCAAGAGGAAGGGGGCAGCGGGGCACACGCGGACGACATCAATGCCTTCGGGACGTTCTCGTCGGTATATTCTGCATAGACGGGTCGCTCGGCGCTTACACCGTCCCCGCTTATCCACAAAACAATTTTGAAAACCGTGCGAGGGGGTGTGTTATCTTAAGCCACATGATACGAAAAAACATTCGACAAATTCGACGGTAAATATTCGATGTCGTCCCTAAATACCGCACTCCCGGGTCTTGATGGCCGCGCTTTCATGGCGCCCCCGTCCGTTGACCTGGCGACAGATGGATACGGAGTCGTCCTTGCCCAGCTCTCGGACGGGGGTTTGGGACGAAGGGCGCTGGAGGCGCACACCAAGAGCTCCGACAACCGGCGGCAGTTCTTCCAGCTATATCGACGGATGGCGCGACAGGTATTATATCCCAAAAAAGGGTGTGGGGAACAGCAGTGAATGCAGACCTCCCGGTGTGCGACTAGCGATTAATGGTGTGTTGTACGTATCTACTTCACATGTCTATCTGGGCGGAAATATAGTCACCACTTATTCTTCAAATTTCTGAGTAAACGTTCCTTTTATCCGTTCCCAGATTGGTATGAACGTTGACCAATCCCATCTGCCACGTCGCTCCGATTCATTTGGTCGCTTCCTTTCTTTGGTTATTTTTGGTCTGGGTGGGTCACACCCATCTATCACCAGACGCATCGCACCTACTACGCTGTGGTTGTACGGTGGGTTCGTAGACAGACACTACGACAGAGGTATGTGCTGCGGCAGGATTTGCATGTCTTGAGGACGGGACTCCTCAACCATTGCACACCCTGTCATCCCGCGGTGGTAGCTGCCAGTTTTTTTAGCTCGATCGTTTCTGACCGGTGGAGCTCCCCAAGTGGGCGACTGCATACAGGGCGGTAGGACTGTTGTTGGTGGTACGTTCACGTAGTTTGCATTTTAAGGGCTCGTACAAAACGCACAGAATTGTTTCTGCGGTTGCGTGAACAAAACCGCTTCGACTTGGGTTGGGCTATGGAGCTCTTCATGTGAAGAGTTTCTTAAAGAGTATGGCTTAAACCCCTACCATGGTACTGCTCTGCAACAGAGGAGCTACCCAATGTGCGTGGGTTAAGGCTGGTAGATGCCTATAACGATAGCTCCCGTGGGTATCTAACAGTCGAACGGTACTTTCCTCCCTGGGAGATGTGTATCCTGCCTATGCTACCATAACGGGGGTTCGCCTATTTCGGGGGTCCATAGTAAATAGGACCTATGTTACACACAAAAACCTACACATTTACCAATTTTCACTAGCAATAATTGGTTCTGTTTACTATGGTCTCCCGAAATAGTGTTTCCTACGCTTTACTTGCTCGCTTGAGAAGCTCTGTATCTCTCCCGAAAACGGATTATGTTGAAACAAACAAAGACAACAATTACCCTCAATCCCGTGGAGTGTTGTAGGTATATAATGAATGATAGCACCGACACGTCAAACCACAAGAGGTTGGTTTAACGCGTCACGTTTGCACGGGTGTGCGATCGTTTTGCGGCGTTCGGTTTCTCGCGACAACGGCAAGGCTGCTGATGTCGATCGAACCCTTAAATGCTCAGAAAGCTCTACTGTAGACCCCAGATATTTCTTGAAACACGCCTTGCTCGGTATCGGCAGCGTTCCCGTTCTAGAACAAATCCATGCAGAGCTGAAAAGGGTTGAAAAACGGTTACACCCCTGCCCTGCGCGAAAGCGAGCCCTCTTTTCGGTAGCCCATCTAGTAAAGACCCTGTAGATCATAAACCGTTTTTTTTTTTTTTTTCCCCACACTGTGCTACACCTATCGAGGTACGCGTCGTGTGGAGCGCCTCAAGTCAGGACCTTCAACAAGTCGATTTTGGGGGAATGCTCACGAGTGATCAACGAGGAAGCAGGTCATGTTGCGCATGTGTCCGATGGAAGCAAAAGCACAATACAGAGTAGCGGTCACTCTGTGGTGCTGGTATGCGCCAGCCCACAACACCGGCACTCGCAGTGTCGGCCGGCGCTAACTCCGCGCACTACGACACTGATGCGTCCGGTCTCTTCCAGGCGATTTCACAGGCCCTGTACGTTGCGGGTAGCCTGTACCGCTCAAGCGTCACCATAAAGGAACCACTACGGCGGAGATAAAAATATGCATACCGGCGTTACGTACGAAGTATCTTGTATGGGTAGCTCCTCACCTGAGTCCGACGTTGTGGAGACCCGCACGTAGCCCCCCCCCCCCCCCCCCCCCCCCCCCCCCCCCCCCCCCCCCCCTCCGCGCGCTTCCCTTCCTGTCTTACGTGCGTACAAACTGGATGCAAATTCGTAGAGGGAGCAATCCTACGGTAGGAGGTTCACTTTTTGGCGTACTATTACGGGGGTCCATAGTTAATAGGACCTATGGTATACATAAAAACCTATATATTCACCTACTTTTACTAACAATATTTTGTCCTATTTACTATGGTCCCCCGTAATAGTTTTCTGGCCGGTTGGGCTGCCCAGGTGAGCGACTACCGGTTGCGTACGCACGTGAACTAGTGGGACCTTTTTTTTCCTACATTCGAGTATTTGTTCTGGGCCTACTGTACGTACGTGGCGCGCAGAAACGGTGGCCGGGTTGCGCAAACAAAAATTCTTCGAAGTCGTGTCTCAAAGAGGTAAGGATATATTTTGCCTTGAGCCCCTCCTGTGACTGACGGGCTCAGAAAACGTGGCACCACTCATGTGTATATACCAGGAAGATTTTGTTCGAAATGCGGAAACCGTGGGAGGCATAGTGACAATCGAAGTCCAAAACAACGAGGATCATGGAAGTAGGTTTGGATGCAAACGTACCCCTCGTTTTTGTGCTCATTGTTGATACAGACGTTAGTTGTATTTGGGTACGAGAGTGACTACTGCTGTAGTTGCGGCCGTAAAGGGGGGAGGCTGCCTCATTTTGTCACGGCCACGTCTTTTATGCCTACTCGGTCGAGTGGTGGCTCTTTGCCTCATTCGGAGCGAACAGTTTGCAACAAAAAGGGTCAGCGTAGCGTGAACATGCATCTGGTGGGGAGTGCATACCACGAGCACCCAAAAAAATGATTTGAAAGCTTTCAGACCGGAAGCAAATAGGACGTGTCACTCGGCCGAGCGACCCTGATCTGCTTAAATGATGGGCCCGTACGAGTATTCGCGGCAGGACTCCAGTGGTAGCTTCTCAGCCGGGGACCCCAATCCGTCAGCAAGGACCTCTTAGTTCGACCTAAAGACACACGCGCCTCCCCACAGCGGCATGGCCTTCCACACGACGATTCAACGTTTCACAGGTGGCGGGGGGAACCCCCCCCACCCCCCCCCACCCCCCCCCCCCTACCCCTGTGCACAAGAAGGGCGTGAACAAACTCTCGTGGAGACAATGGTTAATATAGTCCATCATACGGTGTGCCGATTTTGAGAGGATGTCGACACCTTTAGCAGAGTTTGCTACGCTCTTCGATGTCTCCACAAGGATTATCTTACACCCACACTGTTTAAAGAGGGGGGGGGGGGGAGGGTCAGCCGCCTGTGTTTTCTCAACGACTGAAGAATTTCACCCGTTCGTTTGGGACACCATATTTATGGAACAACCTATCACTTGGAGCTAGAGTTGGAACTATTTTTACAAATAGATGAGGGGTTCAAGAGTACGATCGTGGGAGATTTTACTTAGGGTGTTGTCATTAAGAAGCCGTGATTCACCTATGTAGGGGGAGCACATGGGGTTGTCTGTCCGGTTTCAAGGATGTATATTTGCACAACGTTTGAAGAAGAAGAAAAAGTTGGAGGGAAAGAAACACGAGGGGAAAACATCCCATACACATCGGAAAAACCACGATCTACGCACGTGCATGCATGTACGAGTAGATCCTTTAGACTCGTTTCCATGCCGTGTTGTAGCATGCTGTGCAAGACCTTTTTATGTAGTACAGGTACGACCAACCCAGGAAATTCATGCTGGGTCGTGCAGGTTTACTCGCCTCCCGCCCGGCAGCATGGGCTGGGTCATACAGATCCTACAGATCAAGCACCCATCTTCTCTGAAGGATGTGAATCATGAAGTGGGGAATCGCTGGTCTGTCGGTGATCTGTCCTATGTCTATCACATTCAAGCTTTTGCATTTTTCCACATCCGGCATTGTGCAACATCGTCGTTCACCGACAAAAAAAAAACATTTTTGGCATATGTATGGCTCGCGAACCGGGATCATCTTCCGAATAAATAAAAGGTTGAAATCGTGGGAGACACGACGGCGCTGAGCGAGGAAGGCCACACACCCCGGCAAGAGTTTATCCGGAAGATGCTGGCCATTGGCCGCATGCCGGTACCGATCCTCCTCAGACAACCTGCTGCGCTTCAAGATCTCAACCTCGCGCACAGGGGCCTGGGAGACGACGTCATGTGCGCCGCCGCGGAGGTAGGTAAAGAGCGTCGCTGATATGGGGGGGGGTGCACATGGGACCCCGTGTCTCGCGTTCGATTTCCTGTTAGACTATTAGCAGACATCCCAAACGCCCCCTGGAACGTTAAACTTTACTAGACGTCCGCCACAAGCTTACAGGCTGACCGGAAGGCAGCTACAAAGTGACTGCCAACCCCTCCACGACGCGCTATGAGTATTCAACGTACTGAAGTAGTCCCGTCTTCGCAGAGGGGCCTTGATCTGCGCGTTGTACGTGTATCGCGCAGAAGCTAGCGCGTTAGACATTCCGGTCGCAATGAGGGCCCCACTGCTTCTGACTCCACCAAGGTCGTGGGCAAGCGCGACAGTACACATCAGTCGATGACACGGGGTGCTCTCTGTACTCGTATTTCATACCAGTACAGATAATCGGTACTCTTCGGGCACTATTGCTACAGTTCGGCATCAACAAGCCGTCTCTCTTTTGTGACTTCCTTCGACAGGTTTTGACCAGGTTGCCGCACATCAAGACGCTGAACGTGGCCGATAATCGACTCACCGACCGGTAAGCAAGGAAACCTTCTGCACGAGGGGTAGCGCCTACCAGGGGTACATTTTATAGCGCCTCTGATTCGAGGAGGTCTGTCGTAAGTTACCCAGCGATGGACGTTGAAACACAACCCTGGACGGGAAAGCAACCCTAGGACACAAGGCTAGCGCTGATTGTTGGCTAAAACGTTTTAACGGAGTAGGGACGACGCTTCCCAACTGAGAGGAAGAACTATTCGAGTTTCGTCGGAAATCCTCTTTTTTTGTTTGTCGTTTCGAAGTGTTGTACGGGTATTCGTGGTACTCGTGATGAAAAAACCTGCAGGTTGGCGTTAGGCCATGGGGGGGGGGGGGGTCGTTTCTTACTGAATGTGTTTTTGAATAGTGTACCATGTTTTGTTCGTCGGATATGTAGAGCTCCTTGAGCGAAGGGGGACGTTAGAACATATAAGTGTCAATTCTACTACCACAACGCGCGTCTAGGCTATTACGGAGGGGGGCAGACATTCAGTAGTGAGCAGAACCCTGGACGGACAAAACAAACAAACGGTAGGGGTTCGCCCCACAGGCGTTTGCATTATAGGGGTGCGCCTTGTAGGGGGAGCTTCTAGCTTTTCTGAGGCTCCTCTCACTTTGAAGAGCGCCCAATCTCACCAGAAATCTGGGCCCCCGAAACACGACAAGGTAAATAGTCCCACGTCCTACAGCAGCAGGGACGCGTGTTACGATAGAGGTAGCGCATTTCCGCTAGAAAATTTTCTGAATGACGGCGTTCCTTAACCCAAAATCGTCAGAACGTCAATCTTGTTTCTTATTTCGAAAAAAGGATGTAATGGTATATTTAGTTGGGGCATGGGATTTATTTATCAGGATGCAATTTGATTTTCGCTGAAGTTTGTTTTTGGGGTGAAGTGTGGAACTTCTCGAGTTAGGAGCCACCGAAAAACTAGGCTGCACCCCTGTCGTGGAACGCCTCTAGGCATGCAACGAACAATGTTGTGAGGCATCTGAAGGACGTTCGAATGGCATTTTTTAGGTAGCTAAACCACTTAAGTTAAACCAGCTAAGGCGCACCGGCACCCAGAAACGTTTCGGCCAAAACCGTGCTACCTATATCGTAGTACGGGCGTTCCTATACACAGGGCTTGAGCCACGGAGGGAGCTGTGGGGGTACCGCTACGTGCTGACTCTCATTTTTAAGTTCAGATTTAGTTGTGATTACTTCCGCACTGCCGTATGCCCCCCCGTATGGGGTGTAAGGTTAATGGATAATATTATGCATATTCCTGGTATCCGATACTGGTTAGTTTGAGAGTGACAATGGCTGAGGAGCTCCGTCAGTGACATCTGATCGATGGTTGGTCTCGAAGGTAAAACCGGCCCCTTTAGCCGCGGTAAGCGCGGTTGACTCCTCAATACCCGCCGTAGCACGGTTGACTCTACGAGAGTCATGATAGGACGAGTGTATTTTTTTTATTAACGCGATACGTAAGATGAACTTTTACTGCTGTGCGCCGGGAATGCGGCGTCAACCGAACACCCTTCTCGCCCCCCGGTCGGTCCGACTGAGAGTTACATCCTTGGCTCTGTAGAAGGGACATAACATGAACTTATGTGCTGTACTGGTAACTACGGGGCACGATACGATAGCGTCCAACGTACGTCGCGGGAACTTATGTGGCAGAGGTGTACATGCAAGTGCTTCAAGATCATTCTAGCCTAAAGAGTGTTACTTGCAGATACGCCACCCAGACGTGAAGGGGGGCAGGCGTTCACGATGCTTTGTCGCAACATCCGTTCGCACGAAAAATAAACAAAAACCGTGTACGTAGATTGAAAAAATGCGTACGAGGACACGCACACTGCCCCACGCAACAATGTAAAGATGCTGAGCTTACGCTATGGGAAACAGGAAACGGTTGAAGTACGCGACAGAGCCGACTACTACAGTGTAGGTTGAGCTAGAAAAGTCGCGACCATTACGAGGAATATGTCTCATATAATTTCGCTCTTGCTTCCCGTCAGGTAGCTTCTGGCGCGAGGGGCACGTAATAATGACGTCCACAGCAACGCCTCCACAATGAATAGAGGGGAAACGGGGATGATATGGCAGCAACTTAAGTTCACCCCTAAAACTATCAATTTGATTCACTCTGGCGTGCTCGTGTTTCATTGTGCTGCAGGTCATTGTGCCAGCTGTGCGCCTTGGTGGTGGAGATGCCCGGGCTGAAGAGCTTGGATCTGTCTAGCAACAAGGTCGGACTGTCATCTAACAAACGCCCACCCATGCTCTTGATGTACGACGGTGTACGTACAACGCTATCGCAATAGGTTGTTTCGAACTGTTCAGTGGAGGCGTGTAGCGACGGTAGGGGATGCTTCTGTAGCCCCTCATGTCCCCGGCATGTTTATGACTGCCGGGGTTCCTCACCAGCAGAGCTTCTAGCAAGTCGTCGGAATCGTGTACGTCTCGTACAATTTTAAGGATCGTGCATCGTGCACCTAGGTTAGCATGGGAGATGCATGCTACGATGCACGTAGACTGTTTCCGGGAATCCTCCTGACTTAAGGAGCATTGTATGTTCAACCCGACAGACCGAATACAAGAAAAACTAAACGTATGTGCGACCCCAGGCACTGCTTAGGTGCACGGCAAAAAAGCGGTAAAAGCAAAAAGATATTCCGACAAAACTGAGTACTTGTAGTTCCTATTTGAACCCTTTGAGTATTGCAGTCAGTCCCGTTTTGGGGATAAACTACTTGGATTTTGATTGCTTTGCCCCCACACGGGGACTGCAGTCCTAGACGTAATGAGGAGCCCGCCCTCAAGAAGGCTACCTATATCCTACAAAGTTTTACCCCTATATATACCCTACACCATCCGTCGAGATCGGTCGAATCGGCACAGTGAGCTCTCACGGTTTCACGGGAGATCCGTGGTACGATATACCTAGGGGTACCTACAGTAGCGCCAATCCTCGCCTTTGAGAAACGAAAACATGCCGCTCTGGGCGTAAATACAAGGACCCTTTTGTACTTTATATTCATGTTCGAATGTTTATTATATTTCCGTCCAGAATGGTATGAGCTTAGTGAGCCCGTTCACACAATGCATGGGTTAGCCTACTGTAGGTGCATGTCATATCATATAACGGACAAGTGCTTGAATCATTACTAATCTCATCCGATGGCACTGGGTACGTACCTCTCCCAGTCCGAGAGCTCCTCTGCAAGGGAGAACACACTGAAGCTGGAACGTAGAGCAACCTACCCCGGCCGTAGTCAGCGTTCGGGTGATATTCAGATCCCTGCAAGTGAAGAACCTGTGAAACGGTAGGTGTACCTAGAACTTGGCAAGCGTCAGAAATACTCGATGTTCGTGCCCGCTGAAGAGACCATGTCAGCTTCTTACCGTCTCGAAACGTAACATATCGCAAGCAGGATTGTCGGCCATCACTCCCTGATTTGCTGGCACACTCCGCCCGTTCTCCACAGCATGTGCATATAGCCACGTGCCCCCGGGCAACACTGATGTTGCTGCTCTATTTCATGATGTGACGAATCTAAGGAAATTTGGAAGTTTCCCTATACGATGGTACTTCTCAAGGCTGCTGTAGGGGCAGGGTATGTAGCTCGTCGCGCGACAAGCCTGAACAACAACATGTACTGTCTCTACGCCTACCTTGTGAGCATGTCACCCGGCACGCTTCATATCCGATGTCTCCGTGATGGTATGAGGCCATATTACACGCACTACGAACGGTCGAAAGAGTCATCCACCGCTTACAAAATACGAGTTTCGAATATAACAATCCTTGACCTCATGGTACTAGTACGTACTTTACTTCAGTAGTTTCGTATTTATATATTAATAGATCGCACGATCGTATCAACGCGCGCAAGGTGGACGAGGCGGCGGCAATAATTCGCGGCTATCTGGCGCACCCGAGCTGTTCCCTCCAGACCCTGTGCCTGAGGTCTGCGGATGTCGACGACAACGAGTGCTGCGACCTCATGGAGGCCATCAAGAGAAACCGATCCCTCACGCGGCTTGATGTGTCCGGTAAGACGTTTTTGTAGCCTGTTCCGTCTATGAATAGGGATCCTCGTGCAACAAAGCGACTGCCTTTCGTGACTAGTTCTTGGGGTAGAAAGTGTAGGAACCAACCAACGAAAAGAGACGACGAGCTTGATCGACGACCAGCCAAAAACACGATGAGGCTGAATCACCTACTTGGGGAACCAGTGAAACGAGACGATGCTGATAGACGTCGAGGGCCACTATACGGGATGGTGATGGTATGTGCGGACGGACCATCACGAAAAAGGCGGTTGGTCAGGTTTCAAGGACACTTCACGAAACTTGGAGGTGATCGCACGGCCCTTTCGCGCCCGCGTATCGTGCTCCTGACCTCCTTCCCAGAATACAACCACCGTTCAGCCCCCACCTTCCCTCCCGTCCCACCCACTCTGATCCAGACCCCCAACCCCAATCCCGCGCCCACCCCCACCGCCAACCCCACCCCTACCCCATCCCGCCGCACCCCATGCCACCCCACGACACCCCGCTACAGTCCACACCACGCCACCGAACCCCATCCTCATTCCCCACCCCATCCCGCCTCATGCTCTGTGTCTGCGGCAAATCTGTGTGACATGTTGCTGTCCTGCGGAGTTCAGAGAATAAGATTGGGCAAAACGAAATGCTGAACGCCGTGCAGCCCGACGTCATCACGGGCGGCGAGGTAAGCACAATATTTTGGCGGGGGAGGACGGCTTTATTTCTGGAGGCATGCTATCGCATGCTCCTCATTGGTCGAAATATCTCTGACTGTCGAGGCCCCTCGGCGGCGGACCTATGCCCAAGCGACCCCTTGGAATAACAATGCTGGCGTGGTTTTTCACGACATTTCGGTACCCCTATGGCTTTAGGCCATCGAGTCGCACATTCAATTGTTGTACCCTATCCATGGTTGATGTATACCAGAACAGGGGCGCACCTAGTGGTTTCTGAACAGCGGCTATTTGCAATACATGCCTCACACGACTTAACCACCACGTGTCTGATTGGCTAGTTTGGTCCTATTTCGCCCAAGGGACCACCTCTACGTTTCTTTCGAACATAGACTGAACACAGCCCCTGCGAGGCGAAGTCGTGTGGGTAGCTCTTGCGAGTCAGGTGTAAGGTCAGGAGTAGGGTTAGGGCTAGGGTTGGGGTGGGGGTCGGGTTGGGTCCGGTCGGCACTTGTTCGCCGACAGAAGATCGCCTTTGGATGCTTTGTCTGTTGGTTCTTTCGTGTAAGACATGTCTCACAAATAGACGCGCCCTGTTTGCCGAGGCTCTTCATTTGAGGGGTTCTGTACATCACCCAAAACAAAGGTTTAAAGAAACGTTGGACGCTCAACCTGGTGACACAGATCCCATGGCCTGCGAGGTCTACAGCGCATCGAGAATATTGTTTTACATTGCGATACTGATCTGGTGGTTCATCAGAGCAGAAGCCCCCATCAGACATAAGCATTTGCGTTATAAGGCAAAGCAAAACGTCCCACCTACTTTATCGTCCAGCAGCACGCGTCTGCTACACGCAGTGTCACACCTGGACCAGACGATAACTCACTCCGGACGAAACTATTACGGGGAACCATATTGAATAGGACCAACGGTACACACAGAATACGATATATTTCCCTATTTTTACTAACAATATTTGGTCCTACTTACTGTGGTCCCCCGCAATAGGGCACTGCTTAAGTAAGGGGTCTCTCGGAAAACTCAGATGCATCCCCGGCATTTGAGGGGTGCTACGGTGCGAGCAGTAGCGCCTTGCAGCTAGCTAGCTGAATTTTGTCGAGCCCTCCCTGCGAGCGACTTCTGCACCCCGCCAAACAACGGGCTTGTAGGAGATATGTATGGCAACGTAAGTAAGCGCTATCCGTACGCGATCCCATGGGCTAGATTAACGCATCTCGAGAACTGTCTGCAAAACATATAAAGGTTGAAAAGCTCCAATCAGTGAGGAACGTTTGGGCTATATATACTATACTGAAGTAACAACCCTACCGTATGACGGTTCCAGAATAAGCGAGGGCAAGGGGTGTACTCGATATCATACATGGTCGTAGTCGTATGGCCGTAGACCCTTGCATCTCTACAATGCCGAGGCGGAGCGGGTCGGGTTTCCGACCCAGGCAGACGTTGCTTGCGCCAAGCTTGAAGCGAAACGTGAGGTGTTGGGCGAGTTGCATGAAGGGCCGGCTTTATCTACTTGGAACCGCCTGTGAGGCGGACTTGCAGTGGATAACAGCTTTGTATGAAATGGTTTGTTTTCCAGTGTGGCCGCTTCCAGATACAAGGGGGGCCAGGGGAGGCGGGAGGGACTGCACATTATCACGCATGGCCGTAGTCCTATGAACATAGACCCTCGCATCTCTATATTGCCGCTGTCTTCGGTCTGGTGCAGCAACCGCTATACACCCGAGTACAATCAAGCTGCGCGATTCCCTCGCCTCAACAACTCCTTGCACCGTCGTGGCATTTCGAGCACGAAACGTATCACACGAACTATGTACCCTTCCCCATCACCCCGGATGTACTAATGTGGCCGATCCAGATGCTGTGTCCGGAGTAGTAGCACCTAGTTTTGTTTGCTGAGGTTCCTATATTCAGGAGCCTTTAGGCCTCACCCACAAGAGCTTCTTTAGGAGAGAAATGTGCGCTTCTTTCGCAATGAGAATACCCCATTGATCTACGTAGGCGTTTTTCTAGAGATACTGTTGAAATATAAGAAAGGGGTTTCAACGAAATCGGATGTTTCTTCATCACGATCGTAGCACACGCCCTTCGTTGCCGCCCGTCACTGCCAAAGGGTGCTTATTCCAAGAAGCGATGAACTCAAAACGCAATCACTTCGTCGTGTGTGCCACGTAGTACAGGCGATCGCTTCGACGCTCACGGGGAACGTAGCGCTCAGGGAGCTGGACCTTTCCTGGAACAATCTCCGGCAGGAGAGTGCCGCCGCCATAGGACGGGCGCTCTGCCTCAACCGCGGGCTGGAGTCGCTCAACCTCGCGCACAACGCATTCAAAGATCTGCCCAGCCAGGAAGTGGGTGACTCGCTCCGGATGAATCGGACGCTAAAGGTGGGCACATGATGATCCTGAGTTTTGGGTCGTGTCGAAACAGCAATACAGCGCTAGCCGCTAGCCTGACAAGCTACTGTAGTGCCGGTTGTATCGTGCAGGATGCTCTACCCGCGCTGGCACGTGTTCGTCTTTCGTAATATCCCCTCCAAGATTTCCCAAGGAACTCCCTACCAGCGGCTGTGATCACGCCGACGAGACTTAAACCTGAGAGTTGGTACAATTCCCTCTCCATAGTAACGCAAAAAACGATATAATGTCGTAGACAGCTGTAAGCATGTCAATGTTCAATCTCAGAAGTATTTCCCTGTCGACCAAGCCAGGCTTCTCCGGGGCTGTCTATCTTGGTCGAGAAAGCGCCAACCGGAGCTCGCACGTCGCGCTGCTGTGTACAGGTATAGCTGATGTATACTGCTCGCTTGCACTTCGATCATTAGCCTGGGATACTCCATGTTACCACTGCGGTACTGTACGACAGTGGTATGCTGGAGTGCTTCACGTTACCTGTACTCTGCATAGCTTGAAGCCATCAGCCTCATCAGCGGTTGCTGTTTATGTCAATATCATGCTGAAGTATTGCATTATGTCAGTATCCTGGAGCGCCCAACGTCACCCGTACGCCGCTAGGTGAAATATATGTTACTAGTATCCTGGATCAGTGCACGCAACAAGATCGTTGATGTGCTACTCGTACGCGTCACTATTACGGGGGTCCATAGTTAACAGGACCAAATATTGTTAGTAAAAATACCTAAATATATAGGTTTTTATGTATGCCATAGGTCCTGTTAACTATAGACCCCCGTAATAGTACCTCGGGTCAATGCGTGATACCCGAATACTGGAAACATTCTGGGATATCCCGACTGTAGACATGACCCAAACATTCACTGTGCGTGCTCAATTCTCCCTACAAAAGGGACTTTTATACTCTTCCCAACAACTGGCTAAACCGCAACGCACCCTGCAACCCCGCGCCCCTGCCTTCTCCCGTACCACCCGCTCAAAACCAAACCCGAAACAGTCCTTGGATCTGTCCTACAACGGCCTGACCCCCGCGGCGGCCATCGTCATCGCAAGCGCCAGCAAAGACAACACTTCTCTCACAAAGGTGACGTCATTTGACATGGGCCCGTGCTTGCCTTGCAGGGTTAACCAGCTGCTGACATTTCTGTGGTTCCTCGCTTTAGGGCCATGGGAGGTCTCTACGTCACACATCCACCGCCTGTCGAAACAATTTATATCAATATCCCCCAAACCACGTGGTGGACACACAAGCAACAACCCGCGCTTTTCTGCGATATGGAGAGGTAGCGCAAGAACATGTCTAAGGGACCTCGCTTGAGGAGGGCTCTCTCTACTTTGCACCACCAAAAACTAAATGACTTTCAGAATAAAGGCACAAACAATACGTTAGAGTAGGTTTGATTAACCCTGTGGACCATCCTGTGTAGGCTGGAAGTAAAAGCGACGAACGTTATACCGGTAGTGCCGCACAAACGATACCGGGTTGGGTGGCTCCTAACTTGTTGTGACGCTCCTCGCTCGAAAAGCTCTCTTTATCTCACCCACCAAGCCGACAACACAAATTGTTAAGATGATCAGACCCATTCCATAGCCTAGATGTACAAGTCATTTGGTGGTCTGGAGGTACTGCAAGTTCCCGGTTAATTTTTGGTGGCGGACACTCACACCACCCACTATCAGATGTGTAACGGAATAGTACCGTACAAGCCATGCCTTGTTGTGAAACCAAACGGTATACCCAGTGACATTAGGTATTGTAGCTCCTCGATGCTCTGGACAAACCCCGTCACTCAGAAATATTGCTTTATAAGGCAAACAAACGTGCTACCCGTATCGTAGCACGGGTTCTTACGTTGAAAAAGAGCTCCTTCAGGCTAAAACTAGTTCGGCCAAAACGTGTTTTACGTAGACACACCGTTATGTAGGCATCGCAAAAGATCACCGGCGGACAAGCCCCGTCCAGACACGTAAACGGTCGCCGAATTAAAGCGCAAACCGTACGATCGCAATGATACACACGCCGACAAGACAGGTATCGCGAGATCGCAGAGACCCGAGATCCGCCCTCTCTACACTTGGCCTGTGATAGCGTTTCACAAATATATCATACATACGTGCGCGAAATACATGAGGGGAATGACCTTGTTGAAACTGCAAAACGACATACAATACGTACCAGGTATGGCGTATCGCCAAGCGCACCGTCATCTCCATGCGCGATGGTAGTACTACAGTACCCGCAGGCTGCTAGCTAGGTAGAAGCATCTGGACGACATGTTCGATGCCAGAGCTACGCGTGTCGCTGAGACGTACCTGTACAGCGTTTTGGAATAAAAACGCGATTGTGTTCACTTTGTTGGTTTAAACCAGCTTGGCGCTGGACGGAAACCGGCTGGGGAGACAGGGGTCCGCCGCCCTTCTCGGCGCCATCCGCAGGAGGAAACCGGGCCGGGAAGGCCACAAGGCGAGATAAGATTTACAACCCCTGCTCACGCTAACGCTTGGCCGAGATCCCTAATTTTTCTGGCCCCTCCTCATCTGAAGAGCTTTCTACTCTCAATCTCTCTTCAAAACTCAGACATTGATTGTTTTTCGTGTCACCTGCTATTGTAGACTTATTTTTTATAGCTCGTTCTTAGTGGCAGCTCAGATCCTGGATCACGCAGCAGACTGTCCTTCCTCCTCCCCACTCTGAAGCCAAATCGCCATCGGATTGGTACTGTATAGTCCCGTGGTCGCCAGGCAGGCTCCAACACCATCTGAAGTGGAAGCCAACAAAGCAAACCGTACGAACAAGTCTACGTATATAATCTGAGGGGAATTGCGGCAGTACCGAATGTTATCGGGGCAAGCGCCCCCCCCCCTCCCCCCCCGCCTTTCCCCTCTGTTAAAACGATTTCAAGTGAGCCTTTACCGCTGTACCTCACCCCAACGGAAGATGCCTCGCCCTACCCACAACCACGCACACTTTCTTGATTGTTCGTGTGATTTAACTGTACGTTTGTCTTGGGGGGGGGGGTGCGTTGATCCGGACACAGCCAAGTCCTCTGCTGCTCGGACTGCGCGGGTGCGACTCCGAGTCGGACTCTCCCAACCTGTTCGACGTGGAAGAACCGACGGGGGAATACAAGCTGGACATGGCGCAGCCGTACTCCCGCATGGTGGCTTCCGAGCTCTTGGCGCTTTCGGAAACTAAAGCGGGACATGAGGTACGAACCTAAAACGTAAAAAAAACAGGTGTGATTTGCTAGCTCTTCCGGTGGAATATCAGGAACTGACCAACAAGGCTGTGGTTTAAGGGGGCGGTCACCTTTTTCAGTGCCTGGTTTTTCGACAGCGCAAAGCGTCGCTCGTGTGGGTGGCTGCCCGATGTGTTTGCAGTCTCAGGGTCAGGGTTATCGAACCCTTTATAGTCGAAAAATTCCACTTTCGAATTTTTTTATTTCCAAGCAAATGACAGAAAAATGGAGAAAAAAAAAGGGAATATTTACGTTATCCGTTCTAATCAAGTTTGTCGAACGTTCTCCTCTTTTGGTTTTCTATATTTCGATGTAAATGCCTGGAAACTGTGGAATTAGTTTATCAAGCTCTCCATCTAGTTGATTGGCAACGTGTGCTATGAATCCAGATTTTAGGTGGAGTTTTTTCATTGCTTTGAAATCAATAAAGGACAATGGAGATAATCGGGAAAACGTTCTTGGACAAGCACGGTCCATATTTGCTTTTGCGCTGTTCGATTTCGCCGAAATCGTCTTCTTGAAAACAACAATTTCGGAAGTACTGTACAACAGTAGTTCACATGTCACAAACTCGATGTTTCACTGTATCGAAACCTTCGAAACGGTGTCCAACACCACTACAGAAGTGTGCATCGTCTACTAGAATAAAAGAATACATGTATGTGTACACCTTAACTTCTCGCAATTAGTATGGCGTGTATGCACGTCCATTGAGTTGGAAGGTGTCAATAAAACGCCAACGAAACTCGTCGTCAGTCCGGTTTAGAACAGAAACGAGAACAGCGCCTCTCCATGCGAGTGGGATGAACCTCTGTTAGACACAATGGTGGTTGCCCTCCGTCCATAGTGGACGTAAGCCTTGATCGTTGTTCGGTTACTGCCTAATCCGTGGTGTCAAAAGCTTAATTGTGGAACCAATCTTTACCGTGGAATAGGCCACTATTTTTCAGTCTAGTGCTGCCATCTCTTTTTCTGTCCAGCTCAACGCACTCATGAGAGGGTATGTCCTCAGCGGCATTCAGGACAGCCTACGCCGTGATCACAGGCAGGTGCACCACCAAGATGATACATGTGGCACTCGCCGCCGCCGAGTGTGGTTCTGTGGTAAACGGTTCTTAGCGTCCCAAGCCTGGGACCGCGGAGCATGTCTTCGTGGTCAACGGTTCTTAGCGCTGTCTGAGGCATGGTTTCGCGAAGCATGGTGCTTCGTGGTCAACGGTTTCTAGCGGGGGTCCCAAGCATGGTTCCGGGGAGCACGGTTTTCGAGGTCAACGGTTCTTAGCAGGGACCGAAGCATGGCTTCGCGGATGGTGTTTCGTTGTCGATGGTTAATAGAGTCCCAGGCATGTTTGCTCAGATCATGCCCTTTCGTGGTCAACGGTTCCTAGCGGGGTCTCGAGCATAGTGTCGCAGATCATGGTGGTTTGTGGTCGGCAGTTCTTAGCGGGGTCCCGGGCATGATTTTGGCCGAGCGTGGTGCTGAGTGGTCAACGGATTTTACCGTCCCAAAAAAAAACGACGGTTCTTGCGTCCCAAGCATGGTTCTGCGGAACATGGTTTTGTGGTCGACGGTTCGTAGCGAAGTCCCAAAGCATGGTTTCACAGAGCATGGCTTCTATACACTGCTCTTAGCGGGGTCCCAATCATGGGTTCGAGGAGCATGGTTTCTTGGTCAACGGTTCTTAGCGGGGTCGCAAGCATGGTTCGGTGGAGTGTGGTTTCGTTGTGAGGTGTTCTGAGTGTCGTCACAATCATGGAGCATGGTTTCGTGGTCAACGGTTCTTGGCGTGGTCCCGAGCATGGTTCAGCGGAGGATTGTATCGCTTGGTCAACGGTATTTAGTGCCACAACCATGTTGTAGTTGCGTTTTAAACGGGTCTGGTGCCAAGCATGGTCTCGCGGAGCATGTTCTCGTGATCAAAGTTTCTTAGCGCCACAATCATGGTTCCGTGGAGCATGGTTTAGTGGTCAACGGCGTTAGTCCTAAGCATGGTTTCGTGGCGCATGGTCTCGAGATCAACGATTTGGAGCGGCATCTCGAGCGTCGTTCTGCTAAGCATGGCTTCGTCGCCATCGGTTCTTAGCGCCCCAAATATGGTTTCGTAGAGCATGGATAGGGTTAGGTAGGCCGTGCTCACAGGTAGATGGGTCTTCCCTAAACTAAGACAATGTAGGGCTCGCCGCCATTAACCGGTTCCGTGGGCCGACGTTTATTCGGCGTCGCATAAACAATGAGCCTCCGTGTATTTTCTCGCGGGGAATGTGACTCGTGCCGGTGGACCACTGCTGCAGCTGCCGTGCTGGTCTTGGTCGGTACGGCTCATCGTACCTGCACCAAAATATCGAAAGTGCTGCAGACATGCCGACGACCAAGACATGTGGAAACCCTGCCTTCCATAAAATGGGATGAAACATGCGGCAGTATAGAAGGGAGCTACAGCAGCACGTACGTAATCTTGACCCATATATGTTTTTTTCTTATTTTTTTCTTCCCTGCGTATTATTTGTTATGTTTCTTGCAGCTGCGTATGAGTGATCGACGACAAAGCGTGCGCTGCGCGTTAACTCAGCTGGAAAGCCTGAGGATGTTACATATCATCAGGTATATGCTTGTGTGCGTATTCTGTTTTCGGAGAAACGTTGCGCAGCATTAGCTCCAACGCATCTGCTACTTCGGACACCATGTTTCAATACCCACATTCAGACCGGTGCACCGTCTTCCTCCTCCTCCCCCCCCTCCTCCTCCTCCCCTCCTCTTCTTCCTCCTCCTTGTACCCCTCTCCATCCCCTTCCTCTTCTCCCCCCCCCCCCCCCCCCCCCCTCCTCCCCCCCCCCTCCTCTTCCTCCTCTTCCTTCCTTTTCTTCCTCCCCTCCCTCCTCCTCCTCCTCCTCCCCCTCCCCCTCCCCCCCTCTCTCCTCTTCCGTCCTCGTGCTGACATGTACTACCCATACTAAGATTGAAGGTATTTGGTTCGCCAAGGACTTGGCTTCCCTCGACAAGCCTGACAGGCGAGAGATTAGTAAAACAGAGCGCGAGGCAACGCCGCCGTCGGTGAGGCTGCGCGGCGCCAGCCAGTTCACCAAGGCCCTAGCCGAGGTGCGTACGTACAATAGCAGCAACAACAGCTCGTTTGACGGCACTCGTGTGCATACATACGTACGCACGTGAAATGTGCATGTATGCGGAATTGCACCCCACACAATGCCTCGGAATGGCTTCGCAATCCGGCTAGCTTTGCTTGCTTTGCTGAGTACTTGAATAAACTCTTGTTTTTCCAGAGTGCTTGAGCGACTGCTTGCCCGCTTGAGTGCTTGCTGGCCTGCTTGCATTCTTTTCTCGCTCGACTGCTTCTTCGAGTTTGATTGTTTGGCTTTGCTTGTTGCCTTGATGGATGCATTTTGTGTTCATGTTTCTCGCAGCTGCTGTTGTGGCTTGCGGTAAATGACAGACGAGTCATGTTAGGGTTTGCCCGAAGGGATGCAGAATGGTCTACTGCGCAAGAGGATCATATACTGTAGTACTTTTCTTGAGTGTCAATATTTCTGGATCAATCGCGTAGAGACGTTTGGGGGCTAACCAGGCGCATGGTTGAGGTGGGGGGGTGAGAACAGCACGATCCAAACATTTTCACTTGTGTGCTTTTTGGTGGGCCGATTTCTCCTACCCCCGCATGTGACCAAACCCTCCACTCCCTATGTAGATCGCCAAAAAGGTGGATACCACAGAGTTATCATCGTCAACCCCTTCGAAACCGTCGGGGCCGGCGGGTCTTAGAGCCGACGGCACGTTGAGCGACGGGATAGGTGCTGGCGCCGCCTCGGCGAGCGCTCTTAACGGCTACGACAGGTCTAGGGCCAAGGAACAGGTAGGCGATACAGTGCCTGGTACTGTGCTAATATTTGTTATGCAGCAGTGACCGTAGCCGATGAAGTGCTGGTATCGTTGGCTTGCTCGTACCGGCGTGCTATAGAGGAGGCAACTACTGCACGATGATAAAAGCTAGTGGGCACGCTTCTTTCGCGAAAGCAATCCCTTCAAAGCTAGCGGAAAGCTAAAGCCAGAAATGAGGCTGGGAGGCACCGGGAAATAATCGAGGCGAGAAACACCGACCAGCCACTGCGAAATGAAAACAAAGGTCCTCTAGAGGGTCGTCGTTCTAAAGTTCACGAAAACAAAGTACGCAACGCGCGACGACATGCCACCGGTTCGCGACAGACAATCGATGAGGTTCGGGCCGAAATGACACGGATTGGTTGAATTACCGTCACGGGGTTCGTGAAACGTAGCGTCGCGGGGTTCGTGACAAACTTTTGATGGAGTTGGGGTGCTGGCGCCGCCTCCGGCGTTGCTCGCTCGTAGTGACAAGGGAACGAATGAGAGCATCAATGAACAAGTCAAGTGCCTGGATGCGATGCGGGCTATGAAAGAGGCGCACGTGGCGCGTTTTTAGGCCTAATCAGTTCTGACTAAGGGGGCACTCCTTAACCCTTTCAAGACTGCAGTACTGTTTTCTGGACAAACCATTCAAATTCCAAGAAGTGTGTCCCCGAAACGGGACTGCGGTCCTAAGAGGTTAACTTAATAACTAACCAATATCATTGAATTTTCATTGATATGTCGTACGACGACAGGGGGTACTCATTACCTTGCACTCGTCGTAGTCGTATGGCCATAAACCCTCGCATCCCTATAAGGCCGGGACGGAGGACGTCGGAGTTTGACCAACCACACCCAGACATCGACATCGCGCCAAGCCCGAAGCGAAACGTGAAGTATGGGGGTATCGGGGGTATCGGGGGGGGGGGGGGGGGGGGGGTATGTGTCGGGCACAAGGAGAATGAGATGTGTTGACACGACTACGTATTAACAGCCTGCTGTTCAGAGCCATGCCAAGGTATATTGGGGGATACGTATGGGCCCAACGAGAATGATCAATATTGACAAAACTATAATAGCCCACTTGTTCAGAGCCATGACAAGGTATGCAGGGGTATACGTTTTGGGCCCCAAGAGAACTATCAATGTTGACAAGACCATCAACAGCCTATTGTTCAGAGCAATATCCTACTGGTTCAGAGCAATAGGCTACCGTCAGAGCCATGCCACGGTAGGGGGGCACAGTTGGGCCGAAAAACTCCTGTCTTAGATGATTGACCCATCAAGATAAGAACCACACAAATATTTTCCGATTCCACTGCAGCTCGACCGTCTGTTTGGCTTGTGCATGCCGTCGTATAGCCCACGGGCGGGGATTTGTGTTCGTTGGGTGTTGAATGGCCGTCACTTGCTGTAGTCCCGGCTTATCAAGTTCGGCGCTTCAAGTGCATCACCGACCCCCAACACAAACCCAGGATAAAAAAATCGTCAGGTATCCACACCGGTCTTGCGCCAAAGGGGGCTTGCACCCGCACTATCAATTTCTCAGGGTATTAACTGCTGCTGTACACATTGCCGTCAGGTATAGTATCACGGGGGAACCATATTAAACAGGACCTACGGTATACACAAAAACCAATACATTTACCTATTTTTACTATGTATATTTGGTCCCATTTACTATGGTCCCCCGTAGTAGAAGGAACCATGGTGGAAATTTTGTGATATTTTGAAACTCTCCCTTTGTAGGGTATATCAGTAAATGACGTGGTACGAGTGTACTGACAAGTCTCTGTTTGTGTGTAGGCTGTGCTTGTTGGTGGAACCGCCTCCATATCGTAGGATAAACGTCACACAAGTACCCGGTAGGTAGGGAGGGGTGATAGCGATCCAGCATGGCGCCGCGTCGATCTCGACTAAAACGCCCTCTAGCGTTCAGCCGCATATCCTACTACCGTTCACGAAACTACTGTGCCATACTGCAGCATGCGATACCGGTGTGACGATGTCAGACAACATACTACTAATATATTTGCCGTATCATACTACTGTACGGGTTGCCGACATGACGCTATCAAAAACAAAATACAGTTGGTGCATCAAGTTTTCTTTTGGTTTTGGTTTCCCTTTGGCCTTCTTCTTCGGGTAATGTTTTTTAAGTGGTCAGTGTTAAAGCTTATTTATTTATTTATTTATTTATTTATTTATTTTTTTTTAATCATCACTTTTACTTTCCCAGCCCACTCGTACGAGGTTTTTACCCTCGACGATCTTCTGGACAAGCCGTGGTCACAGGTGTCGTCCCTTCTCCCCCCGGTACGTGCCTTTAGTTTTTATCGCGCATAGGGTTCAGCATTCCCACTGCTCGTCGATTTTCATCGAATGTAGCCAACTCACGCTCTCGCGCTTTCCGCTTATCAATTTTTTATGCAAGAAAAAGTCCCTATGAGCATGCACTCGGTGAGACTCGAACTCACGAAATTGATCTTGACAGGCTCGCGGACCACCTACCAAGCCACCGGGGACGCCGGCATGCCAGACATTGATTGTCGGACGGCAAACACATGAATAATACCATGGTATTGTCCTAGTACCGTCGACCATGGAGTCCGTATTGGCGTATACATCCGAGACCTAGGCAAACGCTGTGTATCCTCCCTTCAGCCCCCACAAACACCGCCCGCATTATCGCCTGCCGGTATGGTGGTAATGAAGCACGGAAGGACAGTGTGTGTCTCTAACGCCAACAATACACCACTTATACTCTACAGGTCATCAAGCTCCTCGAACATATAGAGCTGCAACCCTCGCGACACGACATGGAGAGAGTGCTAGACGAGCTGGCGTGGACGGCTATCAAGACGAATGACGACGTGTTCTTTGCCATATTCAGGGCGGCGTTCCGGTGAGACAAGAGGGACCACCGACCGACTGACCGACCACACGACACCGACCACACGACCGACCACACGACCACAAACGACCAACCGACCAAACGACCGATCAATCGACAGACTGGCCGACCGACCGACCCCATTGATCGGTCGATCGCCTGACCGACCGACTCACAAACCGACCAACTGAACGACCGAGCGATCGATTAACAGACCATCCGACCGACCAACCGCCGACCGAGCGACCGATCAACCCTCCGATATTGGGTCCGAATCTCAGCGATTCGGTGTGCGAGATACACGGCGACACCTGCCAACGAATTCTACGGTGGGGGGCAGTGTCCAGTTCTCGTGGGGCTCCCCCTTTGGGGATGGCTATATGCGCCACTCCAAAAGTGACTTTGAGAGGTAAAGCCAGTCGAGTGTGAGACTTTTCAACCAAATAGCCCTACGTCTAACTCAACAACCCAAGTGGCTTGAGATGATTGTGTGAGATAAAATCCGACACGCAATACGTGGTATTACGGGAATTCTTACCGCGAACCCACCGGATCGAAAGCGTTGGTTGGATAGCTTTTCAGGTCAGGAGCACCGTGATTGGAAAAACCAAGCACACGTCAGTTTCAACCAGATCACGATTTCCTCTATATTCCTCAATGTCGACCCTAACCTGCATTTGTGAGGTGTTCTGCGGGATCCGCGTCATGCACCACCCTATCCCGAACGAATGTCCTGCACAGATCATACGGGTCATGTGCGGCTGCCACGAAACAACACGAGCTACCGTAGATCATACAGAGCAGAGAATACATCTTCTCTGAACGCTAGAGGTCGTCGACTGGGAACCAACCATCGGTCCGATGCTTAAAGGCTTCGGTCTCAAAAGTGCAGCCTCCACCACCACCAGCACAGCTCACTGTGTGTGTGGAGACGCTCATGAAAACCACTGGTATCTCATCCGTTTCCTTATCTTTCGTTTTCCTTCGTACACACCTGGTACTACTTGCAGTCGTTCTTCAGGTTTTTCTGGGTAGTATTCGCGTTGCGATATGTTTTTTTTTGTATGGAGGCGTGCAACGATAGGGGTAGCTTTGATCAGTCAAACCATTCCTGACTCTCGCACCTCCCACTACCACCCTCAAACCAGCCAAATATTGCTGGAATAGCTTTTCTGTTTTATACGTTTTTTCTAGTATGTACCCTATACAAGGTTCCCCCTCACTCGGAACTATGACTGACTATAAATCCAGGCATTGTGGCAAGGTGAACAGAGTAAACACAGCGGTCGTTTGTTCCTCGCACCGGCTACTCGTATGCAGGCTCCGTGTGCGATAACGAAGAGCATAAAACAGCTCTGGAAAGCTGGAGAAAAATTAATAGCCGCCGGGCAAGTAACCGTACAAGTGCCACCGACCAGCTCAAACGAAATTATACTCTAATAGGGTTGGCTTTCCATTTGTCTCAAAGTCGGGTTTCGGGCGGGGTATAGAGCTGCTCAAGGAAGAGGACCCTAAGAAGGCAAAGTAAGGTGCACCCCTACCATGGAATGCATTGATATACTACAAAACCCTGCTGTACGGTCCCCTGGCATACTGGCTCTGAAACGCACATGCGTTCCTGCGCCGACCCTTAGACCGGTGCAGGTGTTGGTTCGGGTTTACCGCGGCAGAGCCGTGTGGTATTGTTCTTCGGGGTCCATAGAGTTCATCCTGTAGAATAGTTGAATGAGTACATCCAGTTCTACACAGGTGGCCGTGGGGATCCTCCCCTTTGATAACGTGTGTGAACACAACCCTTGTGGTGGAAGCATTGAACGATGTAGCACACCGTTAAGTGTACCGCATTGAGAGATTGTCTCGACACCACGTGGGGTCGCCTCCCTAGCCCAATGTCTTCACTTAGGTAGGTTTGTATCTACATTGAGGCAGGGGGGGGGGGGGATCCCGGTCGCCTGTGTAGCTAACACCTGCATTTCTCGTGTGTTCGACGTGACGTGACATGTCCTGACTGGCATCATGCGCTTTCAATGTACAGGGTGTACGACAGCGAGAGGAGTGGAAACCTTGCGATAGGGGAGCTCCTAGATCTGTTCAAGGTATGTGCCACAAGACCAAGAGCGTTCTCGATCTAGGCCTCCTTTTTCAGCCCCAAACATAAAAACATACACACCAGATATCATGTGTTGCATATTTGGAGTTCGGTGGGGAGGAAATGAGGCAGCGTTATGTCTTCGCGGGTGTTCTTAATTACACAACTCACGACTTGGTGTGTCGTCTGCTGGGTCCATATCCCATCGGGAAACTTGTACCATTCAGGTTCGTTTTTTCCGTTCCGAGAGCAAACATTACTCTCATCCGCGCGTCTGGTGAGTCGCTTGTTTTGGTTCTACGGTTTCAACCGAGTAACTGCTTCATTTATTCGCCTCTTGGGACTTGAGAGGGAAAAAAAGACACCCAAAACAAAAAACGTGACGGTTACAGCACGGCGACTGCATGCGTGATTGAGGGGGGGGGGGGGGAGGTGATGCAATGGTTAATATTTTTAAGTGACAATGGTTGAAAGGAGTCGTACGGCACGGGAGCAGCATGATCCCACCCGTACCGTACTTCTGGGAGGTGACGCCGTGTTGTAGCTCCTGCACAGTAGTTGATGGCATCAAGGTGATCACTGTTTACGCCGCTCCATCATCAACACACGAACAGGTTAACAACAGTACATAAACAGGTTTACGCCGTCGCTGTTATTTTGTCTCTTTTTGGAGTCTCAAAAAGGATTTTTGTCAAAGCGAGAGCCACTGGCCCGAGTGGCGTAAACCATGGCAAGGAAAAATGATGGCACCGCACCTCCCCACCCCTGCCATAGCGCCAGACCGAACCATGCCATGACAGTTTCAACTGACAAAAGCTCGCGGAAGATTCCATGCTTGCGAACGAGTTTGGGTGCTCCTGCCGTCGAATCGAATCCGCGCAGGGGTTAGGGTGCGAGATGGACGAGCGTCGGTGCCGGTGCCTCTTGTCGGCCTACGACCTCGACTCCAGCGGCAAGCTCGAGACGGAGGAGTTTGTCACCTGGATGATGCTCGAGTACGTCAAGGTGAGAGGAGGAAGAGGAGGGGAAGGAAGCGACAACAAAGAGCTGGGCGGGCTGTCTCGACCGTGGGCGTAGTATACGCGGGTGCACTAGTTCGAAGGAACCTACCTAGAGTCGTATATAGAACCACATATGGTTTGTAGAAGCTGGAGGGTATAGCGGGATACTTAAGGAGGATACACGATTGTGGGGTCTGTCGTGAGTCCTGATTACTACACCCCCCCCCGCTATAGATTTAAAGCCCGGTTTCTGCCGTGCACGCTGTTTCTGGCAGCATTGAGCTCTTTGGTTGGAGCGAGGGGAAATCCGATGTATAAATCACAAAAATCGGCGGTCAAATGTGTATTGACCGGGCGCAACCATGGCATACAACAACACAAAAAATAAGCGTGTCTTTTTTCGTCGGGCAGATATGTTCGAAGATCGTTATGCAGGCGAGTTGAAGCCGTAAAATCCGCATAATCTACTGTAGTACACATTTTCTGCATTTTCGATCCGTACAAAACGAATGCAGATGCTGTACAACAAGAATGGGTTAGGTTCTTGATTAGTTACAGCAGTAGACCCGGCGTGTGAATTTTTTACACGTGCGCACTGCCTCCTCCGCGTGCCCGTCCAACTGTAGTTCATACGGCTGCCATGGTTGAATCACAACCGGCCCCATGCTTCGCACGAGCGTGTAGCGACGGCAGTCGACGCGTGTTACAATATATAGCAGTACGGTAGCATGGGTTTGGCCGAACCATTTACCACTGCCTTAGGATCCCTAACCGAGGAACTCTGCCCTGTACTGTGTGGGACACCATTTCGTTTGTGTTCACGCGGGTCGACGAGGCGGAAAGAAAGAACTATCTGAAGCCTTCTCTCGCAGCAACAACATAGGCACGAACTATAGTGGGGAGGAAGGAGGGAGGAAATCCTTATATGTGAACCCGAACCTGAGTTAAGACTACGTAGGAGGGAGAGCGAAAAGAAGGGGGACGAAAATGGCAAAAGGGAAGGGCAAAACGACAACAACAAAAGCAATTAAGTGGTATTCCTTGTATGATCACTGTGCGAGGTCTTCGATCTGCACCTTTGTTGAGTATCAACGTTTCTGCAGTTTGGTCGGTTGAGGTATATCGCTCCTCAACTCAGGAGCCCCCAGAACTGAAAACGGAGGTGCATCCCCTATCGTCGTAGCGTGTGTCGGTTTCGTGGGTTTCCTCATCGAGACCGCGGCGATATCTTGCATCGTCCGATTGAGATTTAACGTGGGAAAAAAAAATCGAGGCATGCAAAGGATGAATCATACGTGAACAAAAACGAAAAACAAAGCAGGAGTCGGCAAGCCCGAAGGGGAGGAGACTAATGGAGACTCTGACGTCCAAGCCTTGGCCTCTGCCTCGAGAGGGGGCATACCTCATCTCCTTCAAGGCCTCCAGGTTCCCCGGTGCCTTGGTCGACGTCGAGTCGGCGGAGGGGCTGGCTGCCATGGTCGATAACATCCGTCACGTGAGTGAGCATACGAAACTTAATAAATTAGCAATGTATCCCACGGCATTTAGAGATGGCGGCTTATTTTTTTTCCGATCTCAACATTTCACGAGAGGAGAGCTCAGCATCTCAACCCGTGCCAACGTTTGGTTTGCGCTACTGTAGTCCTAAAGCCAACAATACAGTAAAAGCATTCTACCTTCTCCGGTATACTATTAATAGTCTATTAATAACAGTTTTACACTTGTGAAGTTCAACCGGTCAGACCCTATCGAGCGAAAACCTGCAACTCCCTTTATACACCAGGTATATATATACCGTAAGATGATACCATAACAACAATATTTTTGTTCTATTTTCACTTTCTGGGAACTTTTTTCAGCGTATGTATGAGTGATCGTTGTTTGCTTTCTAGGACTACTTGCATATCAGGGACCGACCCTGATTTTATGTGAAACACGCACTATCAGTTGTCAGCGATGAAGGTCATACCGCACATGATCAGGCGGCAAACAGGCTATGAACATTACGGAGGGACAGAGTCCCCGGTGGATTGGTAGGCCTATCACATCAATTTTGTGGGTTCGAGTCTCACCGAGTGCATGCTCGTAGGGACTTTTTCTTGCATAAAAAAAATGATTAGCGGGAAGCGCGAGAGCGTGAGTTAGCTACATTCGATGAAAATCGACGAGCAGTGGGAATGCTGAACCCTATGCGCGACAAACAATAAAGGCACGTACCGGAGAAGGGACAACACCTGTGACCACGGCTTGTCCAGAAGGTCGCTGAGGGTAAAACCTCCTACGAGTTAGGCTGGAAAGTAAAAGTAATGTTTAAAAAAAAACAAAAAGAGCCATCAGGATCAAAAATGCGTAGTAAAAGTAATTGAATGTACAGGTTTTGTGTATGTGGTGGGTCCTGGTTGCTATGGTCCGCCGTAAAACTAGCAAAAAAAATGAACAAGGAGAAAATGAACGCCATGAGAATTACGTAATCAAACCCCCAACGTTTATGTTATCAGTGACCCCATATATATATATATATAGATTTGTGTGGCTTTTCCTCTCCCTTTGCGCGACTATTTTGACGGCACTTTTCTGTTATCTCGGTGACGATTTTGGGTGTTTCTGTGTAGGGGTGGTTGGCGACAGTGATAGCAAATTCCAGCCCTATCGGCGACCACTTTATTCGCACTTTCCCAGCCCGTTGAAGGGAGTAGTTGCTACAGCACAGGCCGGGAACATTGTCACGGTTCGATAACGAGATCACCATCTATACGGTGGTCGATCTCCACATCAGAATCCAAACGGCCGGTTTTATTCCCGGCCACAGTGGCAAGTATTCCAGACCTTTTTGGTGGCGATGTTTTTTGCTATTTTTTGTCCGTTCTGGCAATAATTAAGGCGCTTCGCACCCGATATGGCAACAATCACAACCATCGGCAGTCGCCATGCTAGAGTACTCATGATCGAAGTTGTATTCGTTCTCCGGTCATATTTCGTCTTCGGCATATATTTGAGTCGTTCAGCCCTTTTTTCAACTCTCATGGAGGGTTTATAGTCGGTCCGCCTTGTAGTTGGTGATGATTTCGGCGCCTTACTATTAATAGCCATTTCCAGGGATGGCCAGCGGCTAATTTCCGTCAATTTTGGTTTCACGTTTTCGTGAGGGGCTTTTGGCCCAAAACTCGGCGACCATTTCTCATGGTGCTTTCAGGTCCTTTCTTAGACGAGTATCGCGTGAGACCGGGCACGCCGATAGTTTATAGTAGCGCAAGTATTGCTGTTTTTTCGGATCCTGTTTTTTTTTCCTTTGCATCACGAGCTCTCCAGCTCCCTACCTATCGTGAGTGAAAGTCGGGTCACGACGGCGTGCCTTCATTTGTCTCGCGAAAAGGGGTCAATGGATCTAGCGTCTTTTGCCTCTTAGCTTGTTCGACTCGAGTCAAACATATTGTGTTTCGAGTGGACGCGGCCAATAGGGCCAGCCTGCGGGCTCATTTTTGCTTCTCGAGAATCACTTCGCTCACATCACTTGTCTCTGAACCGCAAGTGCCGAAAAGATAGCTGACTTCGCACACACAGGGAAGCGATCATTTTTCGGGTCGCAGTGTATTTTTCCCGCCCCCGTAACGATTCGAAGGTTACCCATGTCGAACAAGGCAGGTCTGGAGAGAGACAGAGAAAGAGAGATAGAGAGAGAGGTCCTTCCGCTCTTTCACAGGATACAGCGAAGTAGAAGATCCGCTTATAGACATTAGTGTTGATACCATAAATAATCTGTCCTTGTGAGATGAAGTGATGTAATTATTGTCTTCTTTTTTTTGTTTCGGGTATACCGGCATACCTGGTGCATGGTATATGATTCGTTTTCTCGAGTACCACTCGGGACGAAATTGAAAGCACTGGTTATAAATATTTCGGCGGACCATAGTAAATAGGACCTACGGTACACACAAAAACCTATAGAGGTGCATATTTTTACTAAAAATATTTGGTCCTATTTACTATGACCCCCCGTAATAGTGTGAACGCTGCTGTATTGTCTACGCGGACCTTAAATTTCTGTCCAGAGTGATTCAGCCTACCGCCCTTGATGTGAATTGTATGGTCGGTAAGTGTTCATATTTAGACCCCAACGGTTCGTACGCACCACCAGCCGCACCGAGCGGAAGAGAAACTCTCGCCACCTAGTGGGGATTGCTGCAGTGTTTAATATACATTCGATGCTTTTGGTTTACGCCCCAATTTGTGCGGGGAAGGGGGGTCCCGGCCACCACCTGCTTCGTCCTGTCCACGGCAGTAGATAGACTGAGTCTACGGCAGCGAGTGTCGCTTTCAGGTCTCCTGTACAGAGCCACTCGGCCGAACGACTACAGTATACACGTACCTACGGGTTTTCCTGTACAACGTGTTTTAATTTCACGTGAGCGCTTTCAAATTTCCACGATGTAGATTGCCGTGGGACTGTTGGTTGCCCTTGCCCGCCAGAAACATTCTCCCCGTCTATAATTTAAGGTACAGAGCCACCTCGCCCGAGTGCCGTGATCACGGTAGTAAAAAAATGATTGCACAATACTCCCCTCCCCTACCGTACAGCCAGTCAGTATGTAAACTGGTATGTAGCCGCGTTCCGTGAAGAGGAGATCATGTCCAACCACGAGACAAAATTGAAACACCGTTGTCGTCGCCGCCGCCACTGCCGCTGCCGTCGCCGTCGCCGTCGTGTGCCTCCCGTGCGTTCAACCCCCTTGTTTTTTTTTCGTGCTTACCAAAATATTTTAACAAAATTATCACTGCACCAAAAAAAAAAAGATGAACACCGCTACAGAACGCCTCCGAATGTTCGAAAACGCGGCCATGCACACGGACATGCTCGTCACGGCCAGACAGGCGGAGATGCTCGCCTCGCTCGTCGAGCGCGATCAGGTGGGGCTTGAATAGATTGTGCTTGGTCGAATGGCTGTGGCCGGTTGATTGGTTATTCGAGTTTATTTTATTAAATCGGTTGATGACTCAGTTGTTGATTGACCGATTTGATTCGGTTTTGTTGGTTGGTCGGTTGATTTTGTTGCTCGCTTGCTATTGATACAAAGTGACTGTTTGGTTGGTTGGTGTACTGATTGGTTGATTTTATTGGTGGGTTGATTGTTTGGTTGATGGACTGCTTGATTGATTGGTTCGTGATTGACTGATTTGATTGATTGATTGATTTGATTGATTGATTGATTGATTGACTGACTGGTTGATTAATTGATTGATTGATTGATTGATCGATTGACTGACTGATTGATTGATTGATTGATTGAATGGTTGATTGATTGATCGGTTGATTGATTCATTGATTGATTGATTTATTGAATGGTTGTGTGATCAACTGACTGGTTGATCGGTGGATTGGTTATATTTAACTAGTTAATTGGTTGGGTGACCAAGCCTAAGTTCGCTGACATGCCCATCGAACAGCCGACTTTCCAAATTGAAGATTGCATTTCCGTTGAAGAAGATTAATCGAAATTGTTGTTGACTGTTTTTCAATATTTTTGTATTTCGCTCTGAATCAAACTTTTACCCTGCTGTAGACTGTACACATACAAACCGGCAGATATGCGTTTTTCGATAGAGGTGGCACATGTCCGCCCTGATGTTTTCTGTATGACGGGGTTTCTTAACCCAAAATCGTCGGAATGCCAATCTTGTTTCGAAAAATGACGTTTTTGTGTACTTGGGCGATAGGATTATTCGTCGGGATGAGTGTTAATTTGCTGAAGTCAGTTTTCGGATGGGGTGTGTGGCTCCTTAAGGGATCAGCCTCAGAAATATTAGCGAGAACTTCTATCGTAGAACGCCTCCAGCTATTGATTTCACTACCCATAATCAAAATTAGCGGTTGACAGGCTCGAAACCAGGAGATATGGATAGGGTTGGGCCTTCGTGGAGTCAACCATAACTCTCTACAATATATTTTCGCATGAAATCTTTACGCGACTGGCAACAAACAGGACCGCGTCGTGACCGCTGAAAAACTTCTGCCGCAAGTCGTCAACCCGGACGAGAGAAGACAGGTGAGAACTGCAGATCACATATACATGATCTGCGTGATTCACGCCTTAGACCTATCACGATATTCAGCAATAATAGTAGTAGCTCATCTTGAAAACGGTCGTAGTGGTAGATGCTGCATCATCTTTTTCTGCCGATATGATGAGAGGTTCCGCAAAAAAGAACCGTATCACATTGTGTCTGGCATATCCCACACCCGGAAACAAAAGCGCGCGCGAGTCGTCGCGGCGTACAGGATCCGACCCGTAAATGAATGCATGATCTACTGCCGGGTGCTGTAGATCGGGCCAGATCGTATATCCCATTGGATCTACGGCAATAATAGGGTGTTGCCGGAAAAATATGGTCGAAGCCAATTTGGTTGAATCTCTTGTTGTGGCCTCCTGACTTCCAGCATGAAAAAAATGACCCCGACCCGCTGAACTGCAGGATCTTCCTACGCACGCACGGTTGCGGCAAAAGGTGCCAAGAACGCCGCTTTTAGCCTACTGGAACTATTTCTGGGTGTTCGGGTTGCGACGTTTAGGGAGGGTTCCATGGGCAGGGGTCATATCTACATACTTCGTAGGAAATAGACTGAAAGAAAACCAAACCCACCCGGTTCAACACAAACGTTATTCGCGAAACACCCTATTCCAGCGAAATATTTGGACTGCGGAGATGGGGGTCTGTCTGATCTGTTCGATTTATCTGATCTGTCTCGTCTGTCTGGTATATTAGGTTTATCTGATCTGTCTGATCTGTCCGACATGTCCGATCTGTCTAAACTGTTTAAACTGTCTGATCTGTCGCATCTCTCGGATCTGTCGGATCTGTGGGATCTGTCTGATCAGTCTAAACTGTTTGAACTGTTTAATCTGTTTGATCTGTCTGATCTGTCCGATCTGTCTGATCGATCTGACCTGTCGGATCTGTCGGGTCTGTTTGATCCGTCTGATCTGTTTGATCTGTTTGATCTGTCCGGTTTGGCGCGTCCTACGATACACAGGGGCAGAACGTTTTGGGCCACACATATTTCTGACTGACCGGGGCTCCTTATAACTTAACAATATTCTTGTTAGGCCTGCCATCCGACAATGTGCAGCATGAGCTTCACCGTTGATCAATCAAAACATTCCTGAAAGAAGAAATACTCGAATACAAAGGAAACCTATGCAAAAGGTCTATCTATCTTCTATGTCTACTTCCTTTTTTAAGCTTTATGTACGATACTCCATGGGTTGTCTTTACTCTTTCAACGTATCGTAGAATACCATTTTTAATACTACGGAGTGGTTTGTAATACGATTCGTAACACACGTACAGCAGTAGTTCGTCAGGTTGCTCTTTTTCGTTGCTATTCTCTAAGTACGTTGGTCGGTGAGGGGTGTGGAGCTCCTATACTATAATCAAATGAAAACCCTCACACAATCAATGTAGTATACTACCGTAGCACGCGTGCTGTTTTGGTCTTCGCACGGAGAAGGGCGGTCCGACTGGTGGGACTGCTGCTTGCTGTTGTTGCTGCTGCTGCTTGCTGCTGCCGGCGCAGTAGCATTGGTTACACATGAGGCACGAAGTAGATTTCTTTCTTTTGGTTGTACGAGGCCATTTACGAGGTACTCCGCGCGTAACGCCCGACGTGTACGTAGCCACGCAAAACAGAGATAAGATACGAGCTACCGTTCGCAATCGTTGCGGTGGAAACAAACCGCACCCCCTCCTGCCATTTCATGAACTCAGTTCCTGGAGGCGTTTCTGAACGAAGGGCAGAGGCTGAGGCTGGCGGTCCGCATGAAGGGCCTCTACCGCGCCGTGATGGGAAACCCCAGCGGGTTCTACGCATTGGACTTGAGGTCGGCCCAGGGAAGAATGGCTGCGATCAAGGTGAGTGTAAATTCTGTCAAGACGCGAGCTGAGATTATAGGGGCATATCGCACATTTTGCCCCAAAATGGTTATGTCTCACGGAGCTCCTCGATCGAAGAATTAGCCATTATCGCTCGAGTATCATTGGGAGACTAACACTCCCCTCCCCTCCCCTCCTTTCACCTCCCCGCTCCTGCCGTCCTCTCTTTTCCCCTCCCCTCCCCTCCCATATTCCCTCCCCTTGCCGTCCTGTACCCTCCCCTCCCCTCCACTCGTTCGCTGCTGTCGCGTGCGCGATGCCGAACGTTTTTGCTCGGCATGATGCACTCCAAAACTGCAACATCGCACGAAACGGACAACACAAAATATTTAAAAAAACACGCTGAAACAAAACAAAATGAAACAAAAACAAACGAAAAACGAACAAAATCTAACAACAACGCATGTATGTCTTGCCACAAACACCATGTTCTTCGTCATTATTTTTCGTTCTTACTGTAGCTGGGTGAAATGGCGAACTATGAGCGATCGAAAGCGGTCGCCAAAGGAGCGCGTGACACATCCCAAACGGGCAACAGAATGGTAAGTTGAGCGCAATCCAATTGTTTGTAGGCACTAGTCAGTAAAGGAAGTAGACAGGAGAGGAGGGTGGGTGGCCGGGAGCAAGAGGGGGGGGGTAGGGGTGACCAGGGGGGGGAGGTGAGGACGGGGGGAGGGGGGGGGGGGGGAGTTGTCCAGGCGGCGAAAGGGGAAGAGACCGTGCGTAAGTTGTTGCCGCATGACATTAACACTATTCCGATGTGCCCCGGCTCTTCTGGACAAATTTGTTGTAGATACATACAGTAGGTTAGATTATATATATAGCTACTTTTTTGCTTTTTTCCTTGAACTGTTTCCTGCTTTTTTCATCCCATTTATCATTCTGCCCTTCTTGCTTTTTTCCATCCCATTTATCATTGGCCCTTTTTTCGTGTCTCCCTCCTAGTCGTATCTCAGATCCGGGCTCATACAGCATGACAGGCTCTCCTCCCCTCTCACCACCACGTTTCGTCTCCTGCTTTTTGATCGCCTGAAGACTTGAGCCGTTTCTTCCCTCCCGTCGATTCGCGTCGACTTTTATACGCACGCTTGCCGCTTGCTCATTCGAAAAAATAGACGTATGTATGGTGAAAAGAGCGGTGTTCTTCTTCGCTCTGGTCGCAACACCTGGGGGGCTCTCAACCGAGTAGGCGCGTGAGTTGCCTGATTACGTGACGGGCATTGAATACCACTCTCTGTCCGGAAATATAGTGACCGGTTGTATATTAGCATTGGACAAAACCAGACGATATATTAAGAGCGGCATAGGTTTACATTTAACTATTACAGTTAGATGCGCCCGGTAATTTGCCTGTATGTATGTGCGCCCCTTCGTATCTCGCTTGGCACGTTTGCGGCTGGACACGTGTGTTATGTGAAGAAAGTAATTCTGTTGATGGGCAAACGTTTTTTTTCATGCAACTACCAGCTAGATCTGAATTCCAGCCAACGCCCAGCCGTACAGAAACGACGAATGTGTGCGATGTGTGTAGTGTGCTCCCGTTGGGTAGTTAAATGCGCCCGTAAATTTGCCCATATATGTGTTCGCCTTCGTATCTCACTTGGCGCCGTTCCGGCTGGACGTACGTGTGTTTTATATGATGAAAGTAATTCAGTTGATGGGCACACTTTTTCGTCATGCTGCTACCAGCTAGGTCTGAATTCCAGCCAACTCCCAGCCGCACAGAAACGACGAATGTGTGCGATGTGTGTGCTCACGATGGGGTTTACTCATGGGCGTACAGTAGTGGCAAGACCGTAGATCTTCGCATCCCTACAATCCTGGGTCGGAGCATAAGTCAGGTTTTGACCGACCAGCAAGACATTGATTCCTCGCACTATCTTGTGGGGAGCACCGTGAGGTGTATGGCGATTCGCATGAAGGGTGAACTGCAGCCTACTAGGGACTGCGTGTTGCTCACGATGGAGGGGAGGAGGAGGCAGCGAATTTATCGCCCTCGTTCCACCATGTAAGACATGCCCTGTAAGTCGATGTGATGTCGTTAAATCCCACGTTGTCAGGTTTACCGCGTTCATACTCCATCGCTTGTAATTCGTTACCGCACTTCGTGGTGTGACAGCCGTTCAGGAACGTGGTGCTAGGTACGGTAAACCAGAGCGTGTCTCTGGACTGGTTCGTGCACGTGCCTCGTCGAGGGACCATCAGGTAAATGTCGTGCGAGATTGTCTAGGCACCGCAGGTTGCTTGTGAGAAGACCAATTGATCACGATTATGATTCTGAAGCTTGGGCAGGTTTACGTGAGGGCAACAGCGATAGTATCAGCTGCGCTGCCGTTGAAGAAAAGTGATGTTCTTGATGCTGCTGCTGGTGTTGATGTTCTTGTGCTTGTTCTTGTTATTATTCTTACTGCTGTTCTTGTTAATGTTATCCGTATCGTTATTGTTATTATCAGCATTCTCATTCTTAATATTTTTCTTATTGTTTTGATTGTCATCGTTCTTGTTGTTACTGTTTTTGTTAAGGTTATGGTGGTTGTTCTTAATATCTTTGTTATTTTTTATATCTTTATTTTTAATATTCTTTTAGTATGTGTATTGTTCTTATATATTTATTTTTTTTATCGCTGCTGTTCCTGTCATTTATTTATTTTTATTTCTTGTTCTTGATCTTCTTTTTTTGTTTGCTATTGTTATTGTCATTGTTCTTAGCATTGCTCGTTTTATTCGTCTTGTTGTTTTTCTCGATCATTCTTGTTCCTGTTCTTGTTAATGTTATCCGTATCGTTGTTGTTGTTATCAGTATTCTCATTCTTAATATTTTTCTTGTTCTTATGATCATCATCGTTCTTATTGTTATTGTTTTTGTTGTGGTTATAGTTATTGTTCCTATTTACGGGGGTCCATAGTTAATAGGACCTACCAGGTATGGTATACATAAAAACCTATATATTTACCTATTTTTACTAACAATATTTGGTCCTGTTAACTATGGACCCCCGTAATAATAGTTTTTGTTATTATTTATACCTTTATTTTTAATATTATTTTAGTTGTTATTTTACTTTTCTTCATCATGTTTCTTGCTGTAGTTCCTGGTGTTTATGCATTTTAAGTTCTTGTCTTGATCTTGTTTTTCTGTCTGCTATTGTTATTGTCGTTTTTCTTATTTTTGCTCGTGTTCTTTATATTATTATTTTTCTTGATCCTTCTTGTTCTTGTTCTTGTTCTTGTTATCGGTATTGTTCTTGTCTGTTTGTTTCCTAGACCTACTGCCGCAACCGTTGTGACAAAACGACCGGCGCAAACAATGCAGGAGGCGAAAGACTGAAACCAAAATCAGCTGCCTGCACAGAAACAACACTCAGACGAAATGTGAAGAAGTTTGCGCACGTCAAAATCAATAGCAGACATCCGCCGTGAACACCGTGTCACCCCAACCGCGGCATTTGCGATGCTTTACTCGGCAGCATTAGCAAGAAGACCACACGTAGGAGACACCCACAGAAATGCTAGAAAACTAGAAAGAAAGGTGTTTACATATCACGGTAGTTATACCCGCGACGTATCCACGACTTGAAGCTACTGTATGCCTGCACTACAGCAATAGATCAAACTGTACGAAGCAAATACCTGGTACTCGTTTATATTCATGACCCGGTATGATATCGGTGTTTCGCTCTGGTGTCAAGGGCGGTCGATTCGCTGCCTACTGCAGCTGTGCACCGTTCACGAATGAAAGTAGTAAAGCAGGGTTATCCGTAGCTCTCTTCGCCACACTAACTCCGAACCAAACTGGCACCTGTTCCGATGCAGAATGGACGTCGTTTCGACGGAGAGGCCGAGGTTGCCCGTGCGCCCAATGAGCGACGCGCGATTCGAGGTTCTCAAGAACTTGCTCGGCGTGGACGATGAGATGCGCCAGGTACGTACGGTAGTACTTACAGCAGTAGGTGCTGACGAACTCGCTACGTCATGGGGTTCGCGTTCACAACATCTTAGCGCCTCTGGCACAGCAGTACTGTGCAGTGGTGTACAGCAACAACCGCAGTACTTGTGAAGGTGTTGCCTACTGAGCTATAGGGGTAAACGATCGATCGAGCACCCAGCCCAGGGTAAGGCTTATACCGTACCATTGATAGCAGACTACCTCACCAAAAAGATAGGAAACACGCCGTTTTCCCCGCGCTCAAGCAAATGTATCCACGAAACGACTAGTTTGGTATTATTTGGTGAGCAGAATGAAATACTCTCACGGAAGGAGGGGTTGGGTGTCGGGGGGGGGGGGGGGGGGGGGGGGTTTTAGGGGGGGCACCTATATATACTTGTAAACGTGATTCATCCAGAGGGTTAAAGTATCGCCGAGGGCAGAAACACCTGCGAGTTGATTTTATAACATATCTGATTCGTGTCAGAACTATCCCTAACCCAAACGCCGTACCCGAAGTATTCACGGCATCACGACGCCTCGGATAGCAGATCGACGAAATCGGGTACCAGGTAAACCTGGTATTTCCATTACATTTCCTCGACTCTGACCCCAAACGCGTCGACCGAAACACTGTGGACACCAGGTACACATATTCGCACAGCAGTGTGTACAAGTTTTCCCAAGGGTGTCCCGGCGGAAGAAATCTGCTTATCGATTCGGCTGTCCTCATCGTGTTTCGCGACTCGTTGGTGGTAAGCGTAGGCAAAAATTCCCCGAGGCTCTTCATGCGTCATGACCCGACCCGCGGGTAAACAAATCTTCAAGAATAGCACGGGTCGGATTGGGTCAGAAGGTCTTGAGAATAGCACGGATCTAAACAATCCGTGCTACAATACCCCCGCCCTCCTTGTCTCCGTGCCCTTAAAACGAGTAGCTACCTTGTCCTCGTGCCCTCTGGGTTTCTTTCTGGCCGAAATATTCCATCTCTCGGAATCTCATCGAGCGGAAGTAATGAGCCAACGCTACACCCACACTTATACTGCGACATGTAGAGGTGCGCGCCTAACATAATATTAAGGGCCTGGCACTCCAGAACTTCTTCACCCCAACCACACCTGCCCGTGCACAAAAATAAATGTACAACCCGACGTAAAAAACGCCTGCCACTACTTCGAGAAACTGGGAAAACCGTCGCACAAACGACGTTCCACCGATGTCGGGTGCGCAGTTCGTCGGCTGTGGAAACCCCGCTTCGGACCAATCTCGTGGTGAAGGTACCCCGTTTGGGCTCTATAATATCTGGCCAGTTCAGCTCCTCGAGTGATTTTCCTAGGATATGCCTGGTACCGTGTGACGCTTAAGATGACACACCCTCCCCCCTCGGACGATTTTCAAAGCTGGGTTTTCTCGACGACGGGGGAGGGAGTACTGCGCAGCCTCGACGGAATATTTCCAACAAAGCCACCATTTTCGTTGGGTGTGTGTGAGTGCCCCTCATGGCTTGGAAAGAAAGTCGGGTCTGAAATTCGTCCCGGGGGAACTTGTCTCATCTTGCTTGTTATATCGGTATATGACACACCAGTTGTGTTGGAACTTCGCAGCAAGTATGTTTGGATGAGGACCGAATACGTAGCCCGTGGAAGTGTTTGTTCGGGTCTGCGAAAAAGCTTCTACGTGGTCGGAGGCATGTTTTTTTTCTGGGGAGATGTTGAGCTCTTCACGATGCGGAGCGCAGAAAGTAGTAAGGCACCACCCCCGTACGCCGTGGGGTTGCTCGTCGGGTCTGACATACTTCGGCGAGAACGTGATTCCCTCATCGTAGCAGGGGCCTTTAACCCTAGCCCCTCGACATTTCCATGCCCAAAACAGAACAGAAAAAACGGAAAATAAAAAACATATTCTGCCGGACTCTCTATCAGCGCGCCCTTAACGACAGCTCTGCCCTGACTCCCTTCGCTCTGTAGGACGACGCTCTAAAGTTTACGCTCTACCCTAACCGTCTGCCGGCCGCTTTTTCGTCCTTCGGGAAAAAATGAATAACCCCGAGGGGTGTCAGATTAAGCAGGCATATGAAGCCCTGGACGGCGCCAGGGTTCCCCAAAAGGCCGAACGTTTGATTCCGCAACAACAGAAGGCAAGCGTACTGTCGAGGGAGTTCCGCAAATCTTGCGTTACGGCCGACACGCTCGTTGTGCTGATATCGTAGCTCTGGCAAGGTGGAGCCTCGTGTCGTTAACCTTCCTACGTGGGTCGTCTGTGCCCCCAAATGTTATGTTCCTGGCTGGCGGGCCAACTGACGGGAGTATCCTCTCCAATCGAGGTGCCCCCCACGTACTCAAATTATGATTTGCAATCCCACCGTGTATATTTTTTTATTCGCATGTACAGTTAATATGTTTTTTTAAAGACCAACCCAGTTTCTGGTCTTATTTTTTTCTACCGAATATGTATATATCCCATGTGCATTCCAAGTAGTTCGCCCTCTCGTGGCAAGCCGAGTTTACCCGGTCTTATCCTCCCGAAAGTCTTCAACCGAAGGGCCTTGAAGTGGGTTTAACACTGTGTCCCATGATTGTTGGTGCGTGCGAAACAAGTTATCTATCTACGAAAAAACGATAGTTTGGGCGATATACGAAGTACATGTAGAGCTCCCTCCGTGTTGAGAACTCGAGAATAAATTATTACGGGGGACCATAGTAAATAGGACCTACGACAGACGAAAAAACGTATATATTCTTTAATGTTTTTGCTAACAATATTTGGTCCCATTTACTATGGTCCCCCGTAATAGTTGCCCCCCATCGCAGTATATGACCCCCCCTCCTCTGACACCCGGCTGCATTCAGGCCGGTGTCAGCACCAACAAACTCCCCGGTGCAGCAGCAGCAGCAGCAGGAGCAACAGCAGCAGGAGCAGAGGCAGCAGCTGCAGGGGCAACGTCTAAAATCTCCAAGAGGTCTTCCCTTCTGTCTGCCACAGGCCAAGGTGGCTCGAACACAACCGCTGCCGCCGTGGCCACCGCCACCGCTGCCCCAACGAACGCGGCGGGCTCAGCCGTAGAGAGCGCCATCGGTGGCGTCGGTCGCGAAGCAACACCGGCAAAAGGCTCGTCGGATCTGCACTACCACTATACTGCATCGCGAGTCTTCAGACATAAGGATACAACCAAGGAGGCGGCAGTGCCGGCATTCGAGGTGATTACACCAGGGGGGGGGGGGGGAGTAGGGGGGAGGGACGGGGTACGCAGCCCGTGTGGCAAACTGCTGATTGCGTACGCGATACAGACGAGCGAGGCAAAGAGAAGAAATGATCCGCGAAACGTTTATAGGCTGTTGGGGGCGGGAGGGAGGCGGCGGGCGGGAGAAACACCCGGCTACACGGTAGGTGCCACATCATGTTCGCGGACGTTTTCGCTTCGTTGAAAACGAAATGTCTCAACCATGCTGTACGAGGAATGTTGAGCGGGGCATGATCCGCGCTGCCACTGCATATGCATGCTCAAAATTCCAAGAAATTCACCCATTCCAATTTGGATCCGAACTACCGTCCAGATGCTTATACCTACGGGCTGGATGCTAGATGCGTATGTTTTAGTGTGCGGCTCAACACCCCTAGTTTTCCCGCATCCCAACCTATTCCGACCCGACCCGAGCAGACCCCACCCACACTTATCTCCCACCCCCAATCTCATGCCCTTTCCTCGCACCTCGAACGCTTACCTCCGCCCTTCACCCCGCGCACAGATCCCGGACTGCATAACCGCGGCCGTCGTTATCGAGCAGTGGCACCACTACTCGGCTTCGAGCCACTTTTTCCTCGAGTATGTCGAAGCTCTTAAACGCGCCATAGCATTGGGGGCGGGCGGCGGTGGTGGGTCTTCGGCCTCTGTCGGACCTTCTTCTTCCTCTTCTTCTGTCACGATGGCGGTGGGAACAGGGGATGGAGGGGGGTCGGCTTCGGGGGTTGGAGGGGGGGGGGTAGCGGTGTTGGAGGGTCCGGAGGGGGGGGGGGGGGATGCGGGGGCAGCCAACGGCGGCGGCGGCAGCAGTGCTGGGGGCATGGGTGGAGATGTAAGTTCATGACTTTGAGAGGATTTTCGGGCACATGATCGCGGGTCCTTGCAGCGTTGGTGGTCTTCGATCTGAGCTTTTGCTTTTTTGTTTCTGTTTCATGTGCTAAGTGTAATATTATGGGTTTCACCTCAGCCCCTTGTATCAGTACGACCCAGGAGCTCCCCTCCCAAACCTATGACCCTTGCTGAGACTCCTTACATAAAAAACAAACGAAAAAGAGACATTCTGAATACGACCATGGGCTTTCCCTAGACCCCGCATCTAGAGCTGAACCGCCACATTCTCAGTTGGTATTACCTCGCGTTTTGTCTGGTATTTCGTTGCCGGGAGGCCCCAAGTCATCAGACCAAGCACCTCTCGAACCCCCCTCCCCCCCGGCTATATAGTCACAAACACGAACGCCTCATTGGGCAGGCAGATTCCCATGTCGGCTGCAAACAGCGACGACCCTAACCCCCCCCCCCCCCCCCCCCCATTTGGCTATGGACGGTAACGCCACAATCTCAGGGAGATCTCTTGTCTGATATGGACAGCGCGGGACAGCTTCCTCCCTCCCCCGACCCTCCCCCGACCCTCAACCCCTTAAATTCAACGACACTAGTTGCCAGCTATGAACAGAGCTGGTGGTCTTGGTTCACTTTAACTTTCCCCGCCCCCCATTATCATTACATGCGAATAATGCTGTATTTGCAGGGAAGCCCTAAGTCAGCTATGAACAGCACGGGGGGGGCTTGGCACCCCTCACACCTCACCCCGTGTCACTCTGTATCAACCAAAACAAAACGTGCCACGTTTTGCGGGAGACCTGGAGTATGCTGTGATCAGCGCGGGAGGGTTTGCCTCCCGCATACGACTACGACCATACACTACATCGACGACACCCTTCCCCCCCCCCCCCCCCCCCCCCCCCCCCCCCCCCCCCCCCCCCCCCCCCTAATCGCACATAAAACAAAACGCTACGTCTATAGGAAGACCCGAAATCGGTTATGAACAGCACGGGGGGGGGGGGGCTTGCCGCCAACAAAACCTCAACCCCCCTCCTCCCTGCCTCTCTACATCGTTCAAAAACAAAATAATGAGTCACCCCGCCGTAGGTTTTGCACTTTTTGGACGAAAGGTTTCTGACCAATTGAGTTCCTCAAGTGAGGAACTAGCAGTTACAGTAGGATAAAAACAATTACTCGTGTATTCGTTTTAGGACTAGCACATACGAGTGCCGGTCGGATGGCCCAAACGAAATTCTTCCAAGTATTGTATCGGGTGAGATGCTGAGTTCCTAATGTGAGGGGCTCAGGAACGTCGGATGCACCTCTACTGTGGGATGGCTCATATGCCACTTTTTCACACTGTTTCAGGGAGACCCGAAGTCGGTTCTGAGCAACGCGGGGGGGCTTGGCGTCCCGACGAAGTTGTATCGGTGGGTATTTCACAGGCTCACGATCCTGCAGACGGCTGCTTGCGCGGCCTGGTACTCGTGTCGACAGGCCATGGAGCTCGCCAGTGCTTTCCCTTGGCAGGTGCAGTGTGCGACGCATGGGAGTTGGGGAGAACAGGTTTGGATTGGGGTGAATTATTATAGAACTGACACTTGTTTGGGCACTTGTTTGTGTGCTCAGCAAGGAACGACACTCTGCCTCCGGTTGAACCTGGCCTTTAAACGCCTGTGTTCAACAGCAACATTCACCGTAAGCGGCGAGCCTTAGCCGCCGATATAAATTTACTCGGCTGCTGTCGTGTGCGTGCTATTCTACGCGTTTGTTTCCGTTTGGTTTGGTTTCGTTTCGTTTCGTTTCGTTTGGGCTTGATTAGATTTTCTTTGCGTTTCTTCGTTTTGGTTTGATTTGGTCTGGTTTGGTTTGGTTTGGTTTGGTTCGGCTTTGTGTCGCTTACAGAAAAAGTTGGTTGACACTTTCCTCGTGCGTGTGTTGTCACCCGACCCAGCCCTTTGCATATCATCATCCCGAATACATACCCCAGCGTCGCGGGGCCCTTCGCATATAGCTGATGCTGTTGTTTTCGTCGTATCACACAGTAGCCCCCCCCCGACCTGAAGGTGTCTCATTAGGAGGAGGAACGGAGCTGCGTCTCGAAAGGGATGGCGTGACGAATGGTAACATGGTTAGGGCAAGCAAACAATGAGTACGCGTCCCCTTCTATCATCCCGCCCCAAACGTTGGAAAGCGATCATCGCCGCCGCTTGTTTTGTCGTTGCTTTATTTGACTTCTTGCTGCCTGTTCTTGCGTCCCCGAGCAGGACTTCGGGCGAGTTCAGGCTCTGGTGGTGGTGTTCAGCCGCATCGTGGACGTGGAGATGTTCAGCGAGGTGGTTCTCAGCGTGGTTCGGGAGGAGGAAAAGCGGGAGCTGCAGCACCGCCTTGGCCTTTTGAACGTGCTCAACCCTGTCCGGGTACGTTCCTACATACGTACGTACGTACGTGTTATTATTCTCACCACGTTGCTGCTCTCGTGGCCACAATGGAAAAAAGGGGGGGAGAGAGTGTTCGATTACTACTTTTTCGGGGGACCACAGTAAATAGGACCTACGGTACACACAAAAAAACTACATAATCTTACCAATTTTTACTACCAATATGTGGTCCTAGTCGCTATGGTCCCCCGAGGTACGAAGAGTGTTGTATACCAGTCGATCGAAACAAAAACGACACCAGGGTATGATTAATAGCTGGATATAGTCGAAACAACAGCGGCCCTGCGCTACGGCAGATGTACTTATATATCAAAACCGATCGTTGGGTGGGGTGGAGTAGATATCTAAATATCTCTTGACCGTTATTTTTTCTTGTGTTATAGTCTCGTGGTGGGGATAAGCCACTCAAATTCCAAGTACTTTCTCCCCAGAGCGGGACTGCAGTTCGAAAAAGGTGAAAGCGAGGAAGGAGCCTCAGAACAAACGAGGCGTTTTCACCCCCCCCCACACCGTTTGCGGTGGAGTCCCTTAGCGGAGGGGTGGCGCCTCCCGGTGTTGTTCGATGAAAGCCTCACCGCTTCGGGATGTCTATGCTCTCCGTGAGCCGCCTAAAGACTGACATTTCGCTCTCAGCGCTGGTATTTACAGAAGAAGTGCAGAACAAATTCGCGACCTGCTGCTGTAGGTTTTGGTGCGAATGCTTCTCAACTAAGCACAGATATGGAGTTCCAGCGATAAGGCATGCTTTGCTTTCGTTGTTGTGAGGCATGCATTTGTTGGGTAGTTGGAAGGCGTGCCCTACTGGGTAGTTGGAGGGCATGCCTCGTTGGGTAGATGAGGCAGGCCTTATCGAGCTGCTAGAAGGCATGTATTAATGGGTAGATAAAGCATGCTTTATCGGGCAGTTAGAAGGCACGCCCTATAATGGTCTTGCCGTATTGTGCAGAAAACAGGCATGCCCTTTTGGGTAGTTGGAAGGCATGTCTTACTGGGTAGTAGTTGGAAGGCATGCCTTTTTGGGTAGAGAAAGCATGCCTTGTCGGGTACCTGGTACATAGTTAGAAGGTATGCCTCATTGGGTGGATAAGGCGTGCCTCGTTGGGTAGTTCCTCGTCAGTCCCAGTGACAAGCGCGAAAAAGGCAGACCGTGCTACGACCCTTATCGTACGTAGCAGGCGTCAAATATCCGCCGGCCAGAAACCGCATTGGAATAAATATTACGCCCTTATTGTAGCAGCACGAGTCCTCTTCTGGGTTAGGGTTAGGGTTAGGGTAAAGGGTTAGGGATAGACTTAGCGCCAAGGCTAGGGTCAGGGTCAGAGCTAGGTTTTTCAGAGCGTAAGAAGAAGGCACAAGGTTTTGCAGAAGGCACAGAAGAAACTCCCGCACTACGGCTGTAAGGCTCCGATAGCTCTCCCACGCACGGCATGGGCTAGGATAGGTTCGGCTATGTAGAAGGAATAAGGTGTAGTGCTAGCCACCGTCGGTGGGTTTGGGTCGAGCTTACTTCGACGTTGCTTATTCGAAGCTGGGGACCTAGGTAGGTGCATGAACGTCTGCTTCCCTAAGCGATGGCTTATCGCCAGGCCGTGGCCCTGTCTCTAGCTACGACTGTGTCCCTCTAGACGGCAAGCAATTGTTCAATGGGCAGGGAGGCAGCTGCTCTCGGGCGGTGCTTTCATCCAACGTTCCGCCTCTCGCAAGTGTGTATGTAATATTGGATAAACAGTGACCCTAGGGTGAGTGAGTCATTCGTTATGTCCGACAAAAAACGGAGCTGATGGGGAGCGCGTTCGGAGTGAATGAATAGGGCGCGAGAGGTAGTTCGTACCTCGGAAGTGGAAGTGTTTCTATTACGGTGAACTACAGTAAATAGGACCTACGGTACATCCAAAAACGTGTATATTTACCTATTTTTAGTAACAATATTTGGTCCTATTTACTATGGTCCCCCGTAGTATATGTTGTGTAACCCGTCCCCCTATCTCCCGCTTCCCGCCCCCCTCCTTATCCTACATGATGTTTCCGAATGCATTTATTTTTACTTGGGTCTGCCGACCGAAAGCCCGACGGCCCGTACGTGCTGGACCTGAAGTGCTGGGAAGAACGAGAGTGGGCAAAGGTAAGACAAAGAAAACATCACGATCATATCTGGCATCCGGAAAGATTTTATCGTTAGGGTACATCAACCCTGACCCACAACACCCAGTACACAAGAAACAATGAAGACTACTGTTGAAAAAAAAAGAGGAGTGCAAAACAATCCTTCAAACCTATCTGACACAAGCGAATGCCTCCGAGTCCAACGTATCACAAGGACAGGACAGCGCTCGCAGGAGCGACAGCAGTGGGCAAAGGTGGGGGCACGAAACACTGTTGTCTTGTTGCGCTTGGCATCCGGTAAGGTGCAGCGTTGGCTAGTATCAGCCGCAAAAGCAAAAGAGGCACGCCAAAGTACGACAAAGACTCGAAAGGTCGATGTGACACACACGAAACGAACTCTCCCATAAAATCAGAAGGAGTACCTCTCTCTCTCTGACCGGGAAAACAAGCTAACGTTTTATATTAATATCACGCTCAAAAGGTTTCTTATATTCTCGTTCAAGAGTGGTGTAGGATGGGGTACAGCCTTTGGCTGCCGTCATGAATACCAAACATATGATGTGGACCCCCCGTGTTCGCTGCATTTTCTCTCTACCACGTTCGTGTTGTTTGGACTCATCCCACAGTCCGTAGAGATTGCACTTTTTTTGCCCCTCTGAGGCAATATTTTCAGGCCGGTCGAATTCCTCAAGTGACGTAGAGAGATTGCACTTTTTTTGCCCCCCTGAGGCAATATTTTCAGGCCAATCGAATTCCTCAAGTGAGCGACTATTGATGTAGTATACCTATTATTACGGGGGTCCAGGACCTATGGTATACACAAATATATATATATACATATTTACCTATTTTTACCAACAGTATTTGGCTCTATTTACTATGGTCCCCCGTAATATTACTGTACGATTATTTGTTAGCTTGTGTCTTCGTTTTCGCACTACCCGGGAACTTCGGTCGGCGAGTGCGCGAAAAAAAACGTACTTCGAAGTCTCTGTTTCGAGTGATACATTGGGCTCCTCCTCGTGTGAAGAGGTGTACCCCAACCGCTGAGGTAAACCGACGGTAACCTCAGTCGTTAGCATGTATCTCTACTGCGTTCATCATTAAACATTCATCATTCGCTCATCAACCCTAGCGTGTATCTCTGCTACATTCATCATTAACCAGAAGAGCCCAGCGAACAAGCCATCGACCCCCAAAGGAGGCGTTTCCTATACCGAAGTTTGAGGTGCATGTATCGCCGTGGTAGCATCGTGATCAGCGTCCTTGCGGCGGGGAGGGGCGATGTCGCGCGGGTGATGGGGGTGGGGGGGAGGGGGGGGTCCGCGGTGTTGTCGGAGATAGGGTGGGTGACAGACGTGACGCTCTTGGAGCAACAACAACTGCCGCGCGCTGCCGACCCTTGTCCCAGACCTCTGAAAAAACAGACGACTAAAACGTAGACAAATGCCTGTAAACTCCCTTACGTAGTAGAATAAGCCATAGACTCCATGTAGTTTTACGGAGGGGGGGGTATAGCAGTCCCATACCCCATGATGGACCCAAACCCAGTGTAACCCACCGATTTTTTTACGCACCATATGGGGTTCTGATTGCTATGTTCCCCGTTAGTACTACGGGGGACCATAGTAAATAGGACCTACCGTACATTCAAAAACCTATATGTTCACCCATTTTTGCTAACAATGTTTGGTCCTGTTTACTATCGTTCCCCGTGATAGTCGCAAATGCGGCTTGTCCCTCAAACAGAACGGTCCCGCCACCAACAGAAACGACAACAGCAACAACCACCGCGATCACTACCACGTACGAGGGAGATTCCAATGCAGTGAAATCGGCAGCAGCACCACCACCACCTCCTCCGCCTTCGGCACGATCGCCACCATTCCTATCTATTACGGGGGTCCATAGTTAACAGGACCTATGCTATACATAAAAACCTACATACTTACCCATTTTTACTAACGAAATTTGGTCCCGTTAACTATGGACCCCCGTAATACCAACATCACCAACCACCGAATGAGCCCCCAAAAACACCGTCACCAACAATACTATTACGGGGGGAAATAGTAGATAGGACCTACGTACGGTACACACAAAAACCTATACATTTCGATTTTTTTTACCGTTACGGGGGACCATAGTAAATATAGGACCAAATATTGCTAGTAAAAATAGGTAAATATATAGGTTTTTATGTATACCATAGGTCCTATTAACTATGGACCCCCGTAATAACAATATTTGGTCCTATTTGCTAAGGTCCTTTGCACTACCACCATCGACGCCATCACCGCCCGAACATCGAACGAAACTATTCTCGACACCATTCTCCGCATGCAAAACCTCTTCATACTAAACCCGTCAGATATTGATCAAGCTGGCTGTGGAAGAACCTGGAGCGAACTGGGCCAACGAAACGTTCACCCACACGAGGGGCGCGTCGAACATCTGGGGCTGGCTTCTGCCCGAGAACTGGACGCGCGAGGACGACGACATGGGCGGGGAGGGGGGTCCGAGGCGATCCGGCGTTCTCAGTCTGCGGTACATCACTGACCCGGTGATTCTCCCCTCCTAGCTATCGCCTCCCTCCCCTCCCACCCCCCTCCCCCCCCCTTCCCCGCGCCCGTTCACTCGATACCTCGTAGAATGCATCATCAAGTGGGGACTATTCTCCACCCGCCCCCGTTGGTCCCCTCTCTCCGCCCGCCCCCATCTCCTTTCCCGACAGTCGCAGATGGTTGAACGTATCGCCAAGCCAGTGAGATGAATCTAGTCCCCCTCCCCCTCTTGCACCCCCCGCTCCCGCCCCTTTATTCCCTCCTACCCACCCCCCCCCCGCCCACCTATTATATATGGGTTGGGTTGGCGTCGGTTGGCAACGACACTGTAAAACATGCCGCTCACTACGTGAGCTAGACATCCAGGGTACCGTTTTTTTTTTTTTTTTTTTTTGGCGGTCGCCCACAGCTGGTCGTCGAGTTAGATCATTTGTGCGAGGTGAACAGTCTTTACTCTGCACAAGGGAATTGATCGTATCACGTAGTGTTCAAGGTGAGGCACCCACGAGGCAGTTACATAGTACTCCCATTGCTGTCTCTGGAAGTGGCTACACCGGAAATTAAAGTAACTCATTGAAGCTGTCATCCATATGCAAGTCCGCCTCACAAGCGGTTCTTAGTAGGATGCAGCTCACCCTTCATGCGACTCGCCGGACATCTCACGGCGCTTCGCGCTTGGTGCACGCAATGTCTGCCTGGTCGGTGAAACCCCGACATGCTCCGTCCCGGCATTGTAGGGATGCGAGGGTCTATGGTCATACGACTACGGCCATGCATGAGATCGAGTACATCTCTCCTCCCCCCCCCCCCCCCCACGCCCACCAATCCCTTCGCCTCCCTTTCTTCTTCCCTCCACCGTCGCTCCCAACAGCTGATGAAATGCCTCTTCGCCTGCAAGTACGGATGTGTCTGACCCCCCGCGCACACGCTTCCCCCCGCCTTCCCTCCCCCCCCCCCCCTTCCCCCTCCCCCCTCGTCATCACCTCCAACATCTAATGCAGAGGAGGCATCGACAAATGGGGACCGATCTGACCTACCCGCCCTCCCGTCGCCGTTGACAGCTGATAGAAGGCACTGCCTGCAAGTGGGAATGAATATGACCCTCCCCACCTCTCCTTGCCTCTATCTCCCCTGGTCATCGTCCCCAACAGTTGATACATGAGAGAAGTCGAGAATATTGGCTATTAATATTACCCACCCCGCACCCCTCTGCCGCTTCCGTCGCTGTTGCCAGCTGATAGGATGCATCGCCAAGTGGGAAGTTAGGAAGATGTTGCAGGCCAGGACGCTGGGGGGGGTCAAGAGGGAGCTATGATCGAAAGTGCACCCCCCCCCCCCCCCCCTCCCCCCCGCCCTCGCCGACTTTCACAAGGTTTCGGTCGCGCAAGGGCGGGGGAGGGGGATATCAGGGTGCTAGCCTCCCCCCGCCACCCTGGGCTCGACGCCACAGCCCTGATTGTAAATCTATCCTTGGTTGGTATACTGTATGATATATTTGATACTTGGCATATTTGATATTTGGTACATGTTATATTTTTATACTTGGTATATTTGATACTTGATATACTTGATATTCGATACATGTGATATTTGTTATATTTGGTATATTTAATACTTGATATACTTGATATTCGATACATGTGACATTTGTTATATTTGGTATATTTGATACTTGATATACTTGATATTTGATACATGTGATATTCGGTACATTTGGTATATTTGATACTTGATATACTCGGTATTTGACACATGTATGTTTGTCGTATTTGATACTTGATATACTTGGTATTTGATACATGTGGTATTTGGTACTACAATGTGATATTTGATGCACTTGCTATTAATACCTGGAATTTGGAATTTGCTAAAGATGTATTTGCTACCAGGGTACGTTTGCTTTTGGTATTTGATTTAGATATTTATTACCTGATATTTGAATTTTATTGTTGATATTAAGTACCCTGGTATTTGATGTTAATAGCTATTTTGATATTCGAAATTTGAAATTTGAAATTTGAAAAATGATATTTCCGATACTCTCGATGTGTATCTCTGATATCTGGTATATACAACCCAGGGTGCCGTAAATATATACCCGGTACGTAAATTACCCGGTGTGGGCAATTTGCATTTTGTTGATTGTAATTTGAAACTGAAATTTGCTAATATTTTGTACCTGGTATGTGTTGTTTGTATTACGTGTTATGCTATCTGCTATCCAGGTATTCGCTATACATGATGCTATTATTAATAATAGACATTTGGGACTCGGCCTTAAATATTGTAGGTGAGGTACAGAGGAGACCCGTAAGAAATAGGCCACTCATACGGAGTACCATAATAAGCAGGGCCCGTCATTCAGACAGAAACCTATAGAGTAAAGCATTTCCAGTAAGAATATTTGGTCCTGATTACCATGTTCCCCCGTAATACTATCACCTCCACCGTGGCAGGCGGTGCTTATCCGACACCACTATACTATCACAGAGGGGAATAGTAATCGGCACAAAATATGCCGAGTAAAAACGCGGGAAATATATATATATATTGTGTTGACGATGGGTCGTGAATACTGTGGTTCCCCGTATTAATAGTATCGGGGGTTGTTCCCATTTTTGCTGTGGCCGTTCTGGTGGAAACCCCGGTCATGGCGGACAACGTGACGTGGGAGTAGGGTGCCTTGGTGAGCGCTGTCGGCGTCCAAATATATTGAAGCACTACTACATGTGGCAACATGGGAGGAGGATGCCAAGTGGGGGGTAAGGTCCAGGTGGGATCAGGGCGCTAAGTGGGATCAGGATCGGAACCAGTATCGTCGACCCGTGTAACTCTCTGACAGGCTCGTGCATGGAAATTGTCCCTGTCGCGTGTGGTGTTGACATGCCTATTCCGCGAGGGTAGTGGTTTTATTATTTTTGAGGCACACTTGGCTCTGTTCTATTTCTCCAGTAGCGACAATCGGTAATTTTGCGTGCTTGTTGTGCCTAGTCGTGTTTTTCAAGTATCAAATGGGTACGCTATTACGGGGGGGGGGCATAGTAAATAGGACCAAATATGTTTAGTAAAAGTAGTGAAATATGTAGGTTTTTGTCTGTACAGTAGGTCCTATCATACTATGGTCCCCCCCGTAATACTAATGTCACGGATCCACATGGGGTTGTTCCAGATACATGCATACGTGTATTTTGTCAGTACGCGCCTCGTACGTACTGCCACGTACGCTTTTGCCGACCGTGGCCTGACGGCAGACTCACTACTTACTGTCACCACTGCTAGTGTTCTGAACGTGTGTTGTTTATGTACGAGCTGGTTCTGTGTACAAGACGGAAGTTCTTCCCCTCCCCACGAAATGTCTACAGCAGCATCTACTCGAATTTGGACATGTTTGACGTCATGCTAACCTCTGTGAACAGCGGAAGAGGGTGACAGGGCCCTTTTGTTCATGTGAGGCCTACATAGGGCTGGCGCTTGTGTGTGGCGAAAATGTGCCCGAACCAGTTACGGGCCTTGAGTACGGTCAGTAACAGACGGGCGTTTCCATAGCAAGAATATGACTGAGTTTCTTTTTTTCAAACCAGTCCGGTTGCAGGTTCTCCAAGGCATGCCTATTTAAATTTTCGCGCAAAATTTTTGCACATCTGACGCAAGATCAATATTAAGCAAAGTACACCGCGAATAAACGAAACCTGTACTGAAACTATAGTTTACTAGGCAATGCCTAATTTCTTCAGTTTTTTTTTTCCGCACAAAAATAAAAAAAACCAAAATTTCCACGCCTCTTTTTTTAGGTAGACCCTGGACCTTTGCACGCGTGGATTGTATCTCCGTGCCGAGGACTGACCTGCTAGAGGGGGAGGGAGGGGGGGGGGGTCGTTTGATTGTTTCGCCGAAAACAGTTGGTCTAAGGTGATCCAAAATTTCCGACAACAACTTCGAAAAACGAAAAATCAGGCAAAACAAAAACAAAAACAAAAAAACGACAAAAACGTTAAGTCAGGTGTTCGTAAGGACTCATAGAAAACGTGTGCAAAGAATCAGTCTGACTCGAAAAAACGGCAAGGGTTTCGGCCGGGAAATAAACTTCGGCGGTTCAACGAAAAAAAAAAAAAAAAAGGTCTGTACGGCGGGGGTACCTTAGCACGTTTAGGCCGAAATACGTCTGACTGACGGGGTTCCTTAAACGGCACTGAGGAACTACGTACTTCGAAGCACAATAATGCCACTCTCAGCGGATATGTAAAGAACATTCCGTCATTAATATGAAAATCAAGCGGTCCTTATACTAAATAAGCCCAAAGCTGTACGAGTATAGAGAATAATTTTTTTTTAAATGGCCGGATTTTTACAAATTCGGTAAAAATGGAATATAGACTCGTCGAAACGTATTACGCAGCGTGCAAAGTTGAGTATCAACTATTTAATCAGCCGAACTCACAGGTTACGTATTTCAAAAATTATGAAAAAAATGAATCGCTTGCAAAGTTGAGTATCAACTATTTAAATCAGTAGAACTCGCAGCTGACGTATTTCATGAATTTTATAAAATGAATCGTGCGGCGGAATCTGTTGCACTTGTTGACAGTATTTGGGAGAGGCAATGCTACTACTATTGATGCTGCTGTTACTGGGGATGCTTGAAACTCGAGTGTTTGCACAGCTGATGCGTCCTGCTTGTAATCGGAGCTCTGCACTGCTCATCATGTTTAACAGTTTGAGTACAAGGGCAAGTCTGCCCGCATGAGGGTCGCAACGCATGTTATAATATTTAACTAAGAAAACAACAGCTGTGAGATCGAGAATTTTCGTCGAAAATCATCTTTGCCAGCTGTGTGTGATAATATTACGGGGGGGCATAGCAAATAGGACCTACGGTTCACACAAAAACCTATATATTTTTTATTTATACTATTACGGGGGTTCATAGTTAACAGGACCTATGATGTACATAAAAACCTATATATTTGCCAATTTTTACTAGCAAAATTTGGTCCCGTTAACTATGGACCCCCGTAATAGCAGTATTTGGTCCTATTTACTATGGTCCCCCGTAATAATAGTGATACTTCAATCGCGCGTACTACCCTACGGGTTTCAAATGGCCTCGTGCAGGAAAACATGGGGCTTCTTCCCCGACGTCATGCGCGCGGGAGTATCGTGCACCGAGTGCTTGCTTCTCTGTGTATCCTTCAAACGTTCCCCTTGTCAAGGTTTGCTCTGACAAAGCGTTGGTCAAGGAACATGCGCGCACGCCGTATAGCCGTTGTGTGATTCTGATCTTCATAGCAGCAGTAGCCTCTACCGATGGTGCTGATGGGTATCACACCAGTTAGTGCCAGGTTCCTGGGCCCAGCTTCGAAACACGCAATGGCAAACGCTCCGCACATTCACTCCTCACCACACATCAGCCATTTTCATGCCGAAAACAATACTATAAATAGGAGGTCGGGGTTAGGAACAGTAATATGGTATCGACAAAAAAGAAACACAACTCTTAGGAAGCAGCCAGGAGTCCCAGGCGATCTACTCGTATACATTTCTTTTCGACAACATACAATCTTGTATGTGCATTGGGTTAATCGTCCGTGCGTTTCTCAAATACAGTCTTTGGATGACTTGCTAATAGTAGCATCCTTCTCAGGTGACTACTGTACTATAACCCCATAAATATAAGAATACTACCCACTACCATAGCCCTCATCTGGAACGAATATCCGCGTCGGTTCGCTACGTACACGAATGTGATCGCAAATATTTCGTCGGGCGGTTCTTCCTCGGCTGAGCAGCCCACAGTCCACAGTCCGGTCGGAAAGGTCGTTACACATCAAACTGATCACGATGTACAGCAGTACATCATCTCTGGTTATTTTCGTGCAGGGTCTGCACAGTACGAACAGATCGACCCGGGGAAACAGGTGGTCGACCACGTATGCAGATTTGCACGGCTTCCACCCGGCATCCTTAAGCTGGAGTAGATCATACAAGGGTCAGGAATACATACATCTGCCCACTGAAATATCTAGATAGTGAATTTGGAGACGAGTGATTTTTTTCCGATCCGCCACAGATTTCGGCCCAAACGTACCCCCCTATCATCGTACGTAGGTTGGCTCGATCTGCAATGGTTGACGACGCGGGCTACGATGTATATGTGTAACACGTGCCGGCCGCCATATTTATGACTGACGGAGGAGCTCCTCACAAAAAAGAACCACCCGGTATTGCACAACAATTTTTCGTTCAACACCTTGTTCGTCGGGTTAAAGCCTATTACATATTAGCACCAAAATGTCAGTTTTGGGGTGAGGTATGGAGCTTCCTGAGGTGTGAGGGTGAGGATCCTTTTGAAATAGTTTGGCGCTACCTCCATATCGTAGAACGCGTCACGTTGGGCAGGCGGTTACTCTCAATTAGAGAAGCCCACGGTCTGCCAAAAGCATTTGGACACGAAGGTGCTCCTCCCTCCCCGTACCGCGGGATATCGTGGCGCTGAAACTAAAAAGGCTCTATGCGTCGGCGGGCTCGCCAAGGGCCGCCGCCTCCGGCCCGAAGCTCTCAAAGTCGTCGTCACCATAGTACTCGTCCACAGACGCGCCTCTACTAACGGATCCTGAGGAGGGGGGATTGCCATGTGCGGGCGGTGGCGTAGTATCATCAGCAACAACAACACCAACACCACCACCAACACCAACATCGCCAACCCTATCAACACCACCACGATCACCACCACTACCACCACCACCGGAGGCAGGAGGAGGACGATCAGGCGTGGAACTCTCCACCCCGCCAGACCTTGTCTCTTGTTCCCTCGGCACCGCTGAAACTGTCGGTGCTAACCCAAGAGCGGGTAGTAGCGCAGCTGTCTCAAGGTTGCTGTCGTTGGCCGGCGGTAACGGCGAGGGTTCTGTAGACCGTGGCGGGTGCGGCGGCTGGAGGCTGATGTTTGCCGTAGCCCCGGCTCTGGTGGTTGCAGTGGCGGCTAAACTCAAGAATATCGGTGCGTTCAAGAGCTCGTCCGTGCCGCCGCTACTGACGGAGTTGGACTCCTCATACACAGAACCCCGTGCACCTGGTGGCTTGATCGGGCCATCCTCACGCGTGCCGCCACCGCCGCCACCGCCGCCGCCGCTGCCGCCTCCGCCGTCGTCATCGAGAAAGCGAAAGTCTAAACCCCCGCCATCGCTTGTACCCACCGGCGATGACATGTTTGACCCGCTTTCGCTATCATCAAGCGGAAACAGGAGATCTTGTATGTTGCCAAGCGTCCTCTCCCCCTTTCTGAAGTCAGTGCTTCCGCCGTCCACCCCCGAAACTGTTGATTCTTTGTCTGCCACCGCCGCCAGCACCGCTGCCGCTCCTGCTCTCGCTTTCGCAATCGAAACGGTTGAATCGGCTGATGCTGATGCTGATGCTGGTGGTGATGGCGATGCCTCGTTGGTCGCCATTGCGGAATCACTTCGCACAACGCCAACACCAACACCTGCTACTGCTGCCGCCGCTGCTGCTGTTGTTGTTGTTGCTCTTGTTGTCGTTGCGTCGATGTTTTCACGGCCAGGACCGCCACCGCCGCTGCCGCCGCTGCATACAAGAAGCCGTATCCCGAAGGTCGCGCGGCCACTCTTGGCCGAACCCCGCCCCCCGCTGCTGCCACCACTACTGAGAGCGCATGTCATCGGCAGCAACAGCCGCGGCGGAAGTAGTGCTTCCTGTAGGGTCGACCGGGCCTCTTCTTGGGGGATGTTCCCGCTGGCTATCTTCCACCCGAGATCGTCCCATATTTCCACCTATTTCAGCGTTGGCAGGGGTCGCGATCACGATCGCGGGGTAGCGGTGGGGGTGGGGGGAGGGAAAGGGTGTAAGTTGGTTGTGTGAGAGAGAACGTGAGTGGCGGTGGTGGTGGTGGTCGTGGTGGTGATGGTGACGGCGACGATGGGGGTGGGGGTTGTGGTTGCGAATGGTGGTGATGATGCTCGTGGTCGTCTTGGTAGTGGTGGTGGTGGTGGTGCGGTAGGAGAGTTAGCTGCTGGTCAGGTATCCCACAACAGGGACTGGGGCACAATGGTTTACTCCGTTTTGGGACATGAGAGGGGAAACACGTCGACGATGTGGAACGCATCTGGACATGAACCAGTCCGGACTGCATTGGATGTATCCAAGCTGCAACGTGAGAAACTACACGGGATGGGAGCAACACGGGCGACGCTTGTACTTGTGTTCGTGCTTTCTATGGAGTCTGGACGGTACCGCACTACCCTTCATGTGGTTGGGCGATATACATGTGTCCCACATTGACGATCTCGCGTCTTAGACATCTCGCGAAAAATCTACAACCAAGCGTTTTCGACTTGTCTTCGAATTTGGTCAGAGTCGTGCCGCCTCTTCCGCGCGTGTGTGCCGTCTTCGCGTTTCAACCTTATTTCGCCCCATCGCTTTTCATGAAATGCATGCGTTAGCACAACATACCCTACAAGTTACCTCAAATAATATAGCAACCACAACATACCTCAACGAAACATTTCGTACAACAATTTACCTCAACGTAATAAAAAACTTACGTCAACGAAGGGTTACAAGTGCCTGAACAAACCTATTACCTATTAACGTGCAAGATAACATGCGTGTAACTGGGATACATTTCAAGGTCGATTCCCCCCCCCAATAAAACAAGGGGGGTGCACGAAACGAAAATGGCGGCCTTGGGATGAATTTCGCCGAGATCAATCCATAAACACGTCGCCTGGGTTTCACACTCTCTTCCCGTTGCCGAAATAATCAACCCGGAAATAATCTGACGGGGGTGAGTTGTCTTATTGTGTTGCGTGCTGTATGGTGCCGAAACGTAACACAGCACTTACCTCAAAGCCCGTGGAGAGTAGGTCGGCCTCTTCGATCTCCGGTATGGTACAAGCTTGTCGTGGCGGCCACCGGCAGATCTCACCAGGGCCGCCCGGAATGTCTGCGACGGGATCGGTTTTCGCGGTCCGTTTGGCCGCTCGGACGAGGAAGTAAGGGTCGGCCGTGCTCCCCTCCGCTGCAAACTCCACTCCCTGCCACAACAACGCCCAAGAGTGCGCGGCGTTTCAAAAGCACGCGTGAGTTCAAGAACACGATAATAAAAATCTCTGCCGCGGTTCTGTACCGCAGAGCAGCTAGGGGGTGCGAATTTCGTTCAACTACACGATGTGTTAGTTAGTCTTGCTCATGTTTTTTCTTCTCAACAAGGTACTCTTCCACTCCAGAGTTATTGGGGCCCATCACGTTAGTTGGGTTGTGGCGCTGAGGTACTGCGAGAAGAAGTAAACAACACCGTACTAAACGAGACCTCCATTGATGGCTGCTCGGAAAAGGCAATGAGGAACGGCGCTGCTCCCCTCTGCAGCAAACGTCCACTCCCTTGCAGCAGGAGCAGTGCGCGACGTTGAAAACAGGATCCGAGCTCAGGCGCCCGATACGAACCGGACGCGACACTCAGTACAAATCGGACGAGGTTCGGCACCCGGTACAAAGTAGAGTCGGTTCGGCACCCGACACAAAGCGGGCACACGGTCGGGTTCTCGATTCAGACCAGAAGCGGTTCGGCACTCCGTACAAAGCAAATGCTGTTCGGAACTCGATGTTTGGCGCCCCGTCTTAAACCCGACGCGATCGAGCACCTCGACACGAAGCGGGCGCCGCTCGGCACCAGACATGAATCAGACTCACGGTTGGGCACTCGGCACAACGCGGACGCCGGTCGGCACCCGATACAAGGCGGACGCGCTGTTCGGTGCATGGATTCAAAGCGGAGGCAGTTCGGTATCCGCGATAGAACATGATCCCGGTTTGGCAGCCGTGATACAAAAAATGGACGGGCTGTTCGCCGCCCCAATAGCAACGCAGACGCGGCTTAGCGTCCTGACACCAAGCGGACGCGATGCTCGGCGCCCTAATACCGAAGCGGACACAGTTCGCTACCCACGACACAAAGCGAACGCGCTGCCCGCCATCCCGAAACAAAGTAGAATCGGTTCGGCACCCTATACAAAGTGGACGCGGTCCGGTACCCGATACAAAACGGACGCAGTTCGGCCACAGACACGGTTCGCCACCCGCGATACAACTCGGACCCTGTCCAGCAGCCGATACAAAGTGGACACGGCTCGGCACCCGATACGACGGAGTCGCGCGGTCAGGCACCGGATACCAAACGGACACGCGGATTGGGACCTGATACCAACTGGATGAGGTCCGGCACCCAACACAAAGCGAATGCGCTGCTCGGTGCCCCGATACTAAAGCGGATGCGGCTCGGCACCCAACACACACCGGACGTGGTTAGGCACCGGATCCACAGAGCGGACGAGGTTCGGCACCGGCGATACAAAGCAGACGTGCTGTTCGCCACCTCCATACCAAAGCGGACGCGCCGCGGCGCCTCGACATAAAGCGGACGCGCTGCTCGGCGCCCTGATACAGAGCGGACGCGGATCGTCCTTCACATGTAATGCTGACACGCCGTCCGGCATCCCGATAAAAAGCGGACGCGGTTCGGCACTCGATACAGAACTGAGGCGATTGAGCACCCGATGTAAATAAATACGAAACAAAATACTGTTACGGGGGACCAGAGTAAATAGGATAAAATATTGTTAGTAAAAATAGGTAAACATATAGGTTTTTGTGTGTACCGTAGGTCCTATTTACCTATGGGCCCCCGTAATAGTTGCAGCCGACTCGGGCGTTTTCAGCTGTCAACCCAAAGGGGACAAAGAAACACGGATCGGCGGTGCTTCCCTCGCGGCGGTGAATTCTGCTGCATGCCACAGCAAACGTGCCAGGAGACAAGGCATGTTTTGGGATTTCGTCTGTGGCACCGTTAGCTACCTCTTCACACTAAGCCTACCGTTTGGTAGTACATAGAGTGTATGCCCCCGTCGGCAACTGGTCTAGACTGCGCCAGTATGCCCAAGCACAGCACGGTACGGCACAGCGCACACATCACCCACCTCAACCGCGATGCCCTCCACGCTCAACGAGAACACCCCCGGCCTCGAGTATGCTTTCTCCGACGAGCCACCACCCTCTCCTTCCGCCGCACCACTCGGGCCCACGCCCAGGCCCAGAGCTCCACCATTGACTCTGCTCCCTTCGTGCCCCTCCGCCTGGAGAATCTCCGGAGAACCAGTGTCCGTAGGGGTAACGCTGCGGCGAACATCGATTTCATCTTTTAGTGAGGGAAGCGGTCCCATCACTACTGGACGAGCGCCACCACCAACAACACTACCAACACCAACACCAACACCACCTCCACCTCCACCACCGAGCTGTGCCGTCGCCGCCCCCGCCCCCACCCTTGCCGCCGTCCCTACCCCCACCCCCGTCATCTTCACATCAGTTGACGCAACCTCTGACGAAGTAAGACCCCGCTCATTGCTGCCAAGAGACTTTCCAGATGGTGACAACCCTTGACTCGGAGAGCTCGGAGAGCTCGGGGAGGGTGGAGAGCTGGGTCCGTCCCCAAGCAGCGCACCCCAATCTCGGAGAGTTTTTACGACTTTTTTGGCGACACCGTCGGGGTTCGGCCATTTGCCGGAACGGAGTTTGGAGGAGATGGTTTTGGAGCGAACAATTCCGACGGTTCTGGAGTTGGTAGCTACGCGTTGAGATCGCTGTCGCGCGTTGATGTTGTTGTTATTGTCCCCGGCTTGGGCGAGCAGGCAAGCTGTAACCTGTGGTCGGGGAGGGGGGGGGGGGTGCGGGTTGCAAAGCAGGGGGTGAGGGACCTGGTGGGAATTCCTGCTATTTGTTCCAAAGAGTTTAGAACGCAAACAACATCAGCAATACCAAAAACAACGGAAACAAGACCGATGACGATGACACCAACCTCAACAGCAACAACACCAACACCACCAACACCACCAGCAACAACAACAACAACACCAACACCAAACACCAACACCAACACCAACAACAACAGCAACAACAACAACAACAACAACAACAACAACAACAACAACAACAGCAACAACAACAACAATAACAACAACAGCAACAACAGCAACAACAACAACAACAACAACAACAACAACAGCAAACAACAACAGCAGCGACAGCAACAACAACAACAGCAACAGCAACAACAACAACAACAACAACAACAACAGCAACAACAATAACAACAACAACAAACAATCAAGTAGTTACATTACCCTTGGCATCACCACCACCGCCGCAGCTGCCACACCGGCGCCAAAACAAAAAAACATAGTCGAAAACGCAACAATACACAACCCAAACTCAACCCCAAAGACGGTTTTGAACACATGCAGACCACAACCAGATCGTCATCACGCCCCAACAAATAGAGCTCCAGAACCATGATTTTTTTTTTTTAAGTGTGCGGACGCGTGCTAGATTAGAGGAAGCTCGTTTTTGGCTGAAACGTGTTCTGAACGACGGGGCTCCTTAACCCAAAATCGTCGGAGTTTTGTTCTTGCCTTGCAGTATTGTTTTGCTGTATACCAGGTACTTGCTACTAGGCCATGGGATAGTTCATCGAGTAGCGCTTACACTTTCGTCCAAAATCAGTCATTTTGGGTGAAGAGTAGGGCCCCTTAAGGTCACGCGAGGAACGCTTCTCTGAAAAACAAATCATGATGCAACTCTACCGTAACCATGCGACTGCCCCTGACTCGAGCCAAAGCGATGTGTGTACCTGCACTTCGAACGCGCCGACTCGACCGACCCCACCGTCGGCTGCGCGTTCCGCTGTCGGCTTCGTCATCACAAGAGACCTAGGTTGCCCCTCCTGTCGGCGGATCCCGCCGTTGGTTTGACCGGCACCACCAACACCACCAACACCAGCAGCAGCAGCAGTAGCAGTAGCAGCAACCCTGCCGGACGGAGGCCGGCCCGCTCCCGCCAGGGCTCGCTCTACCGCTGTTCTTGTAGTCTCCGCCCGATGCCTTTCGGTGTGTAGATAGGCACAGACATGGGGTACTACGGTCAAGACAAGGAAGGGGCGGCCTATCAATGGTAGACAACTTGAGTGTCAATGTGAACTGAAAGAAAGTTGAATGGATATTGAACGAGACGAAGAAGAACATGAAGGAAAACAAACGTAAATTGAACGAAAACAGCCCCACGGCCGGGCGGATGCCAGCCCACCCCCTCCAGGGCTCGCTCTACCTCAGACATTGTAGGGTCCGCCCGTTGCCGTCGGTATATAAATAGGCATTCTTCGCATGGTGGATGGGGAACGGTTTACAAGGAAGGGGTGACCAGGTTTTGAAAGGAGTGGATGAGAATTGGATGAGAATCGAGGGAGATGAAAGGAGTTGCATGAAAATTGGAGGCCATGTGCGGAGTGAAACTTGATATCCTCTATAAAATTGCGCGTGAACTAAGTGAAAATTGAATGAAAACATACTATTAATAGCAACAGAGGCCGGCCCGCCCTCGACAGGGCTTGTTCTACCGTGGTCCTAGCGCGTTCCACCCGTTACCTTCGGCATCGCAAGCGGGGATGGTCAAGAAGGACGAGGTGTGGCGGTAGGTCAGGTTACACGATTGAGTGACAATTCACTGGAAACCGACGAAGATTGCCTGAATGGTGAGTAGTAATTGAGTTCACATTGAACGCAATTTGAACGCAAATTAAATGAGAATTGAGTGAACGTTGAATGAGCAACAAGTTTTAGTTAATCGATCATGACATGAAATTCTACCATTTTTTTAATGCAAATCGAAACGACAACGGCATGGAAATCGAACGAAAAGGTGAAAAGAAAATGACATAAAGTGACAGAAATCTGACGAACGTTAAAACAAGGCTAGATGGAAGCTGAACGAAAAGCGAAACAAAGTTGAACGAAAGTTGACTAGAACTGAATGGAAGTCGAATGGCCTTTGAATGAAAGCATTGAATGAAGATTGAAAGAACTTTGAATGAACACTGAATGATTCTTTAATGAACTTTGAATCAAGATTGAAATATGTTTCGTTTCAAGCCGGCTGATGGTATACAGTAAGAAACGCCTCCAAATTTCGTGGGGTGCACAGTCAAGCAAGGGGGTGGACTGGTTAGAAACATTGGACGAACACTGAATGAGATGACGTTTTCTGAGTAACCCGTCAAGCGCGCAGCATAATTTCCCTTTTAATGGCCCTATACTTCACTTGTTTCTCCTAGGGCTGGGTAGGGTGGGGGGCCAATTTCTTCACGTCGACCAGTTTCATCAGCACTGGCATTCAGCTCAACTTGCTACACAGCGCCTCTGGGATGATCAGCGTTGGAATTTTAGCCGCGTGTGCTGCGCTTGGCCTAAACCGAAAGGCATATTCTCCAACTCAACAGTATCGGTGCAATACCTACAAGCACCATTTATTAAAACCGTTCTCTCGATAAAGCAGTCCACGCTGATTTGCTTGGGCCCAAGGTGATACAACAATATACGTGATACAGCACCCAGACGGGTGTCGTCGCGGCACTGGAATTCCGAGTCCTCTGGGCGCTTCGAGGCCCTTTTTTATCGACGCGAGGTGGACCTTTTTGTTTGCTTCTTCTTCCACCAGCCTTGGCATCACCCCGGGGATGGCCTACCCGGCGGCCTGCGATCGAGGGCTCGTGTGGCTAGCGTCGGCGTAGAAACACGCCAACCCGTGAAAACGTCGGCATTGTGTATGGTCACTTAAATCTGGAACGCCGTTTTACTCAGTATGCGGGTGTAAGCAACAGCCTCTTGCTGCTAGCAGCAGTTCGTCCGCTCGTCGGAGTTTTAGTGGAGCGCTTTAGCCAAAATCAGGTATACCTGGTTCGGTTTGGACCTAAAACAGGTACATAACTAAAAACACGTTTGAAACAAGCGCCAGAAGATCTGCCATTGGCCAGCCTCGCATCGTACCCGTTATAGGCATAGCCAGGTCCACTTGGAGCTGTCCACTTGTAGCTTCTAACTATTTTCGTCTGATTTTGAGCCAGTCAGAAGCTTTGGGTATACTGCTTTTTCTCGTTGTATGCGGTCCCCGGTCCCCTCGATGGCAACTCCTATGCATAAACTCTGTACGTACGTACCCGGGCAATACGTACGTACGTACGCTGATTTCACTCTTTCTCATCTGGGGTGTACGATGTGCTTCAGTTATGAGGTGTACTGCTGCTGTTTTCTACGGTCACGTCGGTCATACTACAGCACCCTGGACACAGACGTCAGTTCATCTGCCTCACCCCGCATCGAGGTGGGCTCTGCAAAAGAGAACTTCGTCCCGAGCAAGCGATTTCGCGAGGACAATCGAGAGGCTTCAAACCTGGCAACGAAGGGGAGGCGCCTGAAGAAATACTCATGGCGCGGCCGCCGTAGCGAACAAAACGAAGCCTGGTGACTCCCCGCAGGCTCGAGTGGGGCCCGTGTCGTGCTTATACTGTCCCCTCATGAAAAAAAAAGAATTGAGATTTTGGAGGCCACACGCTCATTGCTCAGGCCCAAACGAAACAGTACTTTGTGATTTTCTCATGGCCCAAACCACCGCTCGTGTCGTGTGCTTTTTACTTGGTTTCAGTATGCACCTTTTTGTGGCTCAACTGAAACAAATGTACTTCGGAGTGCCTCATTATGGCTCCTTCTCCTTCAAAAAAGTGCAGTGACCCGTGCTTGGAGGTCGCGTTCCTCGACATGAGGTGAACGGGTTCGCTCGCTTTTTCGACTATTAAGCGTGTCCGCCTGTCTCGCCTGCACCGGGGAGGCTTTGCGCGATGACCCGGGCGGGGTCATGAAATGTATAAATAGCTGTGGGTTCTTTTTATCGCGTCCGTCTTCTCCATCTCGTTTTTTCGGAAGAGTGGAAGATGTTATGGCAAGCCCTCCCCCCCGTATTGTTCGCTGCGGTAGGACTACAGTACCAACATGAAATTTCCCGTAATACTCCCATGGCGTTGGTGTACTACGGGACCAGTGCAGGTACTGTGTAAGTTAAACTCGTCAACACGACGCCTTGGCAGTTGTTGTCGGTGCATCAACGTATCAACGCGTAGGATTGAACTTAGAAAACATGGGGTTAGTCGGAGAGGCGTAAAATATCAACACACGTGGAAGGCATGTTTGGTTGGGGGGATACATGTATACGAGTAAGAGAGAGAGAGCGGGTCTGGTGGTGGTGGTGGTGGTGGTGGTGGTGGTGGTCGTGTTTTACGGTGGTATGCGTTGTGCGAAGTCGAGCACAAGTCTGTAGCACAGCTGGTATGTAGCGCAGCTGGTATGAACCACGCTGCTGCTGCTGCTGCTGCTGCGGCTGTGCTGCGGCTGCCGTTGTCAGCCTAGCCCATGGCAGTACTGTCGTTTTCGTTGGCTCGGCATTTCTGTCGTAAGCGTACACTTTGAACCAGGTACATGGGCAAACGCGGAGCAGCGGCGGGCGTCAGCCCGCCGCGGCGAATACCCCGTTGTACAATACGTGTTGTCTTCTTTCTTGCCGGGGACGATACTCCTTAGCGTCATGTAGTCACATTTCTTTCTTTCGCCTGGTTTAATTTTCGTCTTCCACCCCTGAGTTATTATTGGATTACGGTCTACAGCAGTAGATGTTTAGCCATGAGTCAATGCATGAACATTATTTCGGGGGGACATGGTAAATAGGACCAAATATTGATAGTAAAAATAGGGATATATAGATAGTTTTTTTTCGTGTCCACCGTAGGTCCTATTTCCTACAGTATGGTCCCTCCGTGACAGCAACGACGCCGGTGAGGCAACGAGGTTGCCCGGTCACACGGAGTGCTCTCGCGTGTAGATGAAAAATATGCATGTAACCAACCAACACAGCACCATGGCAAAAAAAATACCTGACGTCTAAAAAAGCATACCATGGTATCAATACGTCATACACCGCAAGACAATACCGTGCAGTCCCAATATGTCACGCGGTAGTACACGACAGTACACCAAACAATGCACCTACAGTACCACGGCAGCAAGCCGCTATACACCCGGGGGCGGGGGGAGGGATACTCATTGTCATGCATTGGACGTATTATAGTACTCTGACCATAGAGTCCTCGCATCCCTACACTGCCGGGACGGAGCACGTCGGGTTTTCACCGACCAGGGGGAAGGGTGGGGGGGGTACTCAATACCATGCATGGCCGTAGCCGTATCGTGGGGGGGGGGGGGGGGGGGGGGCAGTTGCAGGCCCTCACATATACACGTCAGCGTTGTGGTTCAGCGACATGCGATGCCTTCCACACCCGGTGCAGTGCTCCACAGTGACCACCACGTCTCCCGGCGCAAGGCTCGTCTCCTCGGGCCACCGGATGGGCGCCGGTAGTTCCTCCAGCTTTCGACGTCTTTGTTGGGCCTTCCTCGACAGAAAGAAGAGAAGGAGGGGGGAGAGGGGGGGGAGGGGGGTGAGCGCGCGCAAGTGAGCGAGCACAGCATGTCGTGGGTCCACATATGCGTGCATATAAACTTTTACACGTCGGAGAGATAGACAATCTACAGACAGACCTTCTACAGATAGATCGTCCGGATCCTACTAGCCTGCCGTATGTTTGATGATGTTTGCGCGGGACCAGTATGTAGGGGGACAGATCCAGCCCAAGAAACCACCCGCCCTGTAGATCATGCCGACTTTAGTGCGTCTTCCAAGCGGCAACTCCAGCCAAACGACCACGCAGATCAGGGATAGGCCCTCCCCTGAAGATCTGGATCGTGAAGCGGGAGTGATCTCTAGATGATCCACCTGAGCTGCGAAGCGACACATCCCATGCACGATAGAGGTGCACCTCCTTTTTTCTCGTGCCGCCGTTACCTGAGGCGCCCTATACTATTAATGACTCTAGAATGAAAGTGCAAACCCGATCGCTCAAGGTCTACAACGAATGACGGGTAAAAAAGCAAAATGGAGTTCCAGCAAAGATGGGCAGAGAGTTCCTCGGTCCCAGTGACAGGGGTATTGTCATAGCACGCATCAAACCAAAAATCTGGTAAAAAAAATGCCAAAACAAACCTGGAAAAAAAAAGTACAAAAAACAAAATGTTAAAACTGCCAAAACAACGGGCCAAAAAAGGCCAAAAATTGGTAAAAAATGCCCCGTATACACCCAGAGAGTTGATTGAAATAATGGACGGGCCAGGAGAGCACGACCAAAAACAAAAACAAAAAAAACGACCTCGCACCCCGATAAAAAAAATCAACAACAATAAAAGCAAAATAGAACCAGCGGGACAGGAATTCCCGGCGAATTTCACGAAAAAGCGGCTATTTCTACAATATTTTTGTTCATTTCGGGGGTTTTTTTTATACCCGCCCCCTCCCCCCTGTCTGTCTGGGTCTCTCCTGTCTGCCTGGGTCTCAAAAAAGGGTAGTAGTAAAAGCGATGTCGCGGTTGTTCTTTTTTTTTTGACGTGCTGCCCCTGGAGGGACCACTTTTTTCAGTGGAGAACACGCGAACGCCCGACGGTTGTTGACTTTTTTTACGTGCTGCCCCGGAGGGGCCACTTTTTTCAGTGGAGAACACGCGAGCGCCCGACGAGCATCCGAACGCCCGACGAATCCAGGCACCCACACAGGCACGCACGCACGCAGGCACGCATGCACGCCGCGACTAGTGGCTTGTACCCGTACCGACTTGGGGGGGCGCTGGCCGGTTTCTGGCTCCCGCACGCCCGGAAGGCCGTCCAGCGGAAGCTTGCCCTCCAGCAGCCGCGTCCGCTGTACCTGCAACAACGTTTTCCCCAACACGTCAGGCGACATATCAAGATGAGATGATGTCAGACCATTCAGACCGCCATTCCATGGTGTAGATATTTCGGGGGCGGGGAGAAAGAAGACATAAATCCGTGATTGGACAATACCCATAGACCACGGGATTGATTGGTCAGCGGGTAAGAGCTCTCTGTCTTCTCAAAAGTTATTCTTGAGGGGGTGAGAAATAGAGTTCCTCAACTTGGAAAAAAAATCCAGGAAAAAATCCAGGGAGGGCAGTTTTCTGTATAGCCGGTGGTAGTGTTAAGGTAACACGTGTCAGCGGTGCGTAACACCAGGGAGATGGATAAGCACAAAAAACTCTGATTTTCGCCCCATTTACCGGTTTAGGAAACATCGTTTTTATTCAGGTAACTGGTACCCTTCGTAAAATGCTGGTGCATCTCCTCTCTACCGCAGCCTGGGCCTTTTGCCGGCTGTGGAACACCTTTCGGCTTTTTGTTATTGGCGATGTTTAACACTCAAGAGTACTTTCAACGTTCTGCCTTGAAATATTAGTGGCACTTTGTGCGTAGCGTGTAGTATGGGGAACCGTCGAGAGTAATATATCGTATGTCACGAGTGCCTGATGTTGTTTTTTTTTTCATCCCATCTGTAATTTTCATCGTTCTTGCTCCGGCTCCCTCCTACTCGTCACTCAGATCAACAGTTGGGGCACACAGTAGGCTCTTCCCGCCCCTCCTCCCCGCTATATTATCGCGAGAAGAATTCGGCGCTTCCCTCTCTCGTCGACTCGCTTGTCGAATTGGTATGCATTTCGACAGTTGCAGCACCTCGTGTACCATATATCATACCTCTTCGTGGAATCGCACGACGCCTCGCCTGACCGCCGCCGTGGGATACTCTAGAGGGTCGGTCGTGACCCCTGCTTCCCATACCCACCCCCGCCTGCTCTTCCGGGTGTCGACTGGTGAGACCTCCAACCCCCACGCGACTGCTTCCGGCATGTCGTCGTCGTCGTCGTCCTCGTTACCACCGTCCATGCTTTCGCTCACCGCCGGCGGTTTCTGCAAAAGTGCGTGACGAGATAGAGATGGGCATGGGAGGACGGCATGGAATCACGCCACTGTAGATAGATAGATAGATAGATAGATAGGGGGGGGGGGGGGGGTACTCATTGTCATGCACGGGCCGTAGTCATATGACCAGGGGGGGGGGGGGGGGGGACGTACTCACTTGTCGCTTGCCTTAGTTGTTAGACCATTGACCACGCATCCCTTTCGAAACAGAGTACACGTGGGGGGCGGGGGGAGCGGGTCTTCACAAAGTGCTACATATGTAATATAAACGCAACCCCTTTTTTCCAGAACTGTACACCCCAAACGATTTTTGGGGCAAACCTACCTAGAAATTATCAGTGTAGCAGGGTAAATAGTTGGCAAGAACGCGCTCACACGTCGGACAAAATTACGTTCTAAGAAAAATTGAAAAATATACCGCAGGCGTTAACCTGCCGTTCGGAGATATTGCGCAAGATCTGTGCAGCGGTCTACTGCGTAGATGCAAACCCAGGAAGCATGCCCTATTGTTACGAGGGACCATAGTAAATAGGACCTGTGGTACAGGCAAAAACCTATATACTTATCTATCTTTAATAACCAGAATTGATCCTATTTACTATGGTCCCCCGTAATAAGTAAAGACTGTAGAGGTTACAAAACCGACTCCCACCCAGCGAAATGAGCTTTAGGTCATACAGAGGTAGAACATACATACATGCCGTGAAATATCTAAATCCCGGAACGATAATCAAATATTTTTTTTCATCAACCATTTTATGGTAAACTGCAGTCCCGTTATCGGGGGGAGACAAACCACTCCAAATCTCGGCAGTTTGTCGCCAAAGTGAAACCGCACCCCTATACGGCTCATGACAGTCCACAGCAGTAGATGGAGGCGTTTGCTGTTCCTCGGGTCATGTGCGTGTGAACAGTGTCGGTACAGCCGTAGCAGTACGAAGCAAATATGCGGCGTAATTTTGAAAGTTCCAAGAAAGGGTTTCTTGGTACAGCAGTGGTCTATCGTCGGTCCTCGGTAGTCGGGTACTAATAGCAAGCATCAAGGAACGTTCACGAGTAAGCATCAAGGAGCGTCGCCGTGCGCAGATCAGTACTACAGCGATCTCGGTGGAGTACATCTAGCCATAGAGCTGAGAAGGGGTCGAGGGTGTATGTCGGTGCGCCCACCAATCCCACAGACCTATTTTCAGAGTCCTGGTACATTGTTTCTCTCTCCCTCTTCATCGTTGACCCAGAGAGAGAGAGAGACATTTTCAACATCATAAGTTTCTTCTGAGCGAAGCACAGACGAGCACGCTAAAAACGGCGGCTCGAAGCGAAGCCTGTGGGACTAGCGACGTCCGGAAAACCCAGAACGCGGACACCTTCCGTTAACACCTGCCACCCCTCTCTTCGAAACGTTTCCCATACGAGTACCAAAACGCACGTGTGTCGCCTAAAAATGTGCCGTACAGTAGTTCCGCGAGTTTTGACTTCGTACTGCCAAGTCCTCTGGGCTCTCGAAATCGTGGGCGCAGCAGTAGTCTCAAAGGGACTAGCTTCGTACCGTGGCAGCAGCAGCAGTAGTAGCAGTATTTTCGTCGGCGATCGTCGGCCCCCCGGTGCAACCCCGCGCGAGCTTCCTACCCGTAAGCGGGTCCCACTTGCCCCGAGCCCCCCGGCGACGTCGAGGTCTATTGCACTGTTTGCGCGTGGTGGGCAAGCAGCCGCGAGTGGACGCGGCGTAGTCGTAGTATCTTGTTTGAAGACGCTACGCGGCGGGCGGGAGGGCGGGCGGGCGGGTGGGCGGTGGATCGGATTCGAAGGCAGTCCTACACAGTGCCCCGCGAGAAGCAGTGTCGGATATAGCTCCCTTGAAAGTGTACAAGGGAGTGGCGTGGCTTGCTGAAAACATACAGCATGTACATACGACAGTCTGGAAACCAAAAACAAAAAGCAGTACGTGCGCCTTCGGTGTTGTAGGCATTTTGGGAACGTTCAAGGTTTATTTGGTTTACGAACAAAGAAGTTCCGAGCAGACGTCAAGCCAGCCCAACCCCAATCCTTTCCCAAACCTTCGCCAGAACTACGGTCCGACCACGGCCGCGACGCAAGCATGTACAAGGTGTTGTTTTTGCATAATTTCCTGAAGCAAAACTTGGGACCACCTGAACAATCGCACGTATTTTGCACATTGTTCCGCACTCTATCTGGTACGGTTGGTGACAAGGCGGCAAACATTCTAGAAGGCTTTGTACAATTGTTGGGGATTACGGTATACCTGGTGTGTTTTGCTTTGCGTCGTGCAGGCTACCGCCGCCGACATCGCTCGAGGATATGTCGACAGCGCGTGAGCGCTCTCAAGAAACGCTTGCAGCGGAAACATGATCGCTAACACTCCCATACGCGCCGAGAGTCGGGGGGGGGGGGTGCACTCATGTCATGCATGACCATAGTCGTATGGTCCTAGACCCTCGCATCCCTACAATGCTGGGACGGAGCGCGTCGGGTTTTCACTGACCAGGCAGACAAAGCTTGCACCAGGCGCGAAGCGCTGTAAAGTGCTGGGCGAGTCTCATGGAACGTGAGCTGCATCCTACTAAAAACCTCTGGTGAGATGGAGTTGCAATGGATGATCGTTTTGGACGAGTTGCGGGGTGAGGGGGATGTACTCGATACCATGCAGGGTCGTAGTCGTACGACCATAGACCCTCGTATCTCTAAAATGTCGGGACGGAGCACTTCGGGTTTTCAACCGACCAGGCAGGCATTGCTTGCACCAAGCGCGAAGCGCCGTGAGGTGTCCCGCGAGTCGCATGAAGGGTGAGCCGCATAAGTGACAATTTCTCTGGGTTCATTTTGTTTCCAGTGTGGCGACTTCCAGGGGCAGCAATGAGAGTACTAGGCAACTGCGTCGTGGGTGCCTTACCATAAACACTACATGATGCGATCATTCCCCTCGTGCGGAGTAAAGGTTCTCCACCCCGCACAAAGGATCGACCATCAGTTGTCACCGAACGCCAAACAAAAAAACAAACTGTACCCTGGTTGTCTAGCTAAAGTAGTGAGCGGAGCGGCATGTTTTACAGTGTCGATGCCAACAAACGTCAACCCAACATATACATATTGTATTTGGGTCGGGGCGGGCGGGTATGTTCACGTTGCTGAAATGGTCTTGTCGTCCCAGGTACACACCGCCCTTCTCCTGTTGTTGTCTTTATATCACCTGATTATGTTCGCGGCTGCTGCTGCTGCTGCTGCTGCTGCTAACATCGCTGCGGACACCGCTGCTTTGGTCGGGACTGCCGACGATTGCCTCGTTCCCAACACGCGGCTTTCTCTCAGCTGCTGCTTCTGCTCCTGAGCCCTGAGAACTCGAACCATCACCGCAGCCTCCACTTGACCGCCCTCGAACGGTCAAATAGTCGTCGTAGTCGTTTCGACCTTCTTCTTCGCTCAAGTCACCCGAGCTTGGCACTCCATCTTTCGCCTCGCCTGGCATGAACGGGCTGAACACTGAGCTGTTCGCGGCCCGATGGTTCCACCAGTCTGGCGCGACAGGGGTTAACAGCAGCCTCGCCGGTGGGGTAGACTCCCCACCTGCCAGTAACGATAAAGCCGGCGCAGCAGCTGCACCATCATCATCTGCAGCGCTGCAGGGTTTCTTCTGCTGTCCACCACTGATTGGCAGCAGTGCACCCCTACCTCGTGGCGTGGAAAACGGACAATCGGGATCGTTATCACGATTATCACCATCATCTGCTGCTGCTGCGTTTCCTCGTTGCCTTGGTGTGGAGCACGAGGAATTGGTCTCAACACAACATCTATTAGCTGCTGCTGCTGCTGCTGCTGTAGAACCTCTTACTTGCTGTCCCCCCGACACCTTTCTCCTGCATAGCAGTAAACGGTGGCGGCCGTGCGCCTGCTCCGCCGCATAGTCATAGTCTGAGACCGATCGCGCCCGAGGAAAACGGCCTGCCGATGATGCCAGTGCTGGTACCGATGCCGATGCCGGATTTGTTCCCAGCCCACGCCGACCGTGCGAAGGGCTCCGCAGGTACTTCCGCAACGGCAGCGGGAGATCTGCACTGAAAATTCCTAGCTGTTCCACGCTGACCGCGACATTATTGTTGGAGGCTCGTCTTGGTGCCCCGTTATCATTAAGAATGCTGTTGTTGTGGTTGTTGTATTGTCGAGGTGCATTTCCGTGGCGTGACGGTTTAGGCGTGGGAGTCGCGCTAGGGGTGCGTTTTCTTGCCTGCTGCGATGATGTTGGCGCCCCGCGGCGGTGTCGTCGACGAGGAGGTGGGTCTTCGTCGTCATGGTGGCCGACCTTCCTACGAGTACGAGTACGAGCTTGTTCCATCGGTGCCGGAGAAGTTGCTGCCAGCACCCTCGTTCTTTTGCTGGCCCTTCGCCGAGAGGTGGGTTGTTGGACAGATCTAGTGTTGCTTGTAATACTACTCGTCGACCCAGCAACAACAGCTCTCGTATCTTCTTTTGACCGCAGTGTTTGGGCAACGCCTCGTCTTGGTGACTGTATCATATCCTTTCTTTGCTCTGTCGGCTCGAGATCGGCTGCGGCTGCGACTGCGGCTCGACTGCTGCGAGCTCCGAGGTTGCGAAGAAAATGGCGGAGCGCTGTTGCTGCACCCCCACCGACATGGCTGATGTGCCCTCTACGTTCGCAGTATGTTCACTCAGAACTGCGATCGCTGCTTACACGTAGCCTGCTGCGTTGCTGACTGCTGAGGCGGTGGATCCAAGGCGTCGGCGCACCGAAACGGATATACGCGGCGTAATTAATGCTGTTTGCCATTTCAAGATTGAAAATCGGCAAGCCATTTTGGGCGGCCTGGAGAAGGAGAGAGGAGATAGGAGAGGAGGAATGGGCTGCTTGCCTATTTGCGTGTTCTTGTCCCAAGTGAGTAGTCTTGACGATGAGACGAAGTCATCTCACAACGATGATAAACGTGTCACGTCTGCTGAGCAGAGACGGCAACGAACCACAAGGAGGGGACGTTACATGTAGAACCCCTATTCCAAGACAAACTTTCCGACCACGATAGAAACCCCATTTGCGCTATCATGTATCATGTTTGCTCGACGCTTGCGGCATCGCATATTTCTTCTGCCAGCTTTGCGGCATGAGGCCTGCAGCCTGGGCCTTGCTGATGGTGCAACAGCATGTGGGACTGTCGTTCCGTATTAGTAGAACTTTGCTGCCACCTCGGGTGGGCGTTCGCGACGGCGGCCCTTCGGGGCGGATAGTCCAGGTGACGCTTTGGGGAATCTCGAGGATCAATCAGTCATTCTACCATACATGCACCGCACCTCGATTTACGGACTGTGCAGTAGTAAACCCCACACGAGTAGGACCGCGCAGCAGACGAATAGGGCACTCCTGCCCTGCGTAGGTCCGCGGGATCCTTTGGGATTCATAGATATGGTTCGCAGCGCCGAGGACGCATGTGTGACGATGCTCGTATATACCATCCATCCGTCGCGAGCGCTGCCCGTGCGCTCTTCTGAGGTGGTGTTTGTCGTGGGTGCTGGTGGGTGTGGTGAATAGGGGCTCCGCGAAACAGCAGCAGTGTGTGATTGGTGGGACCCTCAGGGCACTCACGCTCCACGTCTCGGGGACAAGCTATACCCGTGGTACTTGGTACATACTGTGCTCGAAGTTAAGGTGGGGTGGTCTGGAAATTGATCATCACGGCTACACGTGGCCTTCGTGTACGTGAGCGAGATTTGAATTCACGATTACGGGGACATTTAGGGGGCATCCCCGGATTGTAGGCCTTACGTTTCGGGCTGAGTTAGGGTTATGCCAGGTACGAAGTACCAGGGGTATTTGCATGGGGTCGAGTTACGGCTGTACTTGAAGTTGGAGTTGGGTGCTCTGGAAAGTGATGGTCATATACCAGGTAGGTACCAGTATAACAGGCGAGCTTTAGATCACCGTTACCAGTGAGTGGTCTAGTACAAGTACACATGGCATGGACATTCAGGCAGTAGTCGTGCGGTATAAGAGAGTTCACAATGTATTCCAGTGATTTAAAAAAGAGACGAAGATGACTATAGGTTTGATTGGGTTGAAGTTGGGGTTACTCGCAATATAGTGATACACTGGAGTACCCCGCTTGACCCCTGACGCACTGCTGCAGTCCCGTGTAGAGGACAAACCAGTCAAATTCTGAGTACTTTGTCCCCAGCACGGGACTGCAGTCCTGAGAGGGTTAAGAGGCCCTTGGAACAGGCCAGTTTTACCGCTCTCATTTCCGTGCCGCACTTTATCCCGGATTGTGTATCGTACAGGGTGTAGTGTATGCGTCACAAGTCGTGACAAAAACAAGCCGATTTGACCGATTTCGACTCCGTATTCCCCTAACTCGGACGCTTTGTTCAATCAATCGGACACCCCCACTCCATTCGTATCGCACCTGCAGCACCGACCCTCAACCACGGTCGTCGAATGACCTCCTCATCCACCCTGCACTCATAGTAGCCATCCCCGGCCGGATCTGAAGCCTTGTGTTTACGAGTTGGAGTTAGGATGACGGTACTTGGGTTACGGTTACGGTTACGGTCAGCTGCCGGTCCCAACTCTTAAACTTCTGTGGAATCCCATGCTCAAAAACGAAAATACTCGTCTATTTTGCAGCGGGCGGTTTCACGCCCCGCGAACGTTCTCGGAAATTTCCCGTGGACCGCGGCGGCGACGTCGGTGAGGGGCAAGAGGGCGCGAGTCGGACCCCTCCGGGTGTGGTCTGAGGACGAAGACGAGTGGGATGGGTCGGGAGGGTCGGGAGGGTCGGGGGGCTCTGAGGACTCCGAGGTCGCATTTTTTTCCTACCGGGGGGAAGACGAGGTGAGAGCATGTTTTTGTGTTGGGAGGGGGGGGGGTTGAGGGGGGGGGGGGGAAAGAGATAGTTGGAAGGGGTAGGGGTGGAGGGGTTGGGGGACGGGCAGGGGAGTGGGAAGAAGGAAGAGCGCAGAGGGGGGGGGGGGGGGGGAAGCGGGGAATTGCAGGGTTGGGGGAGAATGAATGAGGCGTGGCGGGAGGGGAGGGGAGGGGAGGGGAGGGGGGTGTACTCGATATCATGCATGGCCGTAGTCGTATGACCATAGACCCTGGCATCCCTGCAATGCCGGGACGGAGCACGTCGGGTTTTCACCGACCAGGCAGACATTGCTTGAACCGTGTCCGGCGAGTAGCATGAAGGGCGAGCTGCATCCTAGTAAGAACCGCTTGTCAGGCGGACTTGCACATGGATGACAGCTCAGACGACTTTAATTTCCTCTGTGTGGTGACTCCTAGAGACAGCAATGGGGGTACAATGTAACGGCCTCGTGGGCACCTCACCGCCTTACCACTAAACACTGCATATTACGATAACTCTCCCCGTGCGGGGTAGGGGTAGGGCGGATCGAGTGTGAGCACGAGAGCAGACGGAAGCGTAGCTGCTGCTGCTGCTGCTGCTGCTGCTGCTGCTGTCGCTGCTGTCGCTACTATTGCCATTCCTGTGTCACACCAGCTGCCGCTGTCGCCGATAGTTACGCCGTGGGAGCAAGCAATACATAATACCAGGTACGGTAGAAGCACGCCTGCTCGGGTAGTGGATTTCAGCGAAAAAGCGCGGTTAACACCACCCCCCCCCCCCCTCTCACCCATCCCACCCTTACCCCACCCCCTCACCCCTGCCCCAGCCCCTGCCTTCCCCCACCCCCCTCTACCCCCCCCCCCCCCTCACCCCGCCTGCACCTTTGTTGAGCCCCATACACACTATTCACCAACCTCGATAAGAACGGTAGAGAAGAGAATGGTATATTTTACCGCGACAACTTTGATCCCGCCCCTCCCCCACCCCCCCCACCCCGCCTTTACATGTGCCGAACTCCCTGTCACAACCCCCAACAACCATGGACGGTGGGCTGGAGTTCGATACATGTAACATCGGGGTTGTGGGGAGGGCGGCGGGGGGGGGGGCGAAGCTGTAAACCCTTCGTCGCTTTCGCGATAGTTACGACTGTCCTCTTCTGCACGGTACTTGTTTGCTGTGGGTTGTGGCAAGGAGTTCGATACATGTGAAGGCGGGATTGGGGGGGGATGAAACCTGCAACTCCCCTCGCCCTTGCTGCAGTATTTAGTATCGTCCTCTTGCTGGGTTTTGGTGGGTTGTATGTAGGGGGGTACGTAAAGGTGCAGGCGCGGCTGGGTAGATGGGTGTGAGGGGGGTACTCGATATCCTGCATAGCCGTAGTCGTAGGGGTGGGGGGGGGTGTGCTCGATATCATGCAAGGCCGTAGTCGTATGGCCATAGACCCGCGCATCCCTACAACGCCGGGACCGAGCAGGTCGGGTTTTCACGGACCAGGCGGGGGGAGTTGGGGACGGGGGAATCGAATGTGTAGAAGGGAGTGGAGCAGTTGTTGCTTCTGCTGCTGCTGCTGCTGCTGCTGCTGCTGCTGCTGCTGTTGCTGTCATCAATAGTAATGTTTCACACCCCGCACTACCCAATAGGGGGGGTACAGAAGAAGACGACCTTAAGCACCTCGACCCTGCCCCCCCCCCCCAACCCCGCCTTTGTGAACTTTTCCGAACTCCCTTGTATTCCACAAACCGAAAAAATCACCATTATTTAAGGACGGTGGGGAGGAAGAAGAGAGGGCGGTAACAAATACCGCGACGACGACGACGACGTCGAGGGGAACTACAACTTCGACGAGCTCGGCCTATCCTCCGGCGGCAGCGCTAGCGGTAGTAGCTGGCTGCTCGAAGAACAACCGTCCTCCTTAGCAGACATCATCAGCGACGGCGACAACAATGCCGCCGCGGCGTCGCTGGGCCTTGGACCTATCGGCTTGGGCTTGGGAGGGGGCGTCGAGGAGGGGGGGGGGGGGTTGACGTTGACGGTGTTGACTTGGACCTCGACATGGAGGCGGATCAGGTCATCGATCCCTTCGCCTTGGCCGAGCTCGGACACGTGGTGAGCGCTGCGGTGTGGAGGAGGCGTGCCGAGGAAGGGTGTTGATGGAAGGGGGGCGGGGGGGGGGGGGGGGGGGGGGGGGGGGTTGGTGTTGGGGTGAGTGTGTGTGTCTATAGCTGTGTCGTGACGCGTACGGGGGAGGCGTGGGAGAGTTGGAAGGCGGGGGGGGGGGGGGGGGGGGGGGGGGGGGGGGGGGGGGGGGGGGGGGGGGGGGGGGGGGGGGGGGGGGGGGGGGGGGGGGGGGGGGGGGGGGGGGGGGGGGGGGGGGGGGGGGGGGGGGGGGGGGGGGGGGGGGGGGGGGGACTCATTCATTGCTTGCCTTAGTCATTTGACCATTGACCGCGCATCCATTTCGAGTTTGGAAAGGGGCATGGGGGGATGGGGTTCGGGGCTTGGGAGAGTGTATGCGTTTTGACTGTATGGCGAGCAGTAAGGGGGTGGGAGTGTCCTCTATTTGGAGATGATTTTTTTTATTTTAGTAACCCATGCGCCAATCCTGATTTGACCCTCTGCTGGCTTGATCGCGTGTCTGTGAACGTCCCCGGAGGGGGTGTGGGGGGGGGGGGTCGAACCACATCCACCCTATCGATGACGAAGGTTTCCAGACATAGGTTGTAGCGCAAGCCCTACCTCTATCCTCGACCCCAACCCTACCCCTGCCCATGTCTCCAAACCAAAACCCAATACTAACCCTAACCCCACCGTCACCTAACCCGAACCATACTCGATAAGGTCGACGCCGCCGAGGACGAGGCTGACTGGGACCCGGTCGCCAAGGAGAAGGCAAAAAAGTCCGCCTCAACAGCCACGGTCAATGCTAAGCGCGCGCTTAATAAACGCGGCACGGCCGCCGCCACGTCGTCCTCCTCGAAAACAACAACCAGAAAAACAGCAACAAAAAAATCGACGCAAGCCACCGCTGCTGCTGCTGCTGCAGCCGCGGCTGAGGTGGCGGCGGCGGGTGCAACGGACCAATCGGAGCAGGGAGGAAGGGGTGGGAGGGTGGGGGGTGCGCCAGTAGCGAAGAGCAGGAAGGGCAAGAAGGGGATGGCGGCGGCGGCCGCGTCGGCAAAAGTAGACGTAGAGGCGGCGCAGGCGGCGGCGGTGGCGATGGCGGAGGAAGAGGCCAAGGCCGAGGCTGGGGCGTCGAGGGCGGAGGCGGCTGCGTTTGCCAGGGTTGCCGCGGAGGAGAAAAAGAAGCGGGTGCTGCTGCTAGAGGAGAAGGAGGAGCAGGGGAAGCAGGAAGAGGGGGAGGGGCAGGGAGAGGAGCAGCAGGAAGAGGAGGAAGAAGAACAGGAACAGGAAGAGGAGTCACCATCCACCGGGTTTGAGCTCGTCGCCGCGGAAGAAGATAACGATTATGACGACGGCGGGTTCGACGATGGAGATGAGGTGATAGTGGCAGTGGGAGCGGTAAGAGGGTTCGGAGCGTGGTGGCGGCGAGGGGTGGAGGCTAAGGAAGTGGGGGAGGTGGAGGGAAGGTTAGGCGGTGGGAGGGGGGGGGGGGGGGGGGGGGGGGGAGGGTATGCTCGATAGGAGAGATGTACTCGATCTCATGCATGGCCGTAGTCGTATGACCATAGACCCTCGCATCCCTACAATGCCGGGACGGAGCATGTCGGGTTTTCACCGACCAGGCAGATATTGTTTGCACCAAAGCGCGAAGCGCCGTGAGGTGTCCGGCGAGTCGCATGAAGGGTGAGCTGCATCCTACTAAGAACCGCTTGTGAGGCGGACTTGCATATGGACGACAGCTTCATTGAGTTAATTTAATTTCCGGTGTGGGCACTTCCAGAGACAGCAATGAGAGTACTATGTAACTGCTCCTTGGGTGCCTTACCATAAACACTAGGTGATACGATCATTCCCACTTGTGCGGAGTAAAGACTGTTCACCTCGCACAAATTATCTAACTCGACAACCAGCTGTGACCGACCGCCAAAAAAAAAAAAAAAAAAACGTACCCTGGTTGTCTAGCTCAAGTAGTGAGCGACTTGTTTTTCAATGTCGTTGCCAACCGACGCCAACCCAACCTATATATAGTAGAGGGGGGGGGGGGGGGGGGGGTGCTCATTATTATGCGTGGCTGTAGTCGTATCGCCATAAACCCTCGCTTTCCCTACAATGCCGGAACGTAGACGGGGGTTGTGCTCGGGGGGGGGGGGGGGGGGGGGCACCCCCTACTTGGAGGTGGCCACTTCATTTCCTTTCGTTCAAGTTTTCACGTGTCACACGCGTGAGCTGGTTTCGGCGGGCCCATAAGTTTCTTGTGCGTTCCTTGTCCTTCTTTTAGTCTCTTCCCGTGTTTTGTGTTTCAGCTTTGTTGTCTCACCTGGGGCAGATCATGTACAGATCATCTACAGAGCATTCCCGCTTCACGACCTAGGTCTTTCAAGGCAGACAGGTGATATGTTGATCTATTCCCGGTCTTGCATGATCTGGCTCATTCTGCCGGCCGGATTGGGCCTGCCTTGTCCGCGTGGCCTATTACATGTTTCCTATCCCGCGTGATGCCACCACGTGCTTCCTGGGTTCTGCAGATTCTGCACAAGCCTCTCACAGTGGTACGAGTCGAGAAACTGAATGACCCACAGGTAGATCATGATCTGTCTGATCTGACGATGATATATTACCCGAGGTGTGGAAAGGTTTTTCCTCCTTGGCTCACTACCTTATCTCATTTTCCCCATTGATATTTTCCCGTAACCTGCCACATTTCAATTACTGTGCTCGAAAAACAGGGGACGGGCGCGGCAAATCCCCGACCTGTTGGTTCGGAGGAGGCGAGTGGAGGCGGGGGGCGGGGGGCGGGGGGTCTGGAGGGGCTCACGAAGGATCAGGTGAGCTCCCAAAAGAAGACTAATACTAGATGAAGAAGAGGGAAGGGTAACATTTTTTTATACGGTATGGTCTAATGATGAAGGAAGTCCTGGTACAGGTATTAAGAGCTATCTTGAACTGTTTCTTAAACTGTTTAAGCTTCTCTTGTAGGTACTGCAGTAATGCGTGTTTCTCTGAAATTCTGAGTCGGCTGTGCATCTTTTTCTTCTTCCCGAATTAAAGAATATATATATTAAAGAATGCCCCCCCCCCCAGTTCCTAGCACTCAGCTGTGCGGACTTTCGATTTTTTGAGTGATTTGTTTTCGGTAGGATGTGCTCGCCAAACTTTTTTTAAGCCAAATGACTTTCAATGGTGCTTATATGTCGAACAAAGCGGAATACAAACAACCGGGGAACTCATTTTGAAAAGCCGCATGCTCGAGTCAGCGAACCAGCTCCACGGAGCATCGCGCGCAACACGCGCACTCCTGGCGACGGGGCTCTCGGGGCCGGAGAGGGAGAGGGAGGCTTAGCCGAGAAGGAGTCGGTGGAGAGACAGTGGAGATACACGTGATGGACTGTTTTTGGGTATCAGGAACCATGGGCGAGCTAAACGATTGTATAAATCGGCTTTCTGTTGACAGGAGGGGTCTTCCGCCTACGAGAGTCTTTAATTTTTGTGAGGTGACGCGTTCTACGAGAGAGGGAGGTGGCACGTTTCCGCTAAAATGTTTTCTGAGTGACGGGGTTCCTTCCTTAACCCAAAAATCGTCGCAATGTCAATCTCGTTTCGAAAAATGACTTTTTTTTGTACACTTGGGCCATGGCGTTTTTCGTCGGGATTCAATTTGATTTTTTTTTCCGAAGTCAGTTTTTCGGGTGAGAGGTGTGGAGCTCCTTAAGGTCAAGTGAGGAGCCTCAGAAAAATCAGGGTGAACCTATATCGTAGAACGCCTCAGGTTCTAGGTTTTGGCCACGCTTAACGTGGGGACCCCTTTCATCAACGTTGTATAGATGTACTTATAGATATCTCGATCGCTGAGCGTGCTCGGTTGGTACATCCCTGGCCTCTCAGAGCTCCCACTTGGGAATCGCCTCCGTTTATTACTTGCCGGACCGTTCCAGCGAGTCTTTGTTTTCTCCATTGTTTCTCGTCGTACTTTCAGTCCTTCTTTCCTTTTTTCTTCTTTCGTTTCGTGTGCGTGCGTGAATTCCGAGCACGGTTGCGCGGGCGAACCCGGCACCGTCGCGGGTGTCAGCGGATGCTGGCGAGTAGAGGGGGAGTTGCAAGGAGCGCGGTCGCCGCTTTCGTGCCTAGGCTTCGCGTGTGCCTCGAGACACGAGGGATGCATCAATAGGCTCTGTCTGGCCTCCATTTGTGATTTTGGATAGAGTACGTACGAGTATTTAAGGTTCGTTCGGGAGATTAAGATAATATTCAAGCGGTGCTTATTTTTGCGACCGGGCTGAGAGTCACAAGAGGGAGGTACCCCGAATGAGCACCAACATTGTCGAGCTTGCGTCGAGGTCCACGGTGAGCACCGGGCTTCACGCGAGGCGGGCGACGGGGCTCGCTGTGGAAGAGAGGGAGGGAAGCTTTACCCGGACTGAATCGGTGGCGAGATGGTCGCGAGAGGGGCGGGCGGCGTACGAGGCTGAGAGAGAAGCTCTGCTGTAAGATTTTTTCTTTTTTTGACTGGTGTAAGGTGTTCCACTCAGGTAGTAAATTATTACACGAAAGGGGACGGGGATTTTTTTTCTTTTTTAGAATTTTTCGGTTTCATTTCATTGTTTTTGCTGTGTTGCTGTGCCGTTCTGTGCTTTATCTTTCGTACATACGACGAGTACACAGACACAGAGCATATCGAAAGAAGAAAATAAGTACCCTACCTGGGGTATGTACGTATGTACGACGTGTGAGCGCGAGCGTAGCGGAAAACCGCCCGCGACGCGAAGCATATGTGGCGTCCGAGCTGTTTTCTCCTGAAGCACGGCGGCGGGACTCTTGGCATTTTCAAGTCGCCAGTTTGCAGCTAACTACAGGGGCCATAATAAAACAGTATTCAATCATGGACCTCTGTCCGCTTCGCATAATTTGATGTTTCCTTCCTGAGCGAGCGTAGCGGGCGGCGTAGGCCGCCCGCGGAGCGAAGCGCCTTGTATAGCGTATATATATTCCTGGTGCGTTTATCTGTATACGCCTGACAGCCTTAACCTCCGAAGATAAACGGAACGTTCAAGCCATAAAAGAGACCAGACGCTTGTCACTGTGGAGGGACAAAGGACTAAGCAGAACCACCGCCAATGCATTCATGTTGACGACGGGAACGAATGTCCCCACACAAGTAGAACCACCGCATGCGCATTCATGTTGACGACAGGAACAAATGTCCCCACGCGCGGCGAAGTTTCCCAGCGACAGGTAATCCTGCACTTTTGTTTTATGCCGAAAGCCAAAAAACGGTGTACCTAACTACTACAGTGTGTATTTTTTACCCTTTAGAGGCACACTAAATATTACCCTCAGGCGAAGGCTTCTTGGCCTTCCCTCTGATTGGCCAGCCCTCTGCTTGGCCAGCACCCGGTCGCACCTATTGTTGGCTGAGGGTCTCAAGGCGAACCTCTTTTGTGTCTGCTCAAGTTGGGCTTCCACTTTTTTTTTTTCCGGCTTCAGTTTGTAGCTATAAATGGCTCGCACTCGACACTCTTTTCTGGTGAAACTGGACTCCGGCGACAGAGCCGTCGGGAGTAGGTGACCCGAGCTGCCACAAAAAGAAACACACACACACACACACACAAACAGACTGCCCAAACCAACTTCTGCGGGGGTGGTGCATTGTTGCCCAAAGCACCGCACACTCATCAAGAACCCGATAAGAAATCGGCCTGTTGGCTAGGAGAAGCTATTCTTACTTGGAAAAAAAAATCATTTTGTACGTAGGAACAGGTTGACCCATTTAGTATCAACAATTAAGTACAAATAAATATTGATGAAGCCCAGCTTGAGTAGACACAGAGAGGTGAACCTGGAGCCTTTCAGCCAGTAGTCGGTACGCTCGGGCGCCGGCCAATAGGAGGGAAGCCCGTGGAGTTTTGTTCCCAGTGCAAATTGTAGTAAAACCGATGAAAGGCTCAAAAGGCATACTTATATATAGGTACACCTATTCTTGGCTTTTGCCCTCACAGTTTACATTTTTTTCGCCGATACAGATTAGATTAAGGTTCTAGTACAATTATCTAATTGTGTTCGTATCCCTCCCCTTCCCCCCCCCCCCCCCTTCCCCCACGTATTCCTGCCTTTCGCCTACCCGGTTGGAAACCCCGTCTTGATGATCAGGTAGAACAAAAGCTGATCAGCGCTGGTCTCCTGCGCCAAGACGGTGTTGAGCTCGAGGAGGACGAAGCTAGGGCAGGCGGAGGCGTGTTTAACGAGGTGGAGGTTTCCGATGGGGAAGAGGCGTGCGAGATCTTGATGGAGCGGCTCGGCTTCGACGAGGTCAGATTTTTCCACCCGCCAGATTTTTTTCGTTGTTGTTGTCTTGTTTTACTTGCCCTCCCCCTCCAGAGGCCCAAGGCGTTGAGAAGGTCGATTTTTTTTTTTTTGTTTCGTTTTTTTTTTGCGCCGTCTATTTTCTTGTTTTCATCGCGCTTTTTCTCTAGAGAGTGCGGAGGCGTCTTTGGCTAGGTGGAGGTTTTCCGGCGGGCAAGATGCGTGCGAGGTCTTGGTAGAGCGATTCAGCTTCGGTGAGGTCAGTTTTTTTCCCGGCCGGATCTTTGTTGTACTGGTAGAGGGCTCTTCCTCTCCAGAGGCCGGAGGCGTCGATAACAAGTTTACCAGCAGAAATAATGTTGTTTGCTAACTTTGGTGTTCTAGAGAAGGCGGAGGCGTGCTTAGCGAGTTGGGGGTTTCCGGTGGGGAGAGGAGGCGTGCGAGATCTTGGTGCCGTGGCTTGGCGTCGATGAGGTCAGCTTTTACCCGCCGGATCTTTTTTTTTGTATTATTTTTGCAAAATCTAGTCTTCATCGGCTATGGGTTCGGCGAAGCTGACTGGTGCTCGGATGATTGTTTGGTGGATGGGGGCGGGGGTGGTGGGGCGATGTTCTATAGTGGAGATGGTGGTGGTGGTGATGTTGGTGCTGTTGTTGTTGCTGCTGCTGCTCCTGGTGCTGAGTTGGTTTTGACGAATTCTTGAAGTAGAAAAAAAAATTGGTGGCGGCGGCGGGGAAGCGCTGCCTCCGGCACCCTTCTTCTCTCGTGCGCGCGTGAAACGACCGATCTTCGACACCCACCTCTAACCCCCCCCCCCCCCCCCCCCCCCCCCCCCCCCCCCCCCCCCCCCCCCCCCCCCCCTGCCAAAACTTGAACAACAACCAACTACTGTTGTTGGCATACACACGGTACCTCTCTCTCCATATATCTCTCGCGTGCTTTTGTGCAACGGCCTATATTTGACGCGCTCCTCTCCCTCTCGCGCTCCCTCCCTCCCTCCCTCCCTCCCTCCCTCCCTCCCTCCCTCCCTCCCTCGCTCCCTCCCTCGCTCCCTCCCTTCCTCCCGCCCATCCGTCCCACCCTCCAAACCCTCCCCGCCTCCCTCCCCCTCCTCTCCCCCCCTCCCTTCCCTCCCGCTGTTCCCTCCATCCCTTCCCTTGCTCCCTGCTATAACAACCCTCAGGAGGGTATTGCCCACCTGGTTGCTCACTACCCACCCCTGAGAGGCGAGCTGTGGTATAGGCGGGAGCCGACGCCCGGTTCGAAGATCGGCAAGAAATTTCTCGACGTTTACGTTTTGGAGGACACCCTCCCGGGCCTTCTCGACTTGCTGCTGGGGAAGGAGGAGGACGGAGGGGTCGGCCTCAGGCCCGAGCAGGTAGGGGGGAGGGAGTAGGGGGGGGGGGTGGCGGGCGGTGGGAGGGGGTTTTCTCGGTATCATGCATAGCCGTAGTCTTATGGCCATAGACCTACGATGCCGGGACGGAGCACGTCGGGTTGTCACCGACCAGGCAGACGTTTGTTTACGCCAAGCGCGAAGCGAAACGTGAGGTGTTTGAGCGAGTCGCATGAAGGGCGAGCAGCATTCTACTAAAAACCGCTTTTTGGGGAATTTTGTGGCATATGGATGACAGCGTCGATGAGGGCCGGGCGAGAGCCTGCTATGTGACCCAAGTTGCAACTAGGGAGAGAGCAGGAAAAAGAAGGGCAAACCTGATGATGGATGGAAAATGATGACAGGGAATGGTACACCAGCTCCAGACACCCCGGGTCACCAAGCTTACCCTCTGTAGTACGCGCCCCCTGTATGCGCTTGTGTTTGATCCGTTTGTTTTGATGCTGTATACACAATACGCCGAGAGCGTTAATTACACACGTTTTACTGTTAAAGAGGAGCGCAACAGTGGAAGATGAGCGTTTTCCTGTTACAGGTATTATTTGTTTTATTTTCCTAATTTTAATTTTCGTCGTTGTTGAGGTTTGATCGCAATTGCTTTAATCCACCTGCTTTCAATATCAAGGGCAGCGTCTCTGATCTTACTACGGTAGCCTAAAAATTGTCCCCTTTTTTGAACATTTTTTTTTTTTTTTTTTTTTTAATATCGAGGGCAGCGTCTGATCTTATTACGGTAGAGCATAGAATTGTCTCCTTTGAACTTTTTTTTTTTTTTTTTTTTTTTTTTTTTTAGTGCTTCAATTTTAATGTTTTCTTCCTTCTTTTTTGTTTGTTTGTTTGTTTTGTCTGTTTTTGTGTTGTTGAATTTGCTCTTTTGTTCTTGTTGCTGTTGCTGTTGCTGTTGCTGTTGCTGTTGTTGCTGATGTTGCTTTTTTTTCTTCTTGTTCTTTTGTGCTAAGGTGCGGACCATGCTCACGTGTACGCCGTCCCTCGCGGGCGTGGAGGCGGACGATGCGGGAGAAGTCGTCGGCTATCTGCGGTCCCAACTCGGGCTGGACGGGAGCGGGCAGCTTGCGTCTGCTCTCGAGGCATGCCCGCCTATGCTAATGTACCACGCTTGGGACAACCTCAGGAAAAAGGTGGACAGGGGGGGGAGGGGTTGATCGGTCGTTGGGGGGGCTGGTTGGGGTGGGGTTTGGAGGGTCGTGGTGGTGGTGTTGACCTGGGTAGGGGGGGTGGTGGGGCTGGTGGCGGTGGTGATGGTGGTGGTGGCGAGGAGTGGGGGGGGGGGGGGTGTGGTGTGGTGGTGGTGGTGGTGGTGGTGGTGATGTTGGTGGTGGTGGTGATGTTGGTGGTGGTGTTGCCGCTGCTGTTGTTGTGTTGTGGGTGCTGCTGCTGTTTCGTTTTTGCTGTCGATGTGATTTCTGCGGGTGGTTGTTGTTGTTGTTGTTGTTGTTGTTGTTGCTGTTTTTGCTGCTGTTGCTGCTGCTGCTGCTGCTGCTGCTGCTGTTGTTGTTGCTGCTGTTGCTGCTGCTGCTGCTGCTGCTGTTGTGGTATCTATCGCCGCCGCTGCTGTTGGTGTGTTGTCGGTGGTGTTGTTTGTTACTTATTGTCGACGTCGGTGCTGCTGCTGCTGCTGACATCTTCATTTTTCTCCCCCCCCGTTTTTTGTTGCTGTTGTCGGGGGACAGGTGCGTTACTACTGCGAGGTGCTGGACTGGTCGAACGAAGACGTCTGCTCGATGCTCACCGCATTCCCCAACTTCCTGTCCATCAAGATGGAAAACGACGTCATCGAAGTCATTGAATATCTCAGGTAAGTTCTATCGGGAGCAAGGTGGTGGGAGGTGGACGGAATAGGAGGATGGTGGGGAGGGGAATAAGAGAAGGTCGGGAGGAATATAGGAGGAGGGGGGGGGGGGGGGAGGAGGATGCATGCTCGTTTGTTGTGCCCCTTAAGTCGTTTGATCATTGACCACGCATGCCTTTTCGAGACGGAGCGAAGGGGAGGGGAGGGGGGGGGCGTACTCATCTGTTGCTTGCCTCATTCATTTGACCGTTGACCACGCATCCCGTTCAAGTCGGAGAAAAGGGGGGGAGAGTGTGTATTCGATATCATGCACGGCCTGAGCCGTATTGCCATAGACCCTCGCATCCCTGCAGGGGGGGGGGGGGGGGGGGGGGGGGCTTACTCACGCCGTGCATGGCCGTAGGCTTACGACCATAGACCCTCGCCTCCCTACATGGAACTCCGGGACGGAGATAAGGGGGGAGGGAAGAAGGGAGGGAGAGAAGGGTTGTTGGAGTAGTCGGACGGGTCGATTGGTGGTTTGTGTGTTTTTTTTTTGGGTTCGTTGCGAACATGGTGTGGTGTGTATGGTTATTTTTTATCTTCAAGGTGCGTATGGTTGGTGTGCTTTGAGTTGTTTGTGTCGGGGTGTCTCGGTGGTGCCTTGATGACTGAGCTGTTGACTCGCGCCCCCTTCTCCTCCTCCTCCTTCCGCTCGTTCCGTCATCATTTTCGTTTACCGAAAAATTCGGTACAACAGAGGTATGCTATCGAAATTCCTATATTTCGTGCGCAGCGTCCCCGTGTTTTTTTTTTTCATAATGACACTGAGCGAAACCTCGTGTATCGACCATTTGGTCTTGATATCAACTATCGAAACCTTGCATAACTCGATCGTGTGTTTTTGTATCAACTATCGAAACCGTGTATATATCGATCATATGTTTTTAGTGAAAACTACCGAAACTGTGTGTAAGTCGATCATGTGTTTTTTTGTATCGACAATCGAAACCGTACATAAATCGATTATATGCCTTTGGTATCAACTGTCGACAGCGTATTTAAATCGATCGTGCGGTTTTGGCATCAAATATCGAAACCGTATTTAAATCGATCATATGTTTTTAGTATCAAATATCGAAACCATGTGTAAATCGATCATTCGTTCTTTGTATCAAGTATCGATCATCTACTTTTAGCATCAAATATCGAGACCTGTATCGATCATGTGTTTTTTTGTTTATCGGTATGGTGTCGAACTCTATTCTCGTTCGATATATCCAACAACGTTCCTCTTTCTTCCCCCGCTTGCGGCTACTGCTGCTGCTGCTGCTGCTGCTGCTGCTTTCTTGTTCTCTTCTCAGGGGCGAGGTCGGCCTTAAGCCGGCCATGGTCAGCGGCATGATCCGAGAATTTCCGCAGCTCTTGGAGGTCCGGCCGAAACGCCTCAAGGCCGTCGTCCGGTACCTGTGGAACGTAAGACCAACCGGTTGGAATTGAATTAAAAAAAAAAACATGTTCTGGGCTCCAGGAACTGATTTTATAAAATTACTATAATACCAGTACGTCAGCCGTGAGTTGGACCGATTGAATGGTTGATTTCTGTCAGTAAGCCCCAATATATATATACCCGTTCTACTCGGCTGGACAGTGAAAAAAAAAAAAAAAAAAAACGCCCATACGCTTCTCTAGAAACACCCGGTAGAATTCCGAGAGTTTTTTTTGGAGAATGTTGCACACCTCGGGTGGACAGATCGTGCACGTATCATTTATAAATCATCCACAGATCATGATCTAGATCATGCACAGATCATCTATAGATCATCTACAGATCCATGATCTAGATCCTTCAAGACAGATCTACTCCCGATCTTGTATGACTGTAAGATCTGTATGATCTAGCTCATGTTGTGGGAGCCGTATAACCTGCTGCATGATCTATGTGTACAGGACATGTTTCCTGGGTTGGATCTGTACTATACAGATAGATCCTGCACAGCACCTCACAACGGTAGCTGTGAGCAACTAGACGATCTACAGTAGATAGATAGATAGATAGATCATGATCTGTATGATCTGTAGATGATCTGGCCGAGGTGAAGAATGCCATCCGTTCCACCAGGGTACCAGTTTGGATTTTCGGCGCAACCGATAACCCATTTGTCTGCGGAGGGTCTGGTTGCTCTCGTCGGAACTGCGGCGGGCCTAAAAACCCCGATTTTCGCTGGTTTTTACTGTCGACAATCGTATCATGTCCCAGGAAGTGGCAAAACGTGGGACAAACAGTCGAAACCTACGACCCTGAGGAGAAACGAAAAAATACCACGGCAACTCATTCGGAAAAGTCCGGGGGGCGGCATCCTTTCAGAATCCGCAGTAGCAGCTGTTTGGCCTGTCCCGCCGAGTAATACGCGCATTTTCGGCCTAAAAACACTCAAGTTCCTCGGGATTTCCCGCGGGATTTTTCACCCCTCGGTTTTTGTGCGGGATTCGGGATAGTCCCGTGGTCCCGGGATGAACGTGGAATCCCGTGCCCGCACCAGCGCGTCCCGCACCAAATGCTAATATCCCGTTCCCTTGCCGCGGGGAAAAGTGTAAAATCCCGTTCCCGCACGAAACGCGTCCCGTGCGAATGAAAATGTCCCGTTACCGAAAAAATCACGTCCCGCAACGAAAAGAGACATGCTGCCGTTTTCCCCGGTGACAGCTTCGTTGGGGCCTAGCGTGGTGCAGTCAAAGAATGCTTGAAATAGGTCGAAAGGATGGATCATCTGCAGATACAGCAGTACAGATAGATCATCTAGATCATTTTGATATGTACAGCAGATCCTATCCTGCCGTTGGGGGATTGATGTGCGGAAAGGATCTGAACAATAGCTGCAGGTCCAACCCAGGAAACTCGTTGCTCAATACTCTGCGCAGATCACGCAGATTGTAGGGCTCCCTCCCTCCCACCCGGCAACATGGGCCAGATCATACACAGAGAGGAATGTATCTGCCCTCAAGGATCGAGGTGATGGAAGTGGGAATCGAATATAAGTCCGATGTGTGATTTGTGATTAGGCTGCTAAGCCCTGTTCACTTGTTATTTCGGGGGTCCATAGTTAATAGGACCTATGGTACACATAAAAACCTATATATTTACCTGTTTTTTCTAGCGATATTTGGTCCTATTAGCTATGGTGCCCCGTAATAGTTTTTTTTCCCCCCCCAAAATTTCGTAATGAACAAACTTACTTCGAGGAGCTGCTGCTTGTCAAAAGGGAACAAAGTCTTGAAAATATATTCAGAAATTTGGAAAAAGTTTGGAAATTCGCAAAAAAAATTGAAAAATTTGAAATTTGGAAAAATTGGAAAATTTGGAAGAAAAAAAAAACAAAGTGAACGAGGCTTTAGTGTTTCCGCAATAATCCTAATTGGTTGCGTTCTGCAGATATTTTGTTTAGAACCGACGAACCCGAGGAGCTGATTGGCTGAAACAGGTGAATCCGAAGGCGCTATATACGAAGTGAACAAGAAGTTGCTCCGTTTGTTAACCAACCCCACAGAGTGACCCCAGCAACCCCAAGAGCAGTTACAGTCTCACAGGTTAAAAACGTGATTTTTTTTTTTGTCACTTTTTTTTCCGCGGCTAGTTGATTCTTCGTACGAACGGGTAAGAAACAGACTGCTGTGGTTCACGGTACCGGGCGTAATTTTTATACAAGGTATTCGAGAATTTTCATGCGGGTGTTGGAGGTGCAACGGCAATGTGTCACAAGCGGAGGTCCCCGTACGCGTGGAAGGTAACTTGCTGCATAAACTGTAATATATATGTCTCAAGTTGCATATTTCTGCCTTTCTATCTATCTATCTATCTGTCTATCTATCTATCTATCTATCTATCTATCTATCTATCTATCTATCTATCTATCTATCTCTATATATCTATCCATCTATCTATCTATCTATCTATCTATCTATATATATATCTTTTTGTTTTTAGTTTTTTTTTAAATCGTCGCTCTTACTTTCCAGCCTGACTCGTAGGAGGTTTTACCCTCCGCGATCTTCTGGACAAGCCGTGGTCACAGGTGTCGTCCGTTCTCCCCCCCGGTACGTGCCTTCATTTTTGTCGCGCATAAGGTTCAGCATTCCCACTGCTCGTCGATTTTCATCGGATGTTGCGAACTCGCGCTCTCGCGCTTTCCGCTAGTCATTTTTTTTTGCAGTGAAAAGTCCTTACGAGTACTATATATTTATCTATCTATCTATCTATCTGTCTATCTATCTATCTATATCTATCTATCTATCTATCTATCTATCTATCTATCTATCTATCTATCTATCTATCTATCTATCTATCTATCTATCTATCTATCTATCTATCTATCTATCTATCTATCTATCTATCTATCTATCTATCTATCTATCTATCTATCTATCTATCTATCTATATCTATCTATCTATCTATCTATCTATCTATCTATCTCTTCTATCTATCTATCTATCTTTCTATCTATCTATCTATCTATCTATCTATCTATCTATCTATCTATCTATCTATCTATCTATCTATCTATCTATCTATCTATCTATCTATCTATCTATCTCTATCTATCTATCTATCTATCTATCTATCTATCTATCTATCTATCTATCTATCTATCTTCTCTATCTATCTATCTATCTATCTATCTCTATCTATCTATCTATCTCTTCTCTATCTATCTATCTATCTATCTATCTATCTCTTCTATCTATCTTTCTATCTATCTATCTATTCTATCTATCTATCTTCTCTCTATCTATCTTTCTATCTATCTTTCTGTCTATCTATCTTTCTATCTATCTATCTATATTATCTATCTATCTATATTTTGTCTACGCCAGAAACAGTCCCGGGTATATATCCACCCACCCGGTGTATACCCGCCGGGTGGGTACCCGCCGGGTCGGGATGAGTCTTGCTCTCGATGAATATTTAGTTGTTGTTTTGCCTGTAACCCGGGGGTCTTCGGTACGAGAGTGCGCTGCGACGGCTCACGCTGTAGGCGCACGCTGAACCCGCCGGGTACACGCCTTCCACTGCATGTTGTGCACCCGGTGACGGCGCCCACCGTCCCCAACGATGAACCCGGCACGATGAGGGCGATGCTACCGCTGTACATCTGTTTCTCCTCGCGGGCATAAAGAGGGGTTGAGCTCGCTCGCTCGGAAACACACATGCATGCATGCATACATGCATGAGGTGCGGTCGTCTGTTTTTTCAGGCGCTCTTTTTTTTTTCTCGGCAAGGACGGCACGGGTGCTCTATGCATGAGAGAGAGAGAGAGTCGATTGCTATGCTGTTGGAAGCGGAAGGCTCTCTCTCTCTCTCTCGCCCTCTGTCTTTCTTTCTCTCTCCCTTTCGATCAGATATTTCCTGGAAAAAAAAACATACAAACCTCTGTTCTCGTATTGGCAACCTTCCCATTCGGGACAAATCAAGCGCTGATGAACGATCATTACACGACGCTCTGTACGGGACGAAGCGATTGTTCGGGACATCCCACGCCAGGAACAGGGAACTTTTAGGCCCATTGTTTTAGGGCCCATTTGATGCTCGGGAACTGTACCCCATCATACATAGACATACTGGAAATCCCATTTTTGTGTGACTAGCAATCCCGCTTATTGTGTTAATATAGTATTACGGGGGTCCATAGTTAATAGGATCTATGGTATCCATAAAAACCTATATATTTACTTATTTTTACTAACAATATTTGGTCCCGTTAACTATGGTCCCCCGTAATAGTTGCAATCCATGTTTTTTTTTGTGATATTTGCAATCCCATTTTCGTGGTTTTTTTGCGCCCCCACTTTATTTGTGTTTTTTGTTTTGCAGTCCCATTTTTTGTTTTGTGTGTGTGTGTGTGTGTGTGTGTGTGTGTGTTTTTGTAATCCCATTCTCATGAGTTTCTTTTTTGCGCAATCCCACTTTTGTGTTGCCCTTATACTCTTTTTCTCAATGTCGAGTGTTAAGAGTGTTGAGTGTTGAGTGAGGAATTGAGTTCCTCGAGACTATATAGACACCTGCGAAATGCGAGTACCCCCCCCCCCCTGCGCTCCTGGCATTGTGCGGATGCGAGGGTCTATAGTCACACGACTACGGCCATGCATTACAAAGAGTACACCATCCACCCGCCCCTTCCACCCCCGGGTGCCCCCTTCTCCCTGCATGCATGCGCCCCGTCTGCAGGACACTGCTAGGATAGGCCGGCTCGTGTACAAGTTCCCCAAGCTCCTGTTCCAGGATATCGAGACCCAGCTCGCGCCGCGAGCGGAGGGTTTCCGAAAGGTGCATCGAATGCTGCCACTCAATGAAAATGGGCGGAAATATAGTTATGCACCTCTTGTATGTATTAGTAAGGATGATGAACTATCTTTATGTGGGAGAAGTTACGCTCTTCTACAGCAGTAGTTCTCTCATCATACATAAAGATCGGGTAGCGGGGCGCAATGTTTCCTGGGTTAGATCTGCCCTCTAAGGCAGATCCTGCACATCCCCTCACAGCGGCAGATGGGGAACTATCAACAGATCATCTGCAGATAGATAACGATCTGTCCGTGGTGATACGTTTGACGTAAGAACCTTCGAATGAGGGTATTGATAACAAGACTTTCGCTCAAATATCTCTAACCGAAGGGGGGAACCAGCCTCCCCAACATCGTTGTTCGTTTTTCGTTCTTCGTTTTTCGTTTTTTGTTTTTTTTTTTTTTTTTTCGTATCGTTTTTTCCTCGCGGATCTCCTTGAGCGGGCTAATGGGATTGGGTTGGTTCCTCGTTGGTTTGAGGGATTATATATATATTTTTTTGCGTTTTTTGTTCTTTAGTCCAGTTTTAGATTAAGCGCCTCGATTTAACCATCACTGCCGCCATCAACATCACCACCACCACTATCACTGCCACCGCCACCAGTATCACTGCCACCGCCACCACTATCACTGCCACCGCCACCACTATCACTGCCACCGCCACCACTATCACTGCCACCGCCACCACTACTGCTATCTTACTATTACGGGGGACCATAGTAAATAGGACGAAATATTGTTGCTAAAAAACGGGAAATATATAGGTTTTTGTGCGCACCGTAGGTCCTATTTACTACGGCCCCCCATATTACCACCACCACTAGCACCACCACCCCTGCCCCACCATCAGCATGAGCATAATCCCTTGGTTGGTATGTGGTAATCAGAACCAGCGATGGACTGAAAATACGTAGTCTCTCTGGGCGGAAGTATTAGGACCGTTAACTATCGATATTTTTTTGTCGAAACGCTCCTTCTATTGTTATGTTCTTTCTGTACTATTACGGGGGTCCATAGTTAGTGGAACCAAATTTTGTTAGTAAAAATAGGTAAATGTGTAAGTTTTTATGTACACCATAGGTCCTATTAACTATGGACCCCCGTACTAGTGTCCTCTTCTCGGACGAGATCTCGGCTTCAGTATCATCGCGCTTCAACTTTTTTCTCGCTCGAGCTCCAGTTTCCCACAGCCCCGAACGGCTCCTCAACGGCTCTCAACGGCCCTCCCTACGTGTGTCGTATATCCCCCCCCCCCCTTCCCCTCCTCGCCCCAATACATCATGGCGCTTCGCGCTTGGTGCAAGCAGTGTCTACCTGGTCGGTGAAACCCGACGCGCTCCGTCCCGGCATTGTAGGGATGCGAGGGTCTGTGGTCATACGACTACGGCCATGCACGATAATGAGTACATCTCTCCTATCGAGTACACCCCCCCCCCCCCCCCCCCACCCCCCCCCCCTATATTATGTACCTGGTATAAATATAGGTTGGGTTGGCGTCGGTTGGCGACGAAGCTGTAAAACACGCCTCTCACTTCGTGAGCAAGACAGCCAGGGTACCGTTTTTTTTTTTTTTTTGTTGTTTTTTTTTGGCGGTTACCACGGCTGGCGGTCAAGTTACATCATTTTTGTGCGGGGAGACCCTTTACTCCCTCCGCACAAGGGGGATGGTCGTATCACGTAGTGTGTGTATATGGTGAGGCACCCACAAGGCAGTTTCATAGTAAACCCATTGCTGTCTCTGGAAGTGACCGCACCATAAATGAAATCTATTAGTTGATGCTGTCATCCATATGCAAGAAAATCCGCCTCTAACGTGGTTCTTAGTAGGATGCAACTCACCCTTCATGCGACTCGCCCAACACCTCACGGCGCTTCGCGCTTGGTGCAAGCAATGTCTGCCTGGTCGGTGAAAACCCGACATGCTCCGTCCCGGCATTGTAGGGATGCGAGGGTCTATGGTCATACGACTACGGCCATGCATGAGATCGAGTACATCTCTCCTATCGAGTACACCCCCCCCCCCCCCCCCCCCTTTTGTTGTTTCTAGCGTTAAGCCGAACCAACCCCTCTCCTCCCGTCCTGCCGCCCCTTTTTCTGTCTTGCATCGCTACCTCGCCATCTGTCCGTCGACGGGTTTATCAATGTATCCGTGCCGCCGTCGCTACCATTACTGCTACTACTGCTGCTACTGCTACTGCTGCTACTACTACTACTACTGCTACTACTACTACTACTACTACTCTACTGCTACTACTACTCTACTACTACTACTACTACTACTACTACTGCTGCTGCTGCTGCTTCTACTACTACTACTACTGCTGCTTCTGCTGCTACTACTACTACTACCACCACTACTACTGCTGCTACTACTACTCTACTACTGCTGCTGCTTCTACTACTACTACTACTACTACTACTGCTACTACTACTGCTACTACTACTACCACTACTACTACTGCTGCTACTACTACCACCACCACAACAAAGGCGATGGGGTTGGAAGGACTGGAACCGCTCCCCCCAAGGATCCGCAACAGACCGAAGCGCGTCAACTACTCCCACGTGGACAACGGGGGACGCGGAGGAGGAACAGGAGGAGGGGGGGGGAGAGGGGGCGACAGAACACGAGGGTCCAGCAGCGGTTCAGGCAGACCCAGAGGCGCCAACAGTGGCTGGGGAGAGGGGGGTAGAGGAGGAAGGGGGAGGGGGGGTGGAAGAGGAAGAGGAGGGGGAAGGGGAGACGGGGAAGGGGGGGGGGGGGTGGGGAGGAGGAAGGGGCGGGAGGGGGGGGGGGGAGGAAGGGGGAGAGGGGCTGGGAGCGGATCTGGTAGACCGAGGAGCGCAAATGCCGGGTGGGGAGATGCGGGAGGGAGGGGCGGGCGGGGAGGGAGGACGAGCGGTAGAGGAGGCCGAGGGAGTTCCAGCGGTAGAGGCGGAGGAGGAGGAGGAGGAGGAGGAGGGGGTCGTGTAAGCGAGTAAGCGAGTACTGATATCACCGGTAGTAGTTCTCGTAGTTGATAAGAACTCCTCGTTGCTGATGGATATTAGCATCTGTCGTCACGACTGCTGTGCGCATTGGTGGAGAGGCAGTAAAAGCAAATGAAACGCTTTGTTTCTCTTGAGCTACTGTTTTGATTACCCCCCCCCCCCCCCCCCCCCCCCCACCGAAACAGGCGCGGAATCTCCGTCTTCACATTTTCTACTTTGAATCGAGTATAGGATTTCGCGCTTTTAACCCACACGTAGATAACCAGTGGGCCCTGTGTTTTCAGCGACCGTGGAGAAAAAACAGCAGAGGATGCTTCGCTCGAAATCATCCATATATCATAAGACAGATCATCGATTTCCACTTCGCACATGATCCACAGATAGATAACTTCACGGGCAAGATAGAACTACAACTCAGCTCGCAGGATGGGAGCCGTAATAATCTGCGTGGCGTAGTCGTGGGGGGGGGTGCGTGTTTCCTTGCACAGAGTAAGCTTGCATCTCTCCATTCCTAGGATTGAAAAGTCGCCACGGGCCAACGCTGGTTGTGCTGGATGGTCGACGGGTAGAAAGAACGGTGCGATGTGAAGAACACTCACACAGAGCAACGAACCACAACGGCGGGTTGAAGGAGCTACCAGGTACTCTAGATGATCTCATCCAGCGTGCGTACGTGACGTATCGGATGAAGCCTCCTGCTGCCCCTGGCGCTCGTCCGGGATGACCTCCCGCGCCCAGTGCGCGCTCGACGATACCACCCTGTACTACTACGGGGGTCCACAGTTAATAGGACCTATGGTATACATAAAAACCTATATAAATATATATATTTTACTAACAATATTTGGTCATATTTACTATGGTCCCCCGTAATACATATATATCGAGACTTCATACGTAGCTTTCCTATAAAGTGTTGTAAAGGCGACCGCTTCTTTTTTGTTTTTTTTCGCTTCCTTCTTTTTCCGCCCCGCTTTTTCTTTTCTTTTCTTCTTTTTCTTGGTCCTGCTCCCTCCTAATAGTCCTAACTCAGACCCGACGGGGTCACACAGTAGACTCTCCCCCCGTCCCCCATCCCCTCTCCACCAAGGCGCATGCCTTCCATTTTTTTTCGCGAGAAATATTCGGGACTTTTCCTTCCCCTCTTAAGACTCTCGGATTTTCGGCATATTTTCCCAAAAAGTCATATTACTATTACGGGGGCCCATAGTTAATAGGACCTATGGTATACATAAAAAACCTATATATTTACCTTTTTTTACCAACAATATTCGGTCCTACCTGGTATTTATTTACTATGAACCCCTGCAATATGTTCGCACCGAAAATGCTGGAACCAAGAAACTTCGTCCCAAGCGGCGTGCTAGGATAGGCGTCGAACGTTTTTTTTTTCTTCAAAATAGTTGTGGCTGGCCGGGCTTCTTATCCCCATCATCCTTGGATCTTGCCATAAATGTTTTTTTTTTCCGACATTTTTAGTGTTTTAAACTTTTACGGGGGAGACATAGTAATCAAGGACCAAATACGCTTGGTAAAAATGCTGGAATATATAGGTTTTTGTGCATGTGATGGGTCCTGATTACTATGGCCCTCCGTAGTAGGCCTATATCCCTTTCAGGGCAAACTGCAGTCAGTCCCGTTTCGGGGATAAACCACTCAAATTCTTAGGTCAGTTTGTTTCCCGGGTTGCACTTTTAGCTTTTCTTTGAATCAGTTTTTTGTGGGTGCTGCTGCAAGTATGCTGCGGGTATATGGAGGTATCGAGGCCCTCTACTGTTAAGAATCGAGTCGGGAGCCTCAGAAGAAATAGGTTCTACCCCCTACCAAGCGTCCCAAAACCTTGGCGCTGGGTCCCGTCTTTCGATTCGGACCAAAAATGCCGGAAACCGAGATACTGCACACGTCGGCCACATAGATGATCTACAGATAGATCATCCACAGATAGATCATCTACTCGTAGATCCTAACCTGCCGTTATGATGTCATGCACGGGATCTGAATACGTATAGTGCATTATCCAACCCGGGAAGCATGTGCTATTCACGGTGTAGATCTTGCAGGCTGATAGTTCGGAACCCAGCCCCGACAACACGAGCTAGATCATACAGATCAGGAATCTATCTATCTATCTGCCCTCAGAGATCGACAGTAGATCATGAAGCGGTGGAATCGGCGGTCTGTCCGACGGGTGGTTTTCAATCTTCCTGCTGCGAGCCTGACCCTAGGAGGCAAAAGGGAGATACAAACGCAAAACATCACAGTAGCGATGAAGATCGGCGAGCAAATGGGAATGTATTGCTGGACGCTGTAGGTACGTGTTAGATCGCTTGCCTCGCTGTTGCCATTTGGCCATTGACCACGCATCCCTTTGGAGACGGAGCAACCAGGCGGGGGGGCGGGGGGTGGGGGGGGGGGGGGGGGGGGGCGAGACCTGTGACCCAGGGCGTTGGTCCAGAACTCGTACGCCGGTGGGGACGAAATAAAACCTCGCTCACGAGCTGTGAGTCGAAAAGGAAAAAAGTGATGACCACGCGGTCCGGAGAACACGCAAGTTTCTCGTCATTCAGGTAGAGCTTCTCCACAGGGCTGCTGTTGAAAACGCAGCCCCCAAGTTTGGATAAGCACCCTCTTGGAACCGAAGGCTTGCCTAAAAATGTTTTAAAGCCTACCTTGACGGGGGAAACGTGTCGAAGGCTTGAATTGAAGGCCGCCTTAAGGCCACGCTAGCACCCAAGCTTCCCCCGGTCCCCGGGTTTCCGGTGACTCTTATGGAATTTACGGCATTCCTAAAGGGAATTCCAGGCATCCCTAAAGGTAACTTAAGGCCTGCCTTGAAGGGGAAAAAGGTGTTGAAGCCTTGCCGAAAAGGGAGATTTGACGCCTGGCAAGCTTGTCGAAACATCACAGGTAAGCGCCGAGTACAGGATCGATCTCACTGAGCAGCCCTGGCTACAACATAGCAGAGGTAGGGGGGGGGGGGGGCGTTTTCCCCGAGCTATGATTCAATCTCGGACACTGACATACGCCGCGCATCATGCTACCGTACAAGGTCGTGCTGTAAAGACCGAGGTTAGCAGTAATAGTCAACAACTCCATCGAGCCAAAGGGCTGGACGAACCTGGATGCCCACTCTCATCGTGCCGGCCGTAATATTTTCTGACTGAAAGAGCCCCCCCCCCCCCGAACTCAAGAGCTGATCGGCATCTCTTTCTCATTTGTGTGTGCGCATTATGCTCGGTTAGCACCTGCTCTGTAGTGTGTCCATCGGCGTGCAATTCCCGTATTACGGAAAAAAAAAAAAAAAAAAAAAAAAAAAAAAAGAATGTGGGTTGCTGACGGGAAATTATCCCAAAACAGGGGACGTTTTAATGGACGTCCCCACTAGGGCTGAAACGCACATCCAAAAGCGTGGAAGTGCTTCTTTTTTTTTTTTTTTTTTTTTGGGGGGGGGGGGGGGTAGTTGAACCCAACAGCTGTATTATTTGTTTCGTGCCCTATTACGGAGGACCATAGTAAATAGGACCTACGGTGCACACAAAAACCTATACGTTTCCCTCTTTTTGCTAACAATATTTGGTCCTGTTTACTATGGTCCGTCTCCCGTAATAGTGTTGTGGCGCCGCGCGGCACTGCAAGTGCAGGGGTTTCATATAGAAATGCATGGGTTTTGTTACTATTTTAATAAGGGAAATCGGGCGTTACGTAATACGCCGGCCCAGGACCAATTCCTTGCGGCTAAAACCGCTCACCGGGAAGCACGTAATTACGCAATCCGAGATGACAGCGTGCTAGAATACGTAGACCGTTCCCGCCTCAGCTGTTGCTGCTGCTGAAGCCATGAGTGGACTCGTACGTACAGTACCTAATTCCTGGTGTTTTTTCCTGCTTTTTGTTACACATCATCGTGTAGAGAGAGGTTTCCTCCACAACAACTAGCAAGGACTTCCTGCTGCCCAGAATGACCCTCGCACTACTGCAACGCAGCTCAATAAACCTCGCCGCTGCCCTCATATTCTCTCCAACCCCAGCTCCTACTGAACCTACGAAAATCCCAACAACTTCTTATCACTCTGTAGGACTCCCCCCCAACAAATAGTAGAGCTATTGCTGCTGCTGGTGCTGCCTCTGCTGCTGCTGCTGCTGCTGCTGCTGCTGCTGCTGCTGCTGCTGCCGCCACCGCTTCCGCCGCTCCTGCTACCGCTGCTGCTGCCGAAAAACAGCCCTGCACTACTTTAACGCGGTCCGCAGGGTCCCATCATCCACCGAACTAACCGGGTTAAAGTCCGCGGGCCGCGCACCTCCCCGAAACTTCAGGTACGCCGCGTCGTACTGTGCTCGGTCTCTTGCCGACAGCGACGGTCTCGTCGACAAAAACGCCTCCCACACATTGTCAGCCGAAACCTCCACTCCTTGCTGCCGCTGCTGCTGCTGCTGCTGCTGTCGCTTTTTCCCCGAAGCCGAGGCGACATTCGCAGCCGCGACGTTCGGGGCCGAAACGACGTTCGGAGCCACCCCATTCGGACTCGCGACACGCGGACACGAGAAATTCGGATTCGCGACATTCGGAACAAGGGCGCTCGGAACCGCGGCATTCGGAGCCACGAAGTTCGGAGTCGCGGCGTTCGGAGTCCCGACACCAGCAGCCGCGCCCGCGCCCCGATCCCCGCTACCGCAATCTTCGTTCAGTCGTTCTGAGGAGGGTCCAAGAAGCCCCTGGGCCACTCCTTTACCCCCGTTACCCCTGCCATCGCTAATACCAACACCACTACTGCCAACACCAACAACAGCCCTACCACCAACACTACCACTAACGCCTCCAACACCAACATCAACAACAGCAACACTATCGCTAACACTAACATTGCCAGCGCCGACACCGCTATCACCAGCTTCTCCGACACCGCCATCCGGGTTGAGCGCCTAGACGGAACGCCGCGCGCATGAACACGAGAAGAGGAGGCCGGGGACGGAGGGGGGGGGGGGGGACGAGGGAATTCGGCGTTATACAGGGGGCATGTCCTTCGGGGAGGAAGGGGGTAATTCAACGGGGTTTCACCTTATAGGGGGCATACCGGTCGAGGGGCGGTGGGATGAAGGAGATCTGCGATATATAGGCGGCATATCGTTCTGAATCAGGGGGTGCCAGGGGGCAAGAAAACAGGAAAACAAACACATGCATCTCACAAGAAAAAAACAAAGCACAACAACACAAAGCGCGAGGAAAAACACAAGGAAAAAAGCATTAAAGAAAACACAAAGAGCACACACACAAAAAAAAAAAATGAAAACAACTTTCTTGTAACTCGTACTTCGTAGTACACCCGTACTTGATATATACAATATGTAACAGCCATCTATCGTATCGCACCTCAAGATAGCAGTGGATCGCGGTCAGCTGGGCCGTGTCCACAACCGCCTGCAGATCGGCTCCCGTAAACGCCGCGGCCCTAGGAGACCCCGCCACTCTCGCCAAGGCCACCTCTCGGGCCTCGTCGGACATGGGTGTCTTTCGACTCACCTGGGGTCGGAGGGAGAAGAAAAAAAAAAAGAGAAAACGAAAACAAAACGAAAACGAAAAAAAATGAAACACGATGCGTCACGCCGCTCGCGAAATTGGGTATCAATCAACCATTAAATCGGTCAATCTCACTTTACGGCCAATTTTCTCAGAAACAAGACAAAAGTGAAAACAAAACGAAACACGGTGGCTTTAGGAAAGAAGACCTCATCGAGATATATTTTCGACTCACCCGGGGTCGGAGGAGAAAAAAAAAAAGAAGAGAAAACGGCAACGAAAACGAAAACAAATGAAACACGACGTGTCATGCCGCTCGCAAAATTGGGTATCAATCAACCATTGAATCGGTCAAACGCACTTTTACGGCCAATTTTCTCAGAAACAACGAAAAAAAAAAAAAAGGTGAAAACTAAACGAAAAAAAACGGTGGCTGTAGGAAAGTAAGACCTCATCGAGACATGTCACCATAGCCGTAGCAGACACCTCGCTCGGGTGTCTGCCCTTCGTTGAGCGTATCGTTGTCGACAAAGTCATCTCGGATTTTTGTCCGAGGGGTCGGACCTTCACTTGCGTTTTTATGCCAAAGGTATACAGATGGACGTGCACCCAAACCAAACCTCAAACTCCCAGCCCCCTCGCCTGGTCGGTGAAAACCCGACGTGCTCCGTCCCGGCATTGTAGTAAATGGTCACACGACTACGGCCACGCATGATATCGAGTACACACCCTCCATCCAACCGCCGCCTCCCCCACCCCATCGAGTACACCCCCCCCCCCCCCTATATGTATATATATTAATTACTTTGTATATATAGATTTGGTTGGCGTCGGTTGGCAACTGGCGATTGATTTAGATAAATTGCTTGGGGTGGAGACCTTTACTCCGCACAAGGGGAATGGTCTTATCACGTAGTTTTCATGACAAGGCACCCACGAAGCAGTTACCTATCTCACCCCGTTGCTGTCTCTGGAAGTGGCCACACCAGGAAAACAGATCAATTGATTCGACGCTTGTCGTCCATAAAAGCAAGAAAGTCCGCCTCACAAGCGGGTTCTCAGTATTAGAACGCAGCTCTCACTCTTCATGTGTCTTGCCCAACACCTCATGCTTCGCTTCGCGTTTGGTGCTGGTGACGTCTGCCTGGTCAGTGAAACCCTGACATGCTCCGTCCCGGCATTGCATGGTTGTGAGGGTCTACGGTCATACCACCACGGCCATGCACGATAATACGTACACCCTCCCCCCCCCCCCCAGTGCCACCCCGCGACCAATCAACCAAAAGAGACAGACTCACCGCGCGCAAAATATCTTCCCGCTCCAGCTCGTCGGGGAAGCCGCAGTACAGCTGCCTATCCAAGCGACCGGGCCTGAGCAAAGCCTGGCGCGAATTTCGCAGAATTGTTCCGACCGCACCGCACCGGCCCGCAGGAAGAGGAGGGGGGAGGGCGGAACACAGGTGGGGGGGACGGGGAGGACGGGGGGAGTTGGCGGCGGTAGCGATAAAACTATTTTTTTCAGAGCAACTATTTCCTGCGAGGGCGCATAGGGTGCAGCGCCTGGGAGGGGGCACAGGGTGGGGGCCCATAGAGGCGGCAAAGGGTGGGACCCCTGTGTTTGCTGCTGCTGCTGCGGCTGCGGCGGCGGCGGCGGCGGCGGCTGCTGCAGCTGCTACTCGGTCCCCAGTCCTGGCCGGCGGTTCGACAACGAGTAGCAGCTGCGACAACGACAACCTTGAAACTACGGCCGCACAAACCCCCTCTCCGCTTCATGACGACGACCACAATTGCTCCCGAAAGACCAAAACCCCAAACCGGTTGGTCAGGGCGCTAAGCCGAATTCCAACAATTGTCTGCAGCGCCATGCTGTACATGGCGTGTGTTATGTTGTGCTTTTGTCGTATCCAGGACGACGGCATGGCACTGCATTGTCTAAGAGCAGTATGTACGGTAGTATTATATTTGCGTCTTAGGCCACAGAGCTTGTACCCAGCATAGGATGGAGAACGTCTCCGTCGTGGTACCTAGCATAGGATGGAGAACTTCTCCGTCGTGGCTTTGAGACTACAGAGCCCGTGTCTCGTATCGCTCTAGGCTGAAGGATCAGCACGGACACTGGGGTGTGCTGGAAGTTGTCGACGGGTAGACAAGACGGTCAAACGCGAAGAACACGCACACGCACAGGCACACGCACACGCACGCCCACGCAGCAGCCAGAGCCACCGTGCCTTCCCGTGTGCCAGGCATGAGGTATGAGTACACCAGGTATGAGGTAGGGGGTGGATAGTTCTCTGCCATACAGAGGCGAAGGTGTGATTGGGGCTTGATCCCGGCACCAACTACATACCACTGTGTCCCGAAATATGAGGACAATTTGATGAAAAAATAGTATAAAAACAGGTTTTATATTCAGAGACAGAATGGCATGCTACTGTAGGTTTTCGCGGAAGTACGTGCGTCGTAAATACACACAAAAACAGATAATTAGCCCGCAACTATGCTACACACGGTACGAAGAAAAACAAAACAAACACGAAGCCGTGAGATCGAACACAATGCTTACCACCGGCTTCTCTTGCTCGATACACCAGTAAAAAAGCAAACGTCCTTTCGTTTTGCTTCGTCGGCGCCCCCCCTCACCTTGCCGACATAACGCTAAAAAAACTATGCTTTCGTCAGTTGGGGGTCAGTAAGCCTACGCTACGTTTTTCCGGAGTAGGTAGGTAGGTAGGTAGGTAGGGAGGGAGGGAGGTAACGACACCCGCTTAATTTGTTTCCAAAGCCGCTGAATTTGTCTCCAAAGCACACCCGCAATGTCCTGACGGAAAGGGCGCGCGGATGTTTTCCACAAGGGCGACCCCTAGGCTGGAATGGCGGCCGAGACGGCCACGGCGTTGGTGGCTGTCGTATGGGCGATGAATGCAACTTCAAGCTAGGAGATACAGACAACGTCAAATGTGGGCCCGTGCGGCTCTCACCGAGTCGATGAGGTCGGGCCGGCTGGTGGCCCCGAGCACGTACACGCCGTCCCTTCCCTCGACCCCATCCAAGAAGGTCAGGAGCTGGTTCACCACCCTATCCGTCACCTTTTCGTCATCAGAGGAATAAGACCGTGCGGGGGGAGGGGAGAGGGGGGGGGGTGCAGGGTACACAGAACTTAAACAGGATCATGGATGGAGCTGTTGTGATATCTCGGAAAAATCGAACAATACAGCTTTCCGTAGTCGCCGTCCTCATCGCCATCGTGTGAGAGAGCACCACCAGCGTCAATCAGCATCGACGAGAGAGTGGTCCACCTCCGGTTACGGATGGATCACGTACAGATAGATCATCTAGATCCTAACCCGCCGTTGTGATATCTTGTGCAGGATCTGTATACAGCGCCGGCCGAACCCAGGAAGCATACACTAGATCCCGCGGATTATGCGGATCCCCGTCATGCGGCAACATGAGCTAGATAGACCATACAGATCATCAGGGAGTTATCTATTTGTATCTGCCCTGAGGTATCAATATCATGAAGTGGGAGTCGACAATCTGCCCCGATGTGTCTACCCGTTGAAAACCGACATCGTTCGCCCCCTGCACCCCCCAACTCCACCCTCCCCACGCAAACATGGAACTCCCCTACCCCCCCCCCTTCCAGGGTACCGTTTTTTTTTTTTTTTTTTTTTTTTTTTTGCGGTCGCCCACAGCTGGTCGTCGAGTTAGATCATATGTGCGAAGTAAAGAACCTTTACTCTGCACAAGGGAATTGATCGATTCACGTAGTGTTCAAGGTAAGGCACCCAAGAGGCAGTTACATAGTACTCCCATTGCTGTCTCTGGAAGTGCCTACACCGGAAATTAAACTAACTCATTGAAGCTGTCATCCATATGCAAGTCCGCCTCACAAGCGGTTCTCAGTAGGATGCAACTCACCCTTCATGCGACTCGCCCAACACCTCACGGCGCTTCGCGCTTGGTGCAAGCAATGTCTGCCTGGTCGGTGAAAACCCGACATGCTCCGTCCCGGCATTGTAGGGATGCGAGGGTCTATGGTCACACGACTACGGCCATGCATGAGATCGAGTACATCTCTCCTATCGAGTACACACCCCCCCCTTCTACCCCGGCGAGCATTTCCAAACCCTAGTACACCACGAAGAGCAAAATACTGAATGTTATTCCGACGATATTGGGTTAAGGACCACGGCCAGTCAGCCATACGGTGGCCTCGGAGTGCCATCTACCCGTATCGCAGGTTAGACATAAACCCCTTCCCAAGCAACATGAAATCCCATCACCCCAGTGTGCTATGGAGTAGGTCATATGCAGATGATACGGCTGCCAACCGGCAACACGACCATTTAGATCTGCCCTCAAGCATCAAAAACCAATAAGTGGGAATCAACGATCTGTCCGATGGTGTTACACCAGTTGAATACCGATATAGCTCGCCCCTAGTCCCTCTTCTACCCACCCCTCCCAAGCAACATGGAACTCCCATATACCCCCCGTTTCCTCTCTCTCTTAATCACCCCGGTGTTATCGTTGCCGCGACGAGGAGCTACAGCCTCGAACTCGTCGAAGAACAGGACGCAGGGGGCGGCGGAGGCGGCCCGTCCGAAGAGAGACCGCACGGCCTGCTCGCTAGCGCCGATGTACTTGTCCAGTACCTCCGGACCTGGACAAGAAAATAGACAGAGAGAGGTCATCACCCCCAGGGGGGAAGAAGTGTCGGTCATTAAAATTATAGTCCAGCACCTCCGGACCTGACAGGTATATATAAATATGTTATCACCCTCGGGTGGTAGTGTCGGTACATAAGCTATATAACCCCGGGGGGGACCTCACAGGAAGTACAGAGACAGAGCTCATCAACCCGGGGGGATGAAGTGGCGGTTGCAAGACTTGCCCAGCACACTCCGGACCTGCGACGGTTACATAGAGAGGATATCACCGTGGGTGGTAGTGTCGGTAAATGAACTATTCACCCCGGGGGGGCAGTGTCGGATATATCCAGGGATCTTCATGGGTCATGAAACAAATTGAAAAGTCACGGGTCGGGTCAGGTTGGGTCGGGTCCAGTCGAGTCAGGAGGTTTTCAAAACTCTCAAAAGGCCGGGTCGGTTCTCATCCTCTTGCCCGATCAACCCCACCTGACTCGCCAGGCTTGACCCGACCCGTGAACTGCTCTCGTAGATATAAATACAAACACGTTATTGTTGGCGGTGTGCGCTCAGTGCTCCTCAGTGTTTCTTGGGCGTATTTTTTTGCGTTTTTCGTGCTAGCGCGAAATGAGGTTCACCTCACGGGATGAAACTGCCTCATCGAGATCCCCGACCCCTACTGAATTCGACAAGTTCAATGATCGATGCTCAGTATTGCAAGCTACCGGTACGTGATTTATCACAAACTCGTGGCCAAAAAGTTTAGTTGACGGCCTACCTCTGCCCCGTCAGGCTTAACTTTGGCACGTCAAACCTTCTTCTAAAATACAATAGTTTTGAGCATTGTGATTTCCTTGACAACTGTCCGTCAACGGACAAATGTGGCGTCCGCCGATATCTATGCTCGCTCGTGACAGTAAAAATGCTCTGTTTTCGATGTCAGCACCCAGATTGGACCTCTTCTGTGGCCGAAACGGGAGAGGCCGCAGCCTCCGCGGCTTTTGACAGCTCATGGCGGCAAGAGTGCGGGAAGTATGGGCTGGGGTGGCCGGTCTCGTGCCCCGCCGTTGCGCGTGCGTTGAGGGTTGGGGGATGCAACATTATCGATGCGGGCTATTTGACGTGTCAAAGGACGAGTTTTCCGCAAAATTGTTGAGCTTGGTAGGCTAGCACATGGTCGCGAAACGAGCGTCTGCTGTGCACGCCGGGCGACCAGGCCCCGTGAGGCAGAGAAGACGGGGTCTTTGGTTTCGACCGAATTGGATGAGTCTACGCCGCGGGAGGAGTGGTACGATGGTGGAGGTACTAACCGTGTCTACGATTGTGTTTTGTGTACACGCAGCAGGCAGTATTACATCAAGCGTGAAGTTTCGGTTGAGTTGTGCAAGGCGTTTTTTCTTCTCATCTAACCGCCAAGAAAAATCCAAAGGTATCAACAAGTACGCGTGCCGGTTACGACGAGGTACGACGACGACATCGCGTTTCTTTTTACACCCTCACGCAGCTCCCCTCACGGAGTAGGTCGACCTGCAATAAATTTCGTTGCTGACACTTGATGATGTGACTATGCTTCCCTCGTCGTGCCCCACCGTGCTCTCCTGCACCAATTGCTGAGCCGGGGCGGCCTCGGGCGTGCGTGATGCACTTCTTGCTGCGGCTGCTGCTGCTGCTGCTGCTGCCGCTGCCGCTGCTATTAATACGTACCACCACTGCCGTGCTGTTCTGATGCTACTGCTCACGCAGCTCCCATCATAAATTAGGTCAGCCTGCGATATGTTTCGTTGCTGAACCTCGAGGGTTGGGTTATTCATTTTTATTTTTTATTTTTCCATCTCACTTTTACTTTCCAGCTTCTGGACAAGCCGTTTGCACAGGTGTCGTCCCTTTCCCTCCCCGGTAAGTGCCTTAATTTTTACCGTGCAGAGGGTTCAGCATTCCCGAAGCTCGTCGATTATTCATCGATATTCGCTGAATCACGCTCTCGTGTTTTCCGCTCGTCAAGTTTCTACGCAGGAAAAAATTCCTACGAGCACGAGTACGCACTCGGTGAGACTCGAACCCACAACTTGACTTTAGTAGGGATAAGATTCACCTACTACTAACTCCATCGGAGAAGCCATTATACGTTTCGTCGTCGTGCCCCACCGTGCTCCCCTGCCTCGACTGCTGTGCCGAGGGCGGCCTCGGGAGTGCGAGATGTGCTGCTGCTGGTGCTGCTGCTGGTGCTACTGCTCTGCTGCTGCTGCTCTGCTGCTGCTGCGTGCAGCGGCCATGTTGTTCTGCTGGTGCCGCTGCTGCTGCTGCTCACGCAGTCCCCCCACGGATTAGATTAGCCTGAGACATGTCATTATGCCTTTCCTCCTCGTGCGCCACCGGGCTCCCCTGCCCCGGCTGCTGTGCCAGGGCCAGCCTCGGGCGTGCATGATGTGCTACTGCTGCTGCCGCCGCTTTTCTGCCGCTGCTCTGGTGCTGCTGCCACGTACGTGCTACTGTTGCGCTGTTCTGCTGCTGCTATGCCCGCGATACGTTTTGGTTGCTGCTATACCCGTTCGGGACACGTTTGGGCTCTCTACAGCGGGGTAAAAACGCCCCGCCGGTAAAAAAGGCGTACTTGAAGGAACTTCTCCGGGCATATTTGTAGGCGAATATCTCGCAACCTGTTTACGTCCGGCGCCCCCCGCGCGGGAAGCGGCCCCCAGAGGCGCAAGGGCGGCCCCCCGGGGCCCCTTCGGGGGTGCGTAACATGCCTTCGGCTCACGTTTGCGTGTAGCGCCCGAGGCCTATGAGGAACTAGCTTTGGCACCATCTTACGGCCGGACCCGACCAGGAGACGATGCGCCCGCATTTTTTCTACTAACAGGAGATGTACGACGTACAATATATATATATATATAAATTTGCATCACTTCTATATACCTATAGTCAGAATAGACGTATACCTGGTATACAGCAGAATGTACGACCGTAACATAAACCTTTCGAGATCACAACCTCCAACGCTATCAAGGTCTCGAACCACCCCCCCCACTCTCCACCTCCCTCCCGCCCCGCTGGCCCGGTGCACCTACGACTACGGTCGTGCATGACATCGAGTATCGAGTAAACCCCCCCCCCCCCCCCGCTCCCTCATGAAAACCCCACGAGCTTTTTCCCGGGATTATATGTAGGGGGATGTAGGGGGTCCATGGTTGCGTACGATTACGACCATGCATGACACCAGTACCCCCACCCCCACGCCCCTGATACGACTAAGGCCATGCGTGACAATGAGCACCCCCCCCCCCCTTGTCCCGTTACCCACAAAATATTCTAGTTGTACCTGACTTGGGAACACCCCTCCGTCTTGAACGGAATGCGTGATCCATGGTCAAATTACTGCTTAAGGCAAGCAACAAGAGAGAACACCCGCGTCCCCCCCCCCCCTATATATTGTGTATAGGTTCGGTTGGCGTCGGTTGGCAACGACACTGTAAAACATGCCGCTCACTACGTGAGCTAGACAACCAGGGTACTTTTTTTTGTATGTTTTGTTTTTTGGCGGTCGGTCACAGGTGGAGATGGAGTCACAGATCATTTGTGCGGGGTGGAGAACCTTTGCTCCGCACAAGGGGAGTGATCGCATCACGTAGTGTTTATGGTAAGGCATCCACGAGGCAGATACATAATAACCCCAATTGCTGTCTTTGGAGTTGGCAACACGGCATAATAAATTAACACATTGAAGCTGTCATCCATGTGCCAAGTCGGTCTCATAATGGTTCTTAATAGGATGCAGCTCACCACTCATGCGACTCGCCGAAGACCTCACATCTGGCTTCGCGCTTGGTGCAAGCAATGCATGCCTGGTCGGTAAAAAACCGACGCGCTTCCGGCATTGTAGGGATGCGTGGCCAAATGGCCAAATTTCTACTTGCGGCAAACAGCAAATGAGTACGCCTCCCCCCCCCCCCCCCCCCCCCCCTCCTCGCCCCTAGTACTCCCCACTCACCCTTCACGCTGATAAAATTCAGGCCGCATTCTGCCGCAACCGCACCAGCCAGCAGAGTCTTGCCGCATCCGGGGGGGCCGTACAGGAGAGCCCCGGTCGGTAGCCGCGTAGGAGTTGCCTCGAAAAGCCTTCCATATTTAACGGGGAGCTGCTCCGCCCGTCAAAACAAGAAGACGAGGACACAAGGATAGGGCATGGCTACCGGTGATTACTGTTTAGAGATGTTGAGACACTTGGCTGTAAGACGGCGTTTCTTTCGTGTAATCCGTGATATCAAATCGGGAAATAAGGACTGCCAAACGCAGCAAGTGTTCACACACACCCCACACTCCAGCAACAACACAATCGCCCCGCCTCCAACACCACCAACACCAACACCAACAACAACAACAACACCATCACCGACCCCAAGACACACCCTCCCTCCAGCCCCAACCACCCCTCCTTCCCCACATCAACCCCCCACCCCCAACTCCCCCCCCGCACCCGCACCGCACCTCGAGAATCTCGCGCAGCTCCGCCCGGACACCTCTCATGCCCCCCACGTCGCCCCACGTCACGCCCGATTGAAACAGCCCCGCACCCCTCAAAGACTCCGCCGAAAATCCCTCAAGAGCGGCTTCAAGGTCTTCCATCTCGATGCTCTTCTCCTCCACCACTACTACTGCCACCTCCCCCTCCCCTCCTCCCACACCCCCGTCCGGGCCTACCCCCCCCTTTGTCGCCAGCCTTTCCCCCGCCTCCGATGTGGCCTTTGCCGCCGCTGTCGGAGTAGTGATGATCTCGGAGTCGTTACTTTGCATCATCGTTCGGTCGGTGTGGTCTCGGTGCTCCTCCACCCGTCCCTCCCCCTCCTCCTCCTCCTCCTCCTCCTCCTCCTCCTCCTCCTCCTCGTCCTTCCTGCCCCCCCGTCCCTCCAGCACTGGCCCGTCACCAACATCCCAGCTCGCTCCTCCTCCTCCTCCTCCTCCTCCTCCTTCTCTTCCATCTCCCCGCATTCCTCCTTCCCGTCGCCTATCCTCTCCCGACACTGCCGCGCTGCCATACGGCCCATTTCGACCCCCACCACCACCACCACCACCACCACCACCACCACCCACGCCAACCCCACTACCCGGCAACACCAGCCGTTCACCCAGCGCTGCTGCAGATCCAGCGACATGGTGACCGTTATTTGTGGAGTAGCCACCGTCACAACCAGGGGTATCAGGGGTTTCCAACAGAGTCGGCGGGGTCTGCAAGCGCATCCCGGCACCGCCGGGGGGGTAGGGGGAGGGGCCGGCGGCGGGACTGCTGCCGACCGACCCGGCTTCCTTCATTCGCCGGAGCGCCGACTGCAGAAGCGCCCTGAAGCGGAGGAGTGACGGGGCGGAGGAGTGACGGGGCGGAGGGGGGAGGTGGCGAGGGGCAAAATCGTTCACAGCGCGGACAGACCGTCGACAGATCATACAGATCATGATCTAGACCATCTATGAAGCTCCTTACCTGCCGTTGTGGCATGGCGCAGATCCAACACTGAAATCGTTGCACTAGATCCTCATGCGGAATATAACGGGAGTCTACCGACGACAACATCAGTCAAGCCGAGATGGTCTGTACACAGGACCAATTCTCCCAAGAACGCTTCGGGAAAAAAAAAAAAAAAAAAAAAAAAAGCGACGAATGGGACGAAAGCACTACGCACCAGAATCGTGATCATCAGGGCCGAGCGAGACACATACCGTTTCGAAAATTATTTTAGTTCGCCTAGACTTGAACCGAGTAATTTACAGCTTCTCGTCGAGGTGCCAGTATCAGCTACGCTTCTCACCAAAAACCATGAACATATCTGTCGAGATCGCGGTTTTTTCGAAAAAAAAAAAAAAAAATGCATGAACTTCGACCTGTAGAAACGCGAGAGGGGAAGCGCTTCCCGCCCTGTTTTACTTCTTTGCACATCGTATGAGTGGGTTCCCGCAAAACAAACGACACTTCCTCCGTGTCACGTCCAGGATGCGGTTTTTGGACCTCTACCTCCGTCATTTGTTCGATTTTTTTCACAAACCGGAAGACAGCTAGGTCGACCTCGCGAATCTTAAGGGCTCTCAGATACCGCCCTAAACAACGACATAAAAAAAAACACGCACACATACACACCAGTATTTCTGGAATATATATTGGTCGTAATGAGTCCAAGAACATCCAGAAAGAAAGAGGCAAAAAAAAAAAACAGGAAAATCAGACATCACCTCCGGCTAGAGATTCTCGTTTTTCGGGGGAGGGGCTGTTGGTCGTCGGTTTGTCGGAAGTACTGAAAGTTCCTGACCTCAAGAAAAGGCGTGCATTTTTGGTGCTTGGGAAAAAAAAAAAACTGCAAAAAATTCGCTTTGCACGGGCCGAAACAAACACATTCGTTCGTTCGTTCGTTCGTTTTTTTTTTTTTTTTTTTCTGGTTGCTTCTTCTTGTTCCCCCAATTTATTATCTCCGCCCTCCTTTTCTCCCTCCCTCCCTCCCGCTTTCAAGCCGTAAACTATAAACAGTGGTCTCCTTCCCCCTCTCTCCGCTACGGTTGATGCCTTCATTTTTTTTTTAATCGTTTTTTTTTTAAATCGCGAGGAGAAAGACTTTGGATGCCACCATTTTCTTCCCTCAGACAGATCGGCCTCGAAAACGTCTACACCATCGAGGATCTGTCTGAGATGCGAAAGTCGTTTTCGCTCAACCCTATTATTACGGGGGACCATATTACGGGGGTCCATAGTTAATAGGACCTATGGTATAAATAAAAAACTATATATTTACCGATTTTTACTTACAATGTTTGGTCCTATTACTAATATTAGGACCTATGGTATACATAAAAACCTATATATTTACCGATTTTTACTAACAATGTGTGGTCCTATTACTAACATAAAAACCTATATATGTACCGATTTTTACTAACAATGTTTGGTCCTATTATTTTTTTTACTAACAATGTTTGGTCCTATTAGTAATAGGACCGAACATTGTTAGCAAAACTAGGTAAACATATAGGTTTTCAAGTATACCATAGGTCCTATTAACTATGGACCCCCGTAATAGTACCCCAGTCCCGTATTGAGGACAAACTACTTGAGAGTTCGACTGGATTATCCCCAAAACGATACTGCAGTTCTAGAATTAAGGCTCAGCTCATCGAGTTGGGGCGTTTTCGGTCCCGGACGGAAACGCTTTCGTTTAGGCAATGTGTTCAAGGTACACCGTACAGCACCGTGTACCAGGTAGACACTAGGGGGCTGGGACTGTGAGATGCTTTTCGGGTACAGAGTAGAAAAAAAAAACGCCTTCGAATATTGACAGGGGGGGGCGGGGGCGTACTCATTTGTTGCTTGCCTTAGTCATTTGACCATTGACCACGCATCCGTTTCGAGATGGAGCAACGGGGGGAGGGGGCGGGGGGGGGGGGGGGTGGGTCAAGGGGAGGAGGGGGGGAACACGCAAGTATTTGCTGGGGGAAACGACGACACCGACATTTCCGGAACAAGTTGCGCGGGAAGGGTAGAGTTTGACCCTATTTGTCAAAACAAAGTACCGGATAGCGGCAGACAGGGGCAAAACAAACAACTAACATGGTTCACAATGGCTGTAAAAATAGTGGGGTGGGGGAAAGACAAGAAGAGAGGGGAGAGAGAAAGAGAGGGAGAATGGTATTTCCTGCCCCTTCGCCCCAAGAAGGGCTGGATGCTGGAGATCAATTTTATTGCCAGTTTTCTTGAATGTTTCTTGCCATATTCTTGGAATTTCCTTGGAAATTTATTGGAAATATCTTGGGAAATTTCTGGGTCGTCTCGGAGTTTTCTTGGAATTATTCAGAGATTTTCTCCAAGAAAAATCTTGGGAGTTTTCTTGTAACGCGCGACCACCCACCCACCCACCCACCCACCTCTTGACAAGCTTGGCCAGGTCCCGGGCCTGGCACCCTTCAGTCTTTGAGGAGAGGTACTCCCAGTCGATGCCACCATCCTCCTCCTCCCCCCCTCCCCCTCTTCCTCTTCCTCTCCCTCCACGCCCCTATCGCCTGCTACCGATCGAGCTCCGGGTTCGTCAAGGCTGCGAACCAGGGATTTCAAGATGGAGACCCGACTCGCCGGTTTCGGAGATGGGATGTGCACCTGAGCATCGCCAGGACAGAAAACAGCGCGCGGGGGGGTGTACTCATTGTCATGCATGGTCGTAGTCGTATGGATATAGACTCTCGCAAGTCCGCGCGCGCGCGGGGGGGGGGGGGGGGGGAGGGGCGTGTACTCATTATCGTGCATGGCCGTAGTCGTATGACCATAGACTCTCGCATCCCCACAATGCCGGGACGGAGCACGTCGGGTTTTCATCGACCAGGCAGACTTGCTTGCACCAAGCGCGAGCGCGCGGGGGGGACGGGGGGGCAATTGCCATTCGTTGCTCGCTTTTCGCCATTTGGCCACCATTGACCACGCATCCCCTTCGAGACGGAGCACATGGCCGTAGTCGTATGGTCATAGACCCTCGCAAGGAGAGGCAGCAAACGAGGGGCGATAACCTTGGTCGGTTCTGAGCGCACGGGGGTTAGCACGGACATCACAGAGGACAACCACCTGCTGCCCTCGCCCCAATGACCGCCTCGCTTCTTTTGCCCCCTCTCGCCGAAGATGCAATGGAATACAAGAGGAATAAAAACAACACAGGGGAGAAAAAACCGAAAGGTGTACGACAAAACAGTCAGCAGGACAAACCAGAGACGCGAGGGAACCGGCAAAAAGAGAAACACGCGAAAAAAACGTCAACCAACCACCCGACTCATCAACCAACCAAAACCTAACTAAACAACCAACCAAAGAACTACCCAACCAGTCAACCCACCAAGCGACCAACTAAATAACCAACTATCCAACCAAACAAGCGCTTCTAACACTGCTGCTAAAAGCTCCAATTTGTCCCACATCGCCTCCTCCCCCCCCACCCTCACCTATCGTTCCCTCTCCCCCCACCCTCCGGTAACGTTGTCAACGAGGCAGATAGAGCTATTATGGTCACATACGACCCACAGAGGCGGGTTGAGCTACGGTCATGCAACCACGACCATGCATGACATGACCTCACTAATCCCCCCAACTCATTGAAGCTGCCATCCATATGCTAGAAAGTCCGCCTCACAAGCGGTTCTTAGTAGGATGCAGCTCACCCTTCATGCGAAGTCGCCGAACAACACTCACGTTTTCGCTTCGCGCTTGATGCGAGCAAACCAAACGTCTGACTCAGTCGGTGAAAAAATCCGACGCGCTCCGCCCCAGCATCGTAGGGATGCGAGGGTCTATGGTCCTGCGACTACAGCCTAGCATGATATCGACAACACCCTCGACCTCCCTCCCTTATTGCTCCCTTCCCCTACCGCCCGGTCTTTTTGTCATGAGAGGCAGAGTGAACCAACCTCTACATCGAGCAAGCTCGAGCGCGTGAGACGGGGGTGGGAGGGCCGCGGCGGAGAGAGAGGTGGCCAGGACGCCCACCGCCGCGTTGCTTTCAGCAGCTGCCGACCGGAACCAACATGCGGTGCAAGCAGAGCGGGGCGACATGAGATAAACGCAGGGCGATACAGAGCGGCGGCGGCGGCGGGGGGGGGGGGGGGTGAAAGAGTGGTGTCAGTCAGCATGGGGAACAGCGATTATGCAGAGCGAAGCATCATGAGGCGATGGTTGACGGGGCTCCTGTCTCGCAATAAACCTAGAATGCCTGGTGGTACATACAGCAGCAGCGGTCCCTCCATAGTGCCGGCTGCTGCTCGCTCGGAACAGACGGGATTGGCCGGAGCAAACAGTGCGCGGAATAGTGCCGATTGTCGCTATATTGCCGGTATTGTTGACTGGCGCATATTACACCGGTGCTACTACACCGAGGGACAACCATTGCACGGGAAGAAGAGGCTCGGCAGCCTCGCTCCGTTAAATAAACTCTACCGGTTGACCGTCGACAGACATGTACGGTGCAGAAGCAAACGCAGGGGGTTTGCAGAGGCGACACGGAGCCAAAAGCCCGAAAGAGGCCTCAAAGCACGAAAACGACCCGGTAGGCACGAAGGGGCCTCCCTCACACGGACACGGAAAGTCGCCCAAACACGAAAAAGGTCCCAAGAAGCTCGGCATCTACATGTGCTACGTACGTAGACCATGCAGACCCCACGGCAGTGTCGTGGATGGGGATCGAATCGCCCCGAAAGTATCGCTCTCTCTCGGAAAACCTCGATATTGAACTGGCGGTTTTGATCGCCGATCTTTCAATCTAGATTGAGAATCCAAGATTGGTTGATTCAATCCTTCAATCTCATTTTTTCTGGATCCCGCCCAAGATCACGCCTTACCATATCACTGGAAACTGTTTTCGGAGGCAATCCCCAACACTGCCAGCTACTGTAGATCGTACCGGTACAAGATAAAGGCAACATCTCTTCTTCCTTGAAATATCTAGAGGTTCGAGGTGTGATTCCTTTTGGCCTCGCGGAACACCAGTCAACTCAAAACAATGTCCAGGCCATTTTTTTCCGCATAGCGTTCGAGCCGTTTCAACAAAGGGAACAGAGCAGCGCGTAGGGGTTTCCAGCAAGTAATAGGCGTTTCTGTTATAAACGTACATGGAAGTATGTCATTTATCAATAGGCGTTTCGAGATCAGAAGCTGGAATACAATTCGACGCGCTGGGACGACGAGGGGAGAAAGGGGCTGAAGTTTTCTCGCGAAGAAAATAAAAAGCGGCGCATTGCGCAATCAACCATGGTGGGAAGAGTCTGCTGCGTGACCCCATCGATCTGGCCCACGACTACAGCGGGAGGGAGAGAGAAAAAGAAGGGCCAAACCTGACAACTCGGATGAAATACAAATAGATTTTTTAACTGTGCAAAAAATATATACAGAGAGTTGACGTTTCGGTGATACATACCAGATAGTCAAGAGACAATGGTGTATGCACTATTTTAACTGAGCGAAAATAATTATAGAGTTGACGGTTTGGTGTTACATACGAGGTAGTTAAGGGACAATGGCGTATGCACACAGCAGTACGTGTTCCAGAATCGTGATCGGAGCGCTTGGAAAGCAGGCTGCTCAGAGCAGCCGTCGTGTGTAGAGGGAGTATTGCACGTCGGACCAGAAGCACTACCGTATATATATATATATATATATAGCCGTTGAGTTCGCACAGGAAGGGGCACGATCGTTTCTTAAGCGCTGGTTCTTCCTTAGCAAACGGTAAGGGGCTGCCGATGTCGAATTTTTATATTTTCGAAAGGCTCTCGAGGGTAATTTTCCCCTCCCGAAAAACGCGCATGTTGTTCGTATTGGCAAACCTTTGCCGTTCCGGGCTAATCGAGCGCGACCTCAACGCTCTCTACGAAACCCGCAGGCGCTGCACACTCCCATTATGGTGGAAAGTGACTTGGAATGACGGCCAAATACTTGATGGGGTGCAGCAGACAGCGCAGTCGCAGTCAAAAGGGCTATTAGTTGGCCGTACGGGCCGAAATGAACTTTTATGTACTGGAGCTTGTCGGGCGAGCGAGGACAAGCTATTACGGGGGTCCATAGTTAATAGGACCAAATATTGGCAGTAAAAATAGGTAAATATATAGTTTTTTTTATGTATACCACATAGGTCCTATTAACTACGGACCCCCGTGTTAGCGATGTTTGCTTGTTAGCGCCTATAGCTGCGGGCGCTGTTTCGTCACCGACAGCTGTCAACACCACTGCTGTTGTTATGTCACCTTTAGGAAATAGGACACGTATGCAGCAGCGTGCACAACCGCGACTTTTTCTCTGAGAAACCACAGCAGGGCACAGCTGCAAAAAAAAAAAAAAAAGCTGGCGATGTTTGCTCCGCGAGCAGCCGCGAGCGCTGTTCGTTCTTGCCGGCTAGCACTCTTCTTGCTAGCTTTACCTTAGACGTTAGGCACCTACGTAACCGCGGCTTTTCTGAGGACCGACCCCATCGCTGGTTGGAAAATTATCATAACTTCGTACAACAGAAAAATAGATCCCTACACCCCTGCCACATCCCCCCTGCACTCTACTCTACCCTGTGCAGGACTCTCCGAAATACGAAGTCGACAAACCTGCCCGTAGCAGCTCCTCGAGACGTTCGGCAATGCGAGCCGCCTGCGCATTAAACGGGCCCCCATCGTCCTCGCCCTCCGCTGGCGCTATCTTGTCCAAGTCATCCAACACGATAAGAGATGGGGCGTGTCGACTATGTCGGGGGGAGGGAGGGGAGGGGAGGGGGTGGAGAGGAGGGGAGGGGGTGGAGAGGAGGGGAGGGAGGGGGGGATCAAATCGATTCTACAAAGGCATTAAGGACACAACAACAGCAACGGCAACAGCGGCAACAACAACAACAACAGCAACAGCAACAGCAACAACAACAACAACAACAGCAACAGCAGCAACAACAACAACAACAACAAAACCGCTCCTGGTACGAAGTGCTGATGGTTCACGGACACACTACCGTCGCCCCCCCCCCCCCCGCAATAACTGCATCCACCTCTCCTCACACCGATCGATGCGGGGCCCGGCCATGGCTTAACAGAAAAGAAAACGTTTTGCTTAAGAAGAAAAAATGGTCCTCGAACGAAAATTGTTGTGCTGTCCTCTTCGGAAGAAAAAAAAAAACAACATTGTTGTGTTTTTTTTTTAAATAAAAAGGTACTTACGATCCTGTACGGCATGGTAAGGACCGTTTCGTACTCATGTTTAAACAGCAGGGGTTTCCTAGCGAGGCGGTGGGTGGTGTGCCAGAGCAAGATGACCGCCTTACAGGAATTAGCCGCCTTATTCGTTCCAGGTTGTGAGCGCGACTCTCCAGGCGCGGCAGGCGATTCCGACCGCACTATATAGGGATACCGCCTTACTCAGACCGCACTATATAGGGATACCGCCTTACTCAGACCGCACTATATAGGGATACCGCCTTACTCAGACCGCACTATATAGGGATACCGCCTTACTCAGACCGCACTATATAGGGATACCGCCTTACTCAGACCGCACTATATAGGGATACCGCCTTACTCAGACCGCACTATATAGGGATACCGCCTTACCCAGACCGCACTATATAGGGATACCGCCTTACTCAGACCGCACTATATAGGGATACCGCCTTACTCAGACCGCACTATATAGGGGGGGGACCCCTACCCTACCCCAACCGTCGTTAACATTCCTTTACGCAAGGAAACAAAAAAACATAGTTCGGAAAAAAAAAAAAATTGTTCGGAAAAACAAGCAAAACAATACGAATCACTCAGTTGGAAGACACGAGCACCTACTTAAAACTGATCTACAAGTCTGTTCTTCCGATAAAGCCAAAGTCGGGCTTTCCAGCGCAGACGCGCTTTCTGATGTGCTTCGTAGCGGCCAAGGAGTGATACAAGCGGCGAGATAAAGGAACCGATCGTCTCTTACCATGCGGAGAGGAAGGCCCGATCAAAGGCTGCGAGAACGTCGGACATTTTTCGGCCCTGAAGGTCACGGCACGAGACCACCTCCGTCCCGGCGAGCGATGCGTGCGACTCCCTGCAGCGAGGAAGAGAGCAAGTGCGAAAAAAGGGCGCATGGACGAAAGGGATACATGAGTGCGAAACCATACACAATCAGCAGCAGCAGTACTAGTGGTGGTGGTAGTAGTAGTAGTAGTAGTAGTAGTAGTAGTAGTAGTAGTAGCATTAGTAGTTGTTGTAGCAGTTGTAGTAGTAGCAGCAGCAGTAGTAGCAGCAGAAGCAGCAGTAGAAAAGAGCAGCAGCAGCAAAGAGTAGCAGCAGCAAACAGCAGCAGCAGTAAAGAGTAGCAGCACATAGCAGTAGCACCAACACCACCAGCAACAAGCAACAGAAACGCCATCAGCAGCTACACCAACACAAAGCCCGTAACGGTCCGCAATCCCCACCAACCCACCCACACCCCCGCAAACCCCGACCCCCCCCCCCCCCCCCCCCCCCCCCCCCCCCCCCCCCCACCCCCTCGTCTGATCCGTGAAAACCCGACCTGCCCCGCAAAGGCGTTTCAAGGATGCGAAAGTATACGACTATACGCTTGCACGACATGACAACACCCCCCCCCAACCCCCAACCCCCAACCCCTACCCCTACCCCTACCCCCCTCTTCAACGTGACGCTCAGTCCACGCACCTGAACTTTCGCGCCACCGCAAGCGCCAGCGCCGTCTTCCCGGACCCCGAAGCCCCGTGCACCACCACGCCTCCAGCCCCGCCTGCAACTCCCAAGCGAGCGCGAGCTGCAGCCACCGACCTCACCAAGACGGGCGCGAGGTGGTTCGACACCGCCCGCATCTAGGAAAAAAAACACGGGACGCAAACGACGGAGGCGGTCAAAAGGGGGGGAGGGGGGGGGCAAGGGGTACGGGGCGGGAGCGGAGGTTGGTGCGGATTGGGGTTAAAGCTGTAGGTGGGGTTGGAGTTGGGCTTGGAGTTGAAGTTGTTGGGTTTGGAGTTGAGGTCAGCGTTATGGTTGGGGTTGAAGTTGGGGTTGGGGTTGGGCCTTGGGGGTGGGGTGACGGGGTTGCCGTTAGGGTTGGGGTTGGGTTTCGGGCTGAGGTTGATGTTGGGATTGGGGTTGGGTTTCGGGCTGGGGGGGGGGGGGGGGGGGGGGGGGGGGGGGGGGGGGGGGGGGGGGGGGGGGGGGGGGGGGGGGGGGGGGGGGGGGGGGGGGGGGGGGGTTAGCGGGGATTCGCAAGGGTTGTGATTGGGGTTCGAGTCGTGGTTAGAGTCGTGGTTGGGGTTGGGGTTGGGGTTGGAGTTGGGGTTGGGGTGTACTCATTACCATGCATGGCCGTAGTCGTATGACCATAGACCCTCGCATCCCTACAATACCGGGACAGAGCACGTCGGGTTTTCACCGACCAGCCAGACATTGCTTCCACCAAGCGCGAAGCGCCGTGAGGTGTTGGGCGAGTCGCATAAAGGGTGAGCTGCATCCTACTGAGAACCGCTCTCGAGGCCGATTTTCTTGGGGTTAGGACGGGCTGGGGTTCGAGGGGAGGTGGGGGGTACTCATTATCGTGCATGGCCGTAGTCGTATGACCATAGACCCTCGCACCCCTACGATGCCAGGACGGAGCAGGTCGGGGTTCATCGAGCAGGCAGACACTGCTTGCACCAAGCGTGAGGCGCCGTGAGGTCTTCGGCGAGTCGAAGGAAGGGTGAGCTGCATCCTGCTAATACTAAGAACCTTCTTGCGCTGGATGAAAGCGTCCAATTTTATTTATTTATTTGTTCTGGTGTGGCCACTTCCGGGCACAGCAATGGGGGGGAAGGGTTCGCAGCGAAATGCGGGCGATATGGCGGGGATATCGTACCGGGATGAAAGCAAAAATAGGGAATCGACGCGTATAAAAAAAAAAAAGTATATTTTGCTTTGCTATTATCAATTCGCACCTGACATATATACTCGTATGATATGATACAACGCATATGCCACTGCCAGCTGCGGCCGCTGCTGCGGCTGCGGCTGCTGCTGCACACAAAGTATTTTCATCACCGGCCGGAATCGCTCGATGTTCAAGGTTCGGGGCGTAACCTTTGGGCTGGGGCTGAGTTTAAGGTCTACCCAGAGGGCACAACTTGAACTCTAATGGTCATAAAAAGGTTCAGCACAACAATACAACACGTACAACGCATGTTTCGATAACCTCCGCTCACCCACGCCCCCCATCCACACGCAATACTCGCAGCCGGGGGGTGGGGGGGGCAGAGCACAGCGAGAGGAGCTCGCGCGTTTATCTTGGTATCTTGCTCACCTGCTCCTCCACCCCCCCCAACGCGCCGTCTACGCCCCCCCGTCCTGCCTCCCTCGTACCCCCACGCTCTAAACCGGCGGCGGCGGCGGCGGCGGCGGCGGCGGCTGCGGCGGTGGTGGTAGCGGAAGCGGAGGTGGGGGAAGAAACCGCGATATCAGCCCCAACCATCGCCTCTGCAGCAGCGGTCTCCGCGTCACGCCTAGACCCGAGAAACGCATACAAAAGAGGCCCTTCCCCACCAACAACACCACCACCGTTATTATCGCTGGAGATATCACCGTCACCCCCCAGACCCCGGCCGAGGCACCGCCTCCTCCGGTGTCGATGGAAACCCGCCTCCGGCGAAACCGACCACAAAATCGACCAAGGTAGTGGGGTTCCTTACCCCCGGCCCCCCGGATGAACAAGGGAGGGGCAGGGAGACGACGGCACCTTCATCCAACACGCGGGGGGGGAAAATGCCTTTGGTCCTCGCCGCTGAAAACATCTTCGACCACCACCACCACCACCACCACGATCACCACCACCGTCAGCGCCAGGAACAGCTTCCGCCGAGCACGAGGATTCATCCGCCACTCCCCATGCGAGGGCGAGCGCTTCCCTTAAAACCTGAGGAGGCATCTCCCCTACCGCCGTCGCCGCACGATCACCGTCGAGTCGGGCGATGTTTGTGCTACCTGAGGCTGAAGGTGGACCCTTGTGCGTAACCACCCTGCGGAACACGAGCCTGGGGGGAAATTCGTGGGGGGGGGGAGTAGGGGGGGAAGGGGGGGGTGTACTCATTATCGTGCATGGCCGTAGTCGTATGACCATAGACCCTCCATCCCTACAATGCCGGGACGGAGCACGTCGGGTTTTCACCGCCGACCAGGCAGACATTGCCTGCACCAAGCGCCAAGCGCCGTGAGGTGTTGTGTTGGGCGAGTCGCATGCAATGAAAGGGTCAGCTGCATCCTACTAAGAAAGAGCCCGCTCGTGACGCGGACTTTCTAGCATATGGATGATAAGCGTCGAATGATCCTTCTTTTTTTTTTTTTTTTTTTTTTTCTGGCGTGACCACTTCCAGAGACAGCATTTGCTTGCGCCAGGTGCGAAGAGCGTCGTTGAGGGCGGGGAGGGGGGGGGCGGTGGCTGCTGCTGACGCGGCGGCAACAAAAGCGAGTTCATTGAGCCGGAGGCTATGCCTTCGAGGCGAGCTATTGGTACGGTACACACGGCACGGGCGCGAAAAGACAGGGCAGCGTCAGGGAGACGCGGGAAGCCCGCCGACAGAAACACAAGGCACGGGCACGCCACAGCCTGGACTACCCCCGTCGCGACAAAAAAACGATCGCTGCCCTGCGAGATAGATGGTGGCCACAGACGGCCAAACAGGGAGGGGATCAGACAGGCAAACAAATTATATGCGATGCACCAAGTGCGGGAAAAAAAAACGTCATGAGCGCCAAAATGTTGGAAGAGATGCCCCTACTAGGAGTAGGAACGTGGTCAATGGTTCCCCGAGTAAGGCGACCCATAAATGAGAACGTCCCGAAAGGGATGCGTGGTCAATGGTCAAAATGACTAAGTCGAGCAACAAATGAGTAACCCCCCCCCGCGCGCGCGCACCCCTTCCCCCCCGTTCCCGTGTTCTCACCTAGGCAAAGTAACGGCGACCTCGGATGCCGAGAGCACCCTAACCCTCGCCGCACGCCGAAGCAGCACCAACCCAACCCGCGTGCACAGCAGTCCCCCCTCCCCTCCAACCGCCGCTGCCAGGTGTCCCCGGGGAACTCTTGCGTCTTCCCGAAGAATAACTACCGATGCACGGCGGCCACTTCCTCCTTCTCCTCTTCCTCTTCCTCCTCCTCCAACTCTTCCTCTCCCCCCTCCCTCCTCTCTCCCCCCCCCCCCTCCTCCTCCTCCCTCCTCCTCCTTCTCCTCCTCTTCCACCTCCCACCCTCTCTCCTCCGCCCGACTTGCTTCCCCCCACCGCTGCTGCTGCTGTCGGCAAACCCGGTCCCGCCCCCCCCACCTCACCCCCGCCTCTCCCACCGCGACCATTCCTTACCCCTATCCCTTGACGGCCGCCACCACCACTACTGCTGCCGCCACCTGATGAACCCGGTTCGTCACCTCCCTTATCCCCAGCACCTCCATCCCACCACAATAGGGCTAACGCCTCCTTACGAAATGGGGGGGGTGGTACGGAGCCATCCCCGCCAGAGGAAGGCCACGGGGCTCGGAAACCCGGACTGTAGCGTACAACAAAGGGGTAGATGGAGGCAGTGTTGGCCGGGAGTTGTTAAAAGCGTTCGAATGACGCCTTGTTTCCAGGTCAACGCTAAATCTGTTGGGGCAGGTCCCTTGCATCCACCGTTCGTGTCACATCCAGACCCTACTGCAAACAGCGAGTGTTCCTTCATTCAAAGCAGCACCACGCTGATATTTAGGATTCGGACTGGACAACAATTACGCGCCTTCTTCTTTTTCGGTCGAGATATATATTTTTTTCTGTTTACGGGGGACCATAGTAAATGGGACCAAATATTGTTAGAAAAAATTGGGAAATATACAGGTTTTTGTGTGCACCGTAGGTCCTATTTACTATGGTCCCCCGTAAGAGTATCTACGCGTTTCTGCGCGGTTTTTTTTTTCCGGAGAAAGCTGTCACGGGTGGGCGTAGCGAGCTACGTAAAAAACAAGGAGAAGACAACACGTACTGTGTACAAATCGAAAAGAGAAATATCCTAACCCGAAGGAGAAAAGTACTCGAATCTACCCTCAGCTACACGGACTACACAAGATAGTCCCCCCCACTCCCCCCCCCCCCCCACCTCTCCCCCCTCGCCCTCCCTCTCCCCAGCCCCTTTCCTGCCTCCAATCTCCCCCCCACCCCCCTCCATGAATTATATACTTGGTATATTGTAGGTTGGGTTGGCGTCGGTTGGCGACGTCGTTGTGAAACATGCCATTCAGCGCGCGAGCTAGACAACCAGGCGTACCGTTTTCTGGGGTTTTATAGGGAGGCGGTTACCACGGCTTGCGGTCGAGTTACTGGAGATCAACGTGATGAGGGGAGAACTTTAACTCCCTCCGCACAAGGGCGAACGGTCGTATCACGTAGCTGGTAGTGTGTACATGGTAAGGCACACACGGGGCAGTCACATGGTGAACCCATTGCTGTCCCTGGAAGTGGCTAAACCAGAAATTAAATCAACTCATTGATGCTGTCACCCACACGCAAGAAAATCTGCCTCTAAAGCCGTTCTGAGCAGGATGCAGCTGACCCTTCATGCGACTCGCCCAACACTTCACGGCGCTTCGCGCTTGGTGCAAGCAATGCCTCTCTGGTCGGTGAAAACCCGACGTGCTCCGTCCCGGCATTGTAGGGATGCGAGGGTCTGTGGTCATACGACTACGACCATGCATGATAATGAGTACACCCCCCCTTGCCCCCCCTGCACCTCTTCCTCCTCCACCCAACCCTACACCCCCTGGGTTCACCTGCCGCTCCACCCGTCCACCCCCGCCAGGGTAGCCGGGTGCGCAAGTAGGTATGGGCGGCCGCAATTGCCGCTACCATCTCCATCCCCGTCACCATGGCAGGCCTTTTTTAAGCCGGGGGGCGGGGGAGCGACCCTCAAGAGCCCGCTCGCGCGGAACTGCCAGAATCCTTCTTCTGTTAGCCATAAAAACAAATTTTAACAGAGAAAAAAGTCGGCGAGAAGTAGAGGCGATTGGACGGGAGGCCGGGGGGGAAGGGGAAGGAGAGAGAAGGGGTGGAGGAGGGGGGGGAGGGGGGGGAGGCGATTGGACGGGAGGCCGGGGGGGGAGGGGGGAAGGCGAGGGAGGGAGGTGGGGGAGGGGGGGGGGGGAGAAACCGGGGGGGAGTAATATGGTTGGATGGTTGACAACGCCATCGGACATGGGGCGCAGGAAACTTGCGAGAAAATTATGCGTCTCTCCGACCAAGGCCATCCCAACCAATCCACTCATTAAATTCACGTCCTCCGCTACTGCCACAAACAACGGGGACGAATGTATCACCGTCCCCGTTTTACAGCAACAGAAAAAAACGCCTCCCCCACCACCGCCGCCACCGCCACCAAGACAACGACCAGAGGGCTCTTGGCATACCAAGTACCCGCTTTTCGCCGACGGAAAAAAAAAAAAAAAACGCCTTCGTTGCTACCGCTGCAACCATGGCATATGCTGAAAGCGATGGCGGAAACAATAACCTGGAAAGAAAACTTGAAATATGCAAAACGAAAAACAAGTTGATGGGAAAAAAAAAAATGAAAACAAAATCGAAACAAAAAAGGAAAAACAAAAAGCAAAAAAAAAAACTGTTCATTCTAGTTTTACGTCGGGGAATGAGAGCGTGTCCAAACAGAGTTGAAATTCGAAATCGAAAATCGAAATGTTTTCGCTCTCTAGAGTACTTTATTACGGGGGACCATAGTAAATACGACCTACGGCACACACAAAAACCTTCATGCTCCGCTAATTTTACTAACAATATTTGGTCCTATTTAATACGGTCCCCCGTAATAGACGAGGTGTCTATTAATAGGTGAGAAAGCAACAGAGAGCACAACCTACAGGCCATTTATAACCGTGCACACATGTCGACAATACAGTCCTCGGCACCACAGCTCCACCCCAGAAGCAGGCAAACGCGATCACAAGTCGACCCCGGGGGGTCGTTGGGCCTTCCATGGAGGTGGTGGCGCGTCCCACGTTGACGTCCCGGGATTAAACTTGGAAATTGTGCGGAGAACGAACTTACAACCTCGTTCTCCAGGGCATCATCCTGGACGCTCCTCAAACCGTGTTCGCTTTGCCTCGAACGCCGGCAAACGAAGGCCCGAGAACGTCGGGAATGGTGTTGTGGTTCGCCTACTGGCTGTTCACGGGAGGGGTCCGTGCGGCTGTGTTGCCGTGCTAGCTGTGGGTTGGATGCTGTGTACGGCGGTCCTGATGTGATATTATGACGTGGCTGCGCTGACCAGCAGGACAAGCTGAACTGTTGCTGTCCGTGTTTTTTTCGATTTTCTTTCAGATTTTCAGCCGTGCCCATTTTCATTTCGGAAAATGGGTTAAGAATTGTTTATTTTCCTACCGCTGGGAACACGTTTGGGCCAGGGACCAATCAGCGCCTTGCTTACTTTTCATTTCGATTTTCGATTTCGATTTTCGATTTTCGATTTTCGATTATGTCTTAAGACACGCCCTGATCGACTTGCCGTACCAGCTTTACAGAGTCGGAAAAAAAAAAACGCTGACGCCACCGTTGCGGTTACCGCTACCGTTGCCGCCGCCGCTACTATATAAAAAAAAATATACAGGGGATGCTGGGCTCACTATCCCCGCTCTGACCTGTACGCCTCCTCCTTCTTCTCTGTCGCTGGCGAGGCTTCGGCGAGACTACGACCTCCGTCTCCGCCGTCAGCCTGACGCACGCCGCAGGGGCGTCTCCCGGTGCCTTGGTAGACACCACGCGGAGGGCGATGAGGGACGTGTTGTGGACCCAGATCGGCATCACTTGGCCGGGGTAGGCCACACACACCTGGCCACAACAGCAACGATAAAACAGAGTATAAAAAAAAACAGAAGAAGGAAAAAAAAAACATCGAATGTTTTGGGTACCACACCAGATGGTGGAGGGGAGCGGAGGGGGGGGTAGGCGGAGGAGTTCGGTGGCCGGGGGAGGGGGGGGGCGGTACTCATTATCATGCATGGCCGTAGTCGTATGGGGGGAAAAAGCAGCGGAGGGGGGGGGGGCGGGATCGGGAAAGTTTGCGGCGGGGGCGGGGGGGGGGGGGGGGGGGGTCTGGGAAGGTGTACGTGTTCTCGATGTGTGGGGGGGGGGGGGGGGGGGGGGGAGGGGGGGGGGGAAGGCAGCAGCGGCCGCTGGTGCTGTGTCCGATGAATGATGGGGTGTCACGGGGGTGCCGCCGACAACGGACGGCAGCGGGACTGTCAACCATCGCATCCCCACCGCCAAAACGAGCGGCAACACACGGAGAAAACGATGTGTGAGGGTCACTTATGTACACGAAAGGGGTGATTGACTGACTGACTGACTGACTGACTGACTGACTGACTGACTGACTGACTGACAGCAGTCTCCCTTACCCAATGACGAAGGGAGATTACATATTACCATCAGTGCTTCACAGCATTATTCGCGACATGCCCAGGGCTTCGGAACTTCTCATCGGGTCGCACTTTTCGGCTTTTCTCGAAAACACAGGTCGTGGGTGACGAGTCTCAGAAAAAAACTAGGAGCACGCATCCTAGGCCGGCGGATATATACCCGCCACCCGCCCCTCCCTGACATCTGAGCAACACAATTATGAAAAAAAAATACAAAAAATCGCACAAGCAGAAACAAAACCACGAAACAAGCAAAACCACACGGAAAAACACTAAGAAAAACATAAAGAAAAGACAAAAAAATAATCACAAGAGCAAACAAAAAACTTACCTGTGACAACCGACACCACCTGAAGACCACGAAAAAAAACACAAAAGCACTCCTAAAAAAAACGACCAAAAGACAAGCTAAAGTCAACAACACCAAAACACCATAACACCAAAAAAAACGCACACAACAACAACAACAACAACAAAAACAACAATAATTCACCTGCGACAACATCTGCCCTTCCAAGTGCTGCGCGTTAGCCTCCAGGATCTCCCAATCGTCGCTCGACACAGGCTCCAGACACACACGAGAAGCAGTGGGGACATACCCCGCGGCCTCGGCTCGCACCGAGAGGAAAGAGTCCGAATCCAGGGCAGCCGCTAGCCCTGTGACTCGGGCCAGCGCCAGCGGCAACTCGATAACTCCGCTGAAGATTTTCAAGCCGATACGGCAGCGTTGGGGGTATAGGGGTGGTGGTGGTGGTGGAAGCGGGGTGGAGAGTACAGGGGGGGGTCAAGGGCGAGGTTGGGGATTGGGAGGTTGGGGGTCCGGGGGGGGGTGAGGGTGAGGGTGGGGGTGGGGGTCGAGGGAGTGGCGGCTGAATATGAGCGATATCAGCGTCCGACGCTGGCGCACCGCGCACGAGAAAGAGGAAGGGCATCGACCGGTTTGCCTTCCGATAGCAGCGCAGGTCTCTCAATACAGAGCTGCAGCTGCAAGCCCGAGCACCCTACTATTCGTATCATAGGTCTACCGCACGATCACCCTCCCTCCCCCCCCCCCCCCCGTCCCCCGACCTTCGTCAGCCTGGCTCGCTACAACATGTGAATCTCCACACAACAGGGAGTGCATATTTCATAAGTAGACGTAGGCAGGCGCACACGGGAGCTGCAGGCCTCAAACTAAATCGCGAAAATACGCATCTATCCGTACCGTACACAAGGGTAAATACCCACCAAAAATAAATTATGGCATGCTCCGACGAACCGAACCGAACCGAACCGAACCGAACCGAACCGAACCGAACCGAACCGAACCGAACCGAACCGAACCGAACCGAAACGAACCGAACCGAACCGAACCGAACCGAACCGAACCGAACCGAACCGAGCCGAACCGACATGAAGAGTACAAGACAGACAACAAAAAGGGCGTCATCGTTGGAGGGGAAGGGTTGGCTCGCGCAGTAGAGCTCGCCACTTCTTCGGATACCCCAAAAAGTGACGATTAATTGGTCAAGTAATGTGGTTCGATTGGGTTAGGGTTCAACTTAGGCATATGCTTAGTCCGCTTTGTCTCGTACGAACAGCCCATCAACCATAGTACCGAAACACTGGTACACTACCGCCAGCTCACTGGCGGGAACCCCCATAAGCCCCAGACACCCGGACCTCACCTTCCCGGCTGGCTGAGGCCTCCATTCCACGACACAAACGCCCCACGATGTGGACCGAGAGGGGCCGCTCCCCCCTCTTGCCCCCTCCCCCCCCTCCCCGGAGGCAGCGGACGAGGCGTTATTTTCCCAGGAAAAGTGCAGGATAACAGCCCCCTGAGCCAAAAAGCAAAGAAAACACAAAAAAAAACACACACACACACACACACACACACAATATATATATATATATACGTATACCAGTACGCGATAAAAATGAGAGGGGGATGTTTGGATGTGGGCAGCCCGACATTATGACCAGGCGAAAATGTAGTGTATGTATAAACCACGCGAAATGTTTCTCTTCAGGGGCTAGATAGAGTCCAAACGCCGAGCGACGCGTGCACGGATACACATATCGACGAGATATTTTCCGACGCCACAGCAGTTTTCGGTATGTGTGCCCCCCTCCCCTCCTATCTTGGAGAAAAAAGGCTTGGAATGTTATCCCAGGGGTGTTCGTCCTATATTCGGCGTCGACCAATCAAGGAGCAGATGGGTTGCGGTGATGACCTTGCGTTTGTTGAGGCAGATATATGTACGTGGGGAACTCCCTCGGCTTAGCAGCCCCTTCGGTTTCGAAAATATTTGGGCTCTAGACTACCCTCCTTGCGTACCTTGGAGTTGCATATATGGTTACGGCGTGTTTTTTTTTGTAAATTTTAGCGTATTAAAGGTAGCCACAAGCACTCGTACAGAAAAGCACTGCCAGGTATTGCCTTCGGCGCAAGAAAACTTGGGGCAGCACTTTGGGCATGAACTACTTGCCATACCTTACTCAATACCACTTGGATTACATTCTAGCATAAAAAGGCAATCATATTAAGGGACACTCTGTCCCAGAAAATAAGCATCATTTGGATTACATTTTAGGGTAAAAAAGGTCACTATGTGAAGGGACACTCTGTCCCTGAAAATAAGCAGCATTTGGATTACATTTTAGTATACAAACGGTCATTATGTTAAGGGACACTCTCCCCCTGCAAATAAGGATCAATTGGATTACATTTTAGTATACAAGCGGTCATTATATTAAGGAACACTCTGTCCCTGAAAAATATCATCATTTTTTATTACATTATAGTGTAGAAACGGTCATTACATTAAGGGACACCCTGTCCCTGAAAACAAGGAGTACTTGGACTACATTTTAGTGTAGAAAAGGTCAGTACATTAAGGGACACTCTGTACCTGAAAATATAGACCATTTGGAATACATCTTAGTGTAGAAAAGCTCATTGCATTAAGGGACACATGTTCCCTGAAAATATAGACCATTTGGAATACATCTTAGTGTAGAAAAGGTCACTACATTAAGGGACACATTGTCCCTGAAAATAAGGACATGTCGATTACATTTCAGTGTAGAAAAGTTCATTATGTTAAGGGACACTTTGTCCCTAAAAAACAAGGACTATTTTGGATTGCATTTTAGAATAAAGAGGTCACTATTTTGAGGAACATAAGTGGCATTATAGTGCTGGACCACGAGACAGGCTTCAATTCAACATTTTGGAGCGTGTTCTGTATTCTGGGCATTCGCGTCATCTGAGCCACCGGCGTGTTCGATGACGTACCGGTATTGAGGAAACCCGACCACGGGAATGCGGGGAGGGGGGGGGGGGAACAGGAGGAGCAGAAGGGAAACCGCGGTGGACGGAAGTAGTTAGGAGATGGCAGACAGGGTAGCAAGGCACCAGGCCGACTATTAATAGGAAGTAGAACATGCCTATGCTACTCGTGCCGCCAACTGGTGCAGCTGGTCCGAACGTGGTCCTCTGTTGTCTTCTTTGTTGTTTTTTTTGATTTTCTTGTTTTCGCGCTTGATCCTCTGTGATTTTTATTATATTTTAGTTTCTTCCTTTCTTCTATTGATTAAGCCTTTAAGAAAGGTGTCGAGTGGCGTGGGTGGATGACGAGCCTGCTTGGCTTGTTTCGTATTGTCTAACGCCGAGGCGGGGCATAGTTGACGAACGCAGGACGGAGACGGCAGACAGGGTAGCAAGGTCTCAAGCGGACCAGTAGGGAGAACCTGGCTATTTCTATGCTACTCGTACCACAAACTGCTGCGGCTACCTGGAGGGTGCTTTTTGCTTCGGTTTGCCTGTTATTTTCCCTTGGTTCTTAGTCTCACTCTGTTTATTAGTAGAGCGGTGTTTCTATCTTTAGCACGCTTTTTTTCAAGTGTCTGCCACATCCCCTGCGGGGAGGCACGACAGTTTTTTTTTTTTTTTTTGTGTTTTTCTCCTTTACGTATCTCTTTCGATTTGTTTTCTTTTTTTTCTTCGCTTTGTTCTTGTCTTTCTTTATTTTCTTTCGTTTTCTCTCACAGAATATGTGTGCCGTGCGTGTCATAATGTGATATCCAGTACCTGGTACGAGGACATGGCATTGCATTGTGCTGTGCTTAAGCATACTTGTGTACGCAACAGTGTTAGTATCTCTGACGTGGCGTAGTTTTTTTTTACCACAGAACTTGCATCTCTCTTAGCATTGGAGAATCGGCACGGACACTCGTTGCGCTGGATGTCGACGGGTTGAAAGAACGGTTCAATGTGAAGAACACACACACACTGCCGAGGTACTACTTGTACGACTACCGGAACCATACTGGCACCAACGCAAAGCGTTGTCCGTGGCACCGTCGGGGAGCATTGGTGTCGCCCTCCTCGAGCCGAACTTTGTCGGATACGGCGGTGGTAGTACGGGGGTCCATAATTAATAGGACCAAATATTGTTAGTAAAAATAGGGAAATATATAGGTCTTAGTGTGTACCGTAGGTCCTATATACTATGGACCCCCGTAATAGTACCCTTGTGCATCTGGTGATGCTAAATTGCGTCCTATACCAGGCGCACTTTTGATGGCTAGAATCGCCGTTCTTGTTCGGCCGTTGCTGTCGGTGACATTGCTCCGTACTTTAGCTTGTGCCACTTCCAAGCAGCGCATGCAGCCCTGTTGTAGCGATAGTCCCCCGTGGATACGAACGCTACGATGACACTTTGGGCTGATTTTCATACTTGAGTATGAGCAGTGGCAGAGAAAGGACGGAAAAGAGGAGACGCTCTCTATCCGGAGCGAAGCAAAGCAAGGCGGAAGAAAAAGCCTCTATTAATAGCGAGCAACTCGTGTATTTGCTCTAATTAATAGCAGTAAAACACTTGGTAGTCTACAAATAACAATATGCAGGGACAAATTGCGTCCTCCCAACATGGGGTTCGGATAATGACTCGCTATACATGATGCCTGCATGAAGCCCTAATGCTGTCGTACTACAGCTGTACATACCTGGTATTCAACCATAGGTACCAGGTATACAGCAGCAGCAGCGGTACGATTACTCCTAGCAACACCGCGACAGTAGCAGGAAGCAGGAAAGGAACGGCAGGAGCAGCAGCAGCAGCAGCAGCAGCAGCAGCAGCAGCAGCAGCAGCAGGAGTAGGAGCAGCGGGTCACCCCGAGACTCCCTGCGCGACGGCGCTCGCTGTACTCGGTTCGGGCGTTGGGGGTTCCGCGAGCCGCGTGGCGAAGTCGACGAGGGATGAAGGGCTCAAGTCTTCTCGCGATAGAAAAGGCACGATCGAACCCTATTACGGGGGACCATAAAAAATACCTGGTAGGACCTATGGTACACACAAAAACCTGTATATTTACCTATTTTTACTGACAATGCTTAGATCTATTTACCATCGTCCCCCGAAAATAATGGGGAGGGGGGAGGAGAGTCTGCTGTGTGACCCAGGATCTGAGTCACGACTGTTGGGATGAGGAGAGAACAGAAGGGCAAAGACAGTGAACATGGGGATAACTACAAAAAAAAAAAGGTCGGCAAAGTGCTCCACCGACATCCTCTCCTCTGCTGCTGTTGTGTCCTACAATAGGTACGTGGTACCTGGTATACAATAACAGAGGAAGCAGGAGGAGGGTCCGTTGTAATACGCACCAGTGCGTACTTAGCTGATAGTAGCATCGTGCGTCCGGACTTGTTTTCGGCATGGCCTTGTCGTGTTTCGTCCGGGAGCAATGGAGCATGCGTGCTTGTGCTTGCGCGCGCGCCGTCGACTTTCCAACACTCGGCATTGCATTTGCTGCCCCCGATGAACACCGACGACAACAATTCAGCGCAATAATGATACCGGTACCAGGCATCTCCGAAGTAAAAACAACTCTCGAGCTCCTCAACCCCTTCACCCCTTCCCGCCGGCACACATGCGCAGCCTTGTTATTAATAGTGCGTCTGTTACATTCGTTTCTTGACTTTAATTTGTTTTTTCGTTTTCCATCAACACCCGACGCTCACAAGTTGATCCCGATGCGCGAGTTCTTACTGTACAATACTTCCTACTACTACGGGGGTCCATAGTTAATAGAACCCATGTTATACATAAAAACCTATATATTTACCTATTTTTTCTAACAATATTTGGTCCTATATACTATGGCCCCCCGTAATAATAGCGACAGCCATATTTTCTCGAAGACACCAACTGCCGAGAGCGCGCGCGTAGCGTGGGTAAGCACGATTCGACGCGGGTGACTCGACGAGGGAAGAAAGTGCTGAACTGCTGTTCACGCGATAAAAATGCAACGCGCGCACCGTACAGCACTGGGGGCGGGGGGGGGGGGGGGGGGGGGGGGGGGGCTACACCCCGGATCTGAGTGACGACTATTAATATAGGGAGGGAGCAGGAGAAAGAAGGACGAGGACCTGAATGGGGGGGCGGGGGATAAATCAAAACGAGTGGTGTATTCCTATTCATACAGCATGTGCGGTGCAATGTGTAACGTTACGTCGGCGCTTGGTCCGTGGCCTTGTGGGCTTTGGGGCTCTCGGGTCTTGGGTAAACCAAGTTGCAGTTGGGTCCCTACGGGGTAATTTCTTTTCGCACTCGCATGAACATCAACATTCCCACCGCCTCTCGCATGCCGCATGCCGCGCGTGCGGGAGCTGTTGATTACACGCCTGACACCACCAACCACTCTGGTTTGCGACACGCGTCCATCGCAGGTTTGCGTTCGGAATGCGCTCGAGAGCGAGCACATTGTTGCTCCCGTTCAGCGCGCAATGCATCAATATCCCACATCCCGCACGCACGCCGGTTCTACCGGCTCGGGCACACACAGCAGCAGCATTGGGGGCCGCAGTGCGGTGACGGGACAGCATTCTCAACGAAATGGCTGCGTACGAAAACCTACCTGTACCGCAACAACAGCGTTGGTTCAAGCACCTCCATGCACACTGCTGGCCTGAGCAACGAAGTTGCGCCTCACCGCAAGGGCGTGCACAACCAAAAACCAAAAGCATGCGACACAGCATGCACTCCTACACCAGTTTTAGCAGCAGTTCTATTAGCAGCAGCAGAAACAGCACGCCTGGCTACATGCACACAGCAAACAGCAGCAACAGCAGGCAACACACAATTTTTTCGAAGCAATATATATGGAAAGAGCTCATCACCTCTGAAGCCCCAGAGAGACCTCGCGCCACGTGTGGGGGGAGATTCACGAAGCAGTTCTTGGTCTTCACCAACCGCACCGTTGCACGAACCATGATAACACCCCACCGCAGGCAGAGCAGCTCTCAGCCCTCGTAGCACAGCGCACAGCAGTACTCAAATCGGGAGGTTTTAACGAAATATGTAGGGCTTGGCAGGGAGGGGGGGACCATTTTTCCAAGTGCGGCGAGATAATGGGCCAATCACAAGAGAAAAAGTAGCCTAGACTGTAGGCTGCTGTCTGCTGTCGTGTCGGTTGCGTGCAGCAGTGCACAGCAGTATACCACCATTGCTGCTGTCGCGGCTACTGCTACTCTGTTGTGGGCAGCCTTTGCCTTGGATGGCCCAGTAGTTCCGAAGGGCAAAAGAGTAGGCCCAAAGAGCATAATCTACGTACAGCAAAGCGGCGAGGAAAAAATTGTCCTCTGCTCTTGCTCTGCTGTGAGAGCAAAGAGAGTTTGAACGTTTGAACCAACAACAGACAACCTTGGAGCTGTGGAGGCAGGAGGCAACGCGAGCAAAACGAAATGGAATCCTTGTTCGATGTGGTTGTGTCCGAGCCTGTAACCCTCGACACCGAGTGCGATCGCTCCGTGTTCGTATCCTGGGTCAGGGGGCTGTCGGCGCGCCAGGTGATGTCGCAGCGCCTGGCCGATTTCCAAGCGGAGGTAAGCGCAGGAGAGCTACGTACTACTAATACTATTGTCGTATGTTCTACGAGTACTGACCCTTGATCAAGTGTACGCGGAAGAGGAATATTGGGCCCGGCAGCAGGCGGCAAGGGGACGAGCTGTAGCGGCTTGACATGCCGTCGCCTACGTGCGTAGCGTGGTCGAGTGAACCAACTCAGCCAATACCTTGATGAAGGGGGCGACTCCCATCTCTGCGCTGCCCTACCTGTACGGCCTATTTAGTGCCCACTGCTACGTACGCGTACCCTACTTGTACCGCAGCGCGCGAAAATCCCAAACTCTACCAGAGTGCGTTTTGACTTTACTGCCAGCTGATACTGCCGCTGTTGCTCTCTGCTGCCACAAGTATTAATAGTACTCCCCACGGCCCCACGCATACTACTCTTAATACTGCCCTCTGCTGCTTAAACTTGTATACCGCTTCTGCCCTATTTACTGCCGTACCGGCGGCCCCGAGGGAAACGTTTTGTGTTTCGCACAAAAAAATATATTTCGTACATCATGAATACACTGCTGCGGCCCTACTGCCTGCTGCCTACTGCTACATACCTGTGGTACTACTATGAAAGCATTCGTTTCCTACGAGTACCGTACTATATACTGCGAGTAAAAGCCCCCTCGAGACGCGATGATTTTGCAGGCGTCGAAAGACGCCCCGGGGCATTTACAGTGTGCCCGGGGCGTTTTCTGCTATATATAACTAAAAAAAAACCTTACCTTTAGACCACCCGGTGAGATTCAAAAAACGACAGGAAAAAAAAGAACATACCTGGTACCTCTCTCACATGAGCAACAACACAGCAGCAGCAGCAGCAGCAGCAGCGGGCAGGTGTTGGCAGCAGCACCGACAGGGCGCCCAGCGCCGATTGCTGAAGCACTGACAACCACTCAAGGGAAGGTACAGCGCGGACCACTCCATCGGGATTTTCCCTCCAAGCCTTGAACTGGAGCGTTCAGTGAGACTCGGCCCCCGGGGAGTGCGAGCCCCAAACAATCATGTGTAGGGGAGGGGGGTGGGGGGGAGGGGCGTTTACTGTGTGGAAGGTGCGTTTTTTTTCGCATTTTTTGTTTCTTGTAGGGGGGCATATACTCCGGATTTTGCCCGTTTTCGCTAAAAAAAAATAGCGCCCCGGGGCGTTTAGCACGAGAGGGGGGGGGGGGTGGGGCGTTTACTCCCTTTATTACGATACAGAGCCGTACTCGTAGTGATAAGTGTATTTTGTGCCCTAAATGGGGGTAGGTGCCGAGCTACAGCAGCTGTGAATGGACATTGAAACTGCACCCCCGTTTTTTCGAGGGGGGACAAACTACTCGGAGTTAGTATAGGATACTGTTTGGTGGATGTTACAGGCGGCCCAATAGAGTAATCAGAATCCGCGATGGACCCAAAAAATGCATGTATTCATCAGGGGACACCCTGGATATATCCCCGGGGTTTCAGGTGTATGTGGATGATGCATGCATTCCCCTATGTTTACACCCCACAATTGGTTCTGATTGCTATATACGACTGCTGTATGTGTTCCCCGGCAATGATGTCGAGGACATTGGGTTGCTGACCTCGCTTCCGTGGCCGTGGCACACGCTTGCTTTTCTTCGTCAGGTCGCGGTCAACAGCACCCGGATGGGCAAGCTCCCGACGATGCCCGGAGTTCACCTGTCCTACAGAAGGAGGGGTTCCACCGCCGAGGAAACGACCCAGGTAACTCTACCAAGTCAACCACATTATTTTCCCGATTTTGCTCTCTTTTCGCATAACGTGGGTGTGTCGTGCCTGTCGTATCCAGTGCGATGACACGGCATTGCGGTGTCTGCTATGGCTTTCTGCGTATGGCAACGTAGTATCCCTGTGCCGTAGTTTTGTGACCACAGAAGGACTTGTATCTCTCTAGGATTGATAGAAGAAACGGCACGGACACTGCATGTGCTGGGTGTCGACGGGTAGAAAGAACGGTTTAATGTGAAGAACGCTCACACAACAGTTAATTTGCTCACGTAGGTTTTTTTTCCTCGCGTGGATACCAGATCCCCTTCCCCTATAGATAGTACCGCCTTATTGTAAACAAGGGGCACACCCCAGTCCGTGTAGACCCGCAGTAACGACCGACCTCGGTGTGTCGCCCACACCTCAACCACACACAAGAGAGAAAACCTGCCCGCCCCACATTGGCATCGTCGGCATGACTTATTGCATTCGTCTTTCTACTCCGGCTCTGCCTCCCTAGCCGTGACTCAGGTCCAGGGTTCACAAAAGTCGGGGATCTTCTCCCCCACTCCCCACCGTATACGGTGCTTACCTTGCATTTTTTTTCGCGACAGCCAGCTCCACCGCATTATTGTGATAGTAACTGACCGTCGTCAGGTAAGTTGAGCCGTGATTCAGCTACGTCCCATAGCGCACATAATGTTGCCCTACCTCTGTCAAGGCGATTCTGCGGTATTGACGAGCTTTGGCGTTTGCGAAGTACGTTTGAAGCGAGCAGTTCGTGCTGACCACCCTCTCGTTCAACAACATCAACACCACCGATATCATATACTGGTATAGGACGAAACCCTCAGCCAGCGGCGCAACCCCGAAGCCCTCTTCGCGAAGTATACCTTACAGTGGAACGCCCACCATATCATCTGGAAACCCCTCAATTTTGTTTTACGCCGATTCCCTCTCGCCCAGCAACGACGACACCCTACGATAAAACCCTCAGCCTGTGCCGCCACCTCGAAGCCCCCTTTGCAAAGGACCCGTCGCTGCAGTAACGCCTGCGTTTCCTTCTGGAAACCCCTCATTTTATTTTGTCTGTCGGTGCCGTCTCGCCCAACAACAACAGCATCCTATGATAAGACCTTCAACCAGCGGCGCCACCTCGAAGCCCCCTTCGCGAAGGACCCCCTGCTGCAGTAACGCCCGCTTTCTCTTCTGGAAAACTTTCATTTTTTTAATATATACCGTCTCGCCCAACAACCAAAACACCCTATGATAAAACCCTGAGGGGTTCACACCTCGAAGCCCCCTGGGCCAAGGCCCCCCTGCTGCAGTAACGCCCGCGTCCTCTTCTGGAAACCCCTATTTTTTTGTCTGCCGACACCGTCTCACCCAACAACAACGAAAAACACTCTACACCGTAGGATGAGGCCCTCAGCCAGCGGCGCAGCCTGGAAGCCCTCTTCGCGAAGGACACCGCGGATGCTTACCGCGTCTTCGACACGATGGAGCACTTCCTGTGCCAGCCCGAGCACTTCCGGGGGCAGCTGCAGGTTCAGCTCGGCGACGCGACTCAGGCAAGCAAAAGCGCAAACGTGCACGCCTCTAATCCCCTTCAACAGGGCAATCCCTCTTGTTTTGGACAAACTGCTTTGAGAAGGATTGTTTCGGGGGACCATAGTAATTAGGACCAAATATTTTTTTAGTAAAAAATAGTTAAATATATAGGTTTTGTGTGCACCCTATAATAGGTCCTATTTGCCTCCCCGTAATAGCAAAATGGTTAAGAGAGTGTAACTGTTGCTACTGTTACCGGCAGCCCTTAGATTGTTTAAAATTGTCCTGTTGACCCGGGCAGCATCCAGGGGAGCCACTGGCCTACATCTTTGACAAGGAATTAAATATAGAATACGCGCATTCGGTTTATTACAATACTTGTAAAATTCGATAAAAAAAAAAAGTGAATATAGACGAGAGACGTATTACGCAGCTTGCAAAGTTGAGTATCAACTATTTAATCAGTCGAACTCACAGCTGACGTATTTCATAAATTTGTATAATCAGGACCCAATAAATACACACAAAAGTCGATTTATTCCTGTGTTTTTACTGAGCATGATTTCTCCCGAATACTGAGTTCCCCCGTACATAAGAGGAACTTCCCGCAACAGCAGGAGGCTTGGTGGCTGTCAAGCAAGCACACACGCATAATAAAAACGATTGTATGTATACACACATAAATAGCTGCTGCCGCTATCCCTGGGAACTCGCGCGGCAGAATAGTCGCAACAAACTGTCGTCAGCTTGCACGCTCTTGATTGGTTTGGAGAGATTTGGAGACTGGCTCATTTTGACTCGACTCTCGGTCGGTGGCCGTATACATTAATGGTTATGTAGCCGATTCCGATTCTAAAAGGTTCGATGCGGCACGGCAGCATTTTGATCTTCCCAACTTTGTTTTCGAAATATGAGGGGACGAACAGATACCATACCCGGGTCGGAAAGGCCTCCATTTCATGTGGAACACCCATCTTTCGGAGCGGGGGGCCTAACTATAGCCCACGAACTTGCGACAGGGACAGCTTAGTTGCGTAGCACACGATAAGCCCACAGTAGTGATGCTAAGCATCTGTTTCATGATAATTTCGTCGTCCACCTAACGCAAAAAAAAAGAGTCCATTTCTTTTCCGTTTCTTTTTTGGCGCTGCGTAACTTAGAAACTTGCACACGTCGGTTGTAGATAGATCATGATCATGATCTATCTGAAGATGATCTAGTTCCTCACCTGCCGTTGTCCGAGGTTGCGCAGGATCTGTAAAGTACAGAACAGACCCATTCCAGGAAAAGTGTGCTAGATAGATTATGCTGCTTCCACTAATTGTAGACAATATCTGGTACATGTGTGTCTACAGCAATAGATCATGAAGTGGGAATCGGTCGATCTGACCGATCCGTGAAATTTGTAGTGATGGGCACGTTATTGCGGAGGTCCATAGTTAACAGGACCAAATATTGTTAGTAGAAATACCTAAATATATAGGTTTTTATGTATGCCGTAGGTCCTGTTAACTATAGACCCCCGTATTAGTCTGCGGTTGCTTTCGCCGCTTATTTGGCAGGGGCGGCTGTACACCTGAGTATTTAGTCAACGTTAACTCTCCGCGTTTGTGTTTTGGTCGTCCCGCTGCCAGTTATGAACGTGAACACGATGGGATAAAGGCAATGTAGCCATGCAAAAATGAAAGCACAACAACAATAACAACAGCAGCAGCAGCAACAGCAACATCATCAAACAACAACATCAACCAACAACAACAACCAACAACAACAACCAACAACCAACAACAACAGCAGCAACCAACAACATTAGCAGCCAACAAGAGCAAAAACGAGGAAAAACACATGAGAAAAAAGAGTGCCGCCGCCTGACGATCTGGTCCCGACAATGTGTGCCATCAGGCGTGGATGGTGGAAAGATACCACGAGCTGGACGGCCCCGTTTTGCGAGAAATTCTGGGGAAGAAGATCACCTCGAAGACCAGAAAAGACCTGGACGACGCCAGCGAGCACACCCGCGTTCCGCTGCGCAGCTGCCACCGCCAGTACGACAACATCCGAAGGTATCAATCATATGCACAGCCGGTACCGTTTTTCTCAAGGAGTTGGCTCGGGTTGACCCTTTTTGCTGCTCCACCGGACTAAACACTTCAATCCTACTATAATTTCAAGTGATTTGTTGCCACAACGATCCTTGAGACCTAAAAGTGGTCGATCAAGAAACTGCGGCACCTATTACGGGGGATCATAATAAATAGGACCTACGCTAACACAAAAACCTATACATTTCCGTCATTTTATTCACGATATTTGGTCCTATTTACTATGGTCCTCCGTGGTAGAGTATTCCACATCAGACACCACCAAAAAAATCGTTATTTCGTCACTAAATTCCGAAGGTACACGTCCGTTTTGCCTCCTGGGCACACCGAGTTAGCCGCACCTGTGATCGATTTGAGTTCGAGCCAATTCGAGGCTAATGGTTCAATTCGCAGCTCGGCCCGACACTTGGTTCGTTCGGTGCGAGAGGACACATATCCGGCGCGACCCTCTTTACTGTCCCTCTGCGTCCTACTTCCCCTTTAACCGATAGCCTTGGTTCGGTCGTTCGGTCCGTGGTCGGTCGGTCGGTCGATCGGTCGGTCGATCGGCCAGTCGGTTGTTGGTTCGGTCGTTCGTACATTGGTCGGTCCGTTGGTCGGTCGTTCGTCCGTTCACTCGTTCGTTCGCTCATTTGTACACTCCATGGCGTCGCGGACCACTCATTGACTCATTATTTCATTCACTCCATCGTTCATTAATGAAGGAATGAATTATTTATGCAGTCATTGGTTAGTTCGTTGAAAGAAATTCGTTCATCCATCCTTTCCTTCAGTCAGTCGTAAATCCATCATTTCCTTCATGAACTCATTGTTTCATCCATTGATTCCTTCGTTCGTCCATTCATCCATTGTTTCACTCATTCACTCATCCACTCACGAACGCACTAATTCTTTTTATCCATGTAACTGTTTCCGCTCATCCTGTGTGCGCCCATCACCCTGCCTTGTTCCCCCCCCTCCTCCTTCTGCACCTCCCCGGCTGGCACATTTTCCATAAGGCTACTGTCGAACCTGGAAGACAGCGTCATCCTTCCCCACCTCTCGGTTGCGAGGGAGGTTAGGGACAAGCTGGGTCTTCCCCTGTGGCTGGCGGCCAAGTACACCGCCTCCGTATTCCTCCTGCACCTCCGGTTTCAGGCGAGAGCGGAGCGTAGCAATACATTCAGAGGGGGGTGCGAGGATCAGGCTGCACCGAATTGCCTCTTCGGTCTTTTGCCGTTTCATATTTCTCGGATTTTGGTTGTTTTTTCGAAAGCAAAAAAATGCGTTTCTGATATATATACACCTGGTATATACGAAGTATATATTTTTCTTCTCAGTTTTATTGTTTTAACCGGAAAAAATCTTCCTAGATCACGACCACGTGCGTCAGCAACCAGAGGGGAAGGAGGGGCTTTTGTATCCTGATCTAATCGCATCTCATGTGTAAGCAGTAGTGGTCTTTCTATAGTGCCGGTTGAGTCGCGCCGGCTGCTGCCCGCTATACGAGTGCCTGGGAAATCGCTTGACTCAGATAGGAGTAACCAATGTGTCATGCAGTGTGCGGCGTAATTATTGCCGGTTGGTTGCCGCCTTAGAGCCGGTATTGTTGGCTGGCGCATATATACCGGTGCGATACAGGGACCACTATCAGGGGGGACCATAGTAACCAGGACCCAATATTGTTAGTAAAAATCGGTAAATATATTGGTTTTTTTGTGTGTGTAGCGTAGGTCCTATTTACTATGGTCCCGCGTAATGCTTGCGGCTCATAGCCTTCATGGGGAAGTGTAAGCCCTGTACGAGCATCACAATTCGCGCGATCGAGGGTTGCCGCGAACAATGCGGCTCGCGAAGATGAGCTTAGATGAAATCCCCGAATCTCACAGCTAGCGTTTAGCATGAAATTTGTGGTTTATGGCTCCTGCTGGAGGGGTAGGAGCCGTCTGATCACCCTTTGTCTACTTAATTCTACTGTAGCACGTGTTCCCTGGGTTGGATGTGTTTTACTTGACGCTTTTAGGACTGCAATCCCGGTTTGGGGACAGACTACTTATAATCGGACCGGTTTATCTCCCAAACGGAACGGCGGTTCTGAAAAGGGTTAACATGCAGACCCAGCACGTCAGCCCTTGTAACCTGTTTATAGATGTTTTACATGGTTGATCTTTCAGACGTGTTGGGAGAAACTTGTTCACCTTCTCTGTGAAAATGATCTCACTTTCGGTCCAAATTTCCACGCGTACACCCGTCGCTCGGCAGTTTGCACTCTTATCATATCATATATATACTCGTTGTCGAAAAAAAAAATAGATAGCTTGGAGATTTTGGGCGAAGTGCTGCGTTTTTTTTCTTGCGTGTTACATGCCGTATACGTGTGTATCCTATTTACGGAGGACCGTAGTAAACAGGACCAAATATTGTTAGTAAAAATAGGTAAATATATAGGTTTTTATGTATACCATAGGTCCTATTAACTATGGACCCCCGTAATAACGTGCGGGATCTGCGTAGTACGGGGAAACACAGCAATCAGAACCAAACGTGCTAGGTAAAAATACTGGAATATATTCCAGGTATACTTCGAAGTGTACGTATTGTGTGTGTGAAGGGTCCTGATTAGCGTGATCCTCGGTACTGCAGTAGCACGTATGTATCCAATCCAAATATATAAACATTCGGGGTAACGCGAAGATTGCGAAGAAGACGCAGCAAACCCATACGCCCCACGCCCCACGCCCCCCGCCCCCATCCTACGTATTATACGGTACATGTATAGGGTGGGTTGGTGTCGGTTGGCGATGACGCTGTAAGAACATGCCTCTCACAGCCTGACGTGGGCAACAAGGGTAATTTTGTTTGATTGTTTCGGCGGTCACCACGGCTGCGATCGAGCAACAAATCTTCTGTTTTCGGGATGGAGAAGTCTTATCTCCGCACATGGGGGAATTGTCGATTTTTTTGTGGTTTTGTTTTGCCCATATCGTGGTTCTGCGCGTGTTTTTTTTTTTTTTCACTCCATTTTTCTGTTGGATATGTCATGGTGCGATTGTGCTGCGGCGTGCTGCAGGTCCAGAAGACCAGGCGGCTGACGATGCACATGACCGCGGATGACCTCTGCTGGAGCGCTATGGGGATGCTCAACTACTGGGTGGGCAAAGGGAAATTCCTCGGGGCGTACGAGGCAAGCACAGCCATCCACACACCTCGTGCAGAGCATGGGTTGATTTCCTCCCTCCGTGATCTTGACCTTCCAAGACAAATGTATTTATGGTCTGCATGAACTGATATGGTCTGCGTGAGCTGTACATAGCTCATGCTGTGCCGGGCTGTAACCGTGCGCGGTCTGCGTAATACTACTGTAGACCTTGTTTTCCGGCGATGGATCTGTACAACATACACAGATCCTGCAGCAACATGCCAACTTCGTTTTTTTTTTTTCCCCGAGTTCAGTTTTATAGAGAGAGCGAGAGAGAGAGGGAGTGAGAGAGAGAGAGAGATGGGGGGGGGGGGAGGTGTACTCATTATCATGCATGGCCGTAGTCTTATGACCATAGACCCTCGCATCCCAACAATGCCGGGACGGAGCACGTCGGTTTTTCACCGACCAGGCAGACATTGCTTGCACCAAGCGCGAAGCGCCTTGGGGTGTTGGGCGAGTCGCATGAAGGGTGCATCCTGCTAAGAACCGCTTTACAGGCGGATTTTCTTGAAATACGGATGACAATATCAATGAATTGATTTGATTTTTCGTGTGGCCACTTCCAGAGACAGCAATGGGTTTACTATGTAACTGGCTCGTGGGTGCCTCACCATATACACACTACGTGATACGATCGTCCCCCTTGTGCGGAGTAAAGGTTCTCCCCGCTCAAAAATGATCTGACTCGACTGCCAACCGTGGTAACCACCAACCCCCCCCCAAAAAAACAACGGTACCCTGACTGTCTAGCTCATGCAGTGAGAGGCGTGTTGTACAGCGTCGTCGCCAACCGACGCCAACTCAACCTATATATATATATATATACCAGGTATAACATATAGGGGGGGGGGGGGGGGGGGGAGAGAGGAGCCTCGGAAAAAATCGGCGCTCTACCCCTGTTTTTTTTTTCGCAGTACTATACCGTGATATATATATGAAAAATGTAAAAAAAAACGAAACAAAAATGACTTCAATGGTGATCCAGGAAATAATCTAACTAGTGCTGTATATGTAGCATGTAGCACGATTCAACGCGAGATGAGGAGGTCAGAACATAGGCTGAAGATGGAGGCGTAAACCGTACGTCGGGGTTGGAGGGAAGGAGAGAATTTGCCTTGCCATGTTGCCCCAGATCTGAGTCACGAAAGGAAGGGGTAGCTGGAGAAAGCAGCGCAATTAACAATAGTACCAGCTCCCGCTCCGGGCGTAACTGTATGGAACGCTTGGTCTTCGTGCTAATCTCTAAGCGGTCCTTGTGTGCCTGGGCAGAGTGGTAGTTTCATACCTCGTAGTACTAGAGGTAGTGAAAAAAAAGGTGGCGTTAAATTGTTTCACAACCTTCGAAGGACAGATCATCCGCAGATCATCTACAGATCATCTACAGATCATATATAGATAATCTACACATCATCTGCAGATCATATACAGTTCACATACAGATCACCTGCAGATCATATACAGATCGTCTGCAGATCATTTGGAGATCATCTATGGATCATCTACACACCATCTGCAGATCATATACAGTTCACATACAGATCACCTGCAGATCATATACAGATCGTCTGCAGATCATTTGGAGATCATCCATGGATCATCTACAGATCATGTTCCGCAGCTCGTATTGCCGGGTGAAAAGCCCTACAAATCTTCATGATATACGAGCTGTGGCCAGCCGAACAACGGATAAACCATCGGAACGTCGTATCTCGTGAACCGTTGCGAATTGGGTCTGACCCTGACACAACACTGCATGTGCCCAAAAAAAAGAAAGTATACTTGTATTAACATTATGATATGTTTGAAATTCGACTCGATCTCAACGAGATATCGGCGAAACCTCGAAAACACCAACTTTTCAACGCAAAACTCGCAATAAAAAGGCGAAAAGTGGTGGAGACTCAGCTGAAGACCATACGAAAAGACCGATATAAGTTTCATCGCCGAATTTGCCACCCGTCAAGAGATATGGCCAAAACACGATTTCCATACATACATACAAATAAGTAGTTAGGACAAATGTCGTTTTTTTTTTGCGATGACCCGCTCAATTTTGTGAGTCTCGATCTGAAAATTTTACCTCGTATTTGCACGGCGTATGCAGATAAACGGAAAGCGAACCTTTTTATTTTGTATTTTTTTTATGACAAGTTCTGGTCGCCTTTGTATTCTTCGGGATATTTGTGTCGGTCATATCTCCCTAACAAAAAATAAATGTAAAGGGTTTGCTCTCCATTCGTGAGTTGGTGCATGATCAACACTGTTACAAAAAATCGCATCCAAATACGTAGTATTGAGCGGGGCGTGGCCAATCAACCGCTTCGGCAGCGCCTTGGCTGGCCCAGCTCGTATAACACACAGCGACACATGTCTCCAGTTGGGTCGGATCTCCCTGTGTGTACGATGCAGATCCCGCGCATACCTCTCACGAAGGCAGGATAATGAACTACTCTAGACGACCTATCTGTAGATAGATAGATCATGATCTGCTTGTGGATGACCTGTGCGAGGAGTGAATTGTTTTCAACGTACGGTACGTGCAGGAAGCGGAGGCGGAGCGGTCATCGGGGAAGGAAGGAGGAGGAAAAAAGAGGAGGAGGAGGAAGGGGGGAGGGCGAAGACGCCCGGGGGGAGGAGCGGGAAGAGGAGCAGGAAGGGGAGGAGGAGGAGGAGGAGGAGGAGGAGGAGGAAGAGGAGGAGGAGGAGGAGAGGGGGGACAGCATAGAGGGCTTGCAGCACGCGATGCAGGAAGGGCTGCTGACGTCCCACGGCCTGGAGTTCGACAAGCAGTGGACGCGCATGCTCCGGGTGATAAAGTCGCAGGTTTGTTGAGATTCGACCAAGGGTGGTACGTACATACATGCGTACTGCTGTGTTCGGGGAAAAAAACGAAAGACACTCCACTTTGTTTTGCTTTCTTAGGTACCAAGCAACGGGGGGGCGGGGGGGGGGTGACGCACTCGTTTGCTGCTTTCCTGAAGTCATTCGACCATTGACCACGCATCCGTTTTGAGACGGGGCACCGTTCATGCTCCTGTCGGGTAAAAGTTCACCCAGTGTCTATATCGCATTATACATTATATCCATCTGCAAGTCCGGCCTCACGAGCGGTTCTTCACGGGATGCAGCTCACCCTTCGTGCGACTCGCCGAACACCTGACGTTTCGCTTCGTGCTTGGTGCAAGCAATACCTGCCTGGTCGTTGGAAACCCTCTAACGTGCTCCGTCCCAGCATCGTAGGCATGCGAGGGTCTCTGGTCACACGACTAACTGTTTTTCCGACTAAGTTTATGTGCGAACCAGTACGCACGTGGCACGTGCGGTCGAAGTATCAATCAGACGCAGCTGGAAAGCATGTGTGATGTGCATTTCGACGATGTATCCTCGACCTAATAGCTACAGCAGCAGCAGCAGTGGCTGATGTTTCTTTTTGCCATTCAATGCTTTTACCCAACCTTCTACAGGTACGTAACGTTACACATCTCGCGTTTTTTTTTTTTTTCGTCCAGAAGCGTGTATGTATGTATGTATGTATGTATGTATGTATGTATGTATGTATGTATGTATGTATGTATGTATGTATGTATGTATGTATGTATGTATGTATGTATGTATGTATGTATGTATGTATGTATGTATGTATGTATGTATGTATGTATGTATGTATGTATGTATGTATGTATGTATGTATGTATGTATGTATGTATGTATGTATGTATGTATGTATGTATGTATGTATGTATGTATGTATGTATGTATGTATGTATGTATGTATGTATGTATGTATGTATGTATGTATGTATGTATGTATGTATGTATGTATGTATGTATGTATGTATGTATATATGTATGTATGTATGTATGTATGTATGTATGTATGTATGTATGTATGTATGTAGGTATGTAGGTATGTATGTATATATTGTCCTTTGGGAATGAGTCTTATTCCTTGTGGCCTCTTCTCCACTTCGCCTGCCGCCAACACCTCTCTCGCCGCACCTCGCGCCCTCCCGCGCCAGCTGTTTGTTGACTACCGGAGCAACATGTTCGACTCGCTGCGTCACCACGCGATGGAAGGCCTGCAGGAGGCCGGCCTGATACCGCCGGTTCTCGAATCGATCGACGCCCTCTTCAGGCCGTCGGTAAAAGGTGTGTGTGTGTCTTTTCTTTGTTTTTGTTTTTGTTTTTGTTTTTGCTGTGATTTTTTCGATTTTTTGTTTGTATGAATTGAGGGTTAAAATGGAGTTTTGGAGAGCAGGCCCCTCCCTAATTTCCCCCCGACACTATGGAAGGGGTTTTGTAGCAAAGTATGACTTTCGACGAGATTCTCGATCCCACAGCTGCTGTTTTTCAATTTTATAAAATACAGAAAAGACAGGCCTCATCCTTTCGGCTCCGCAATGTGTGCTTTCTCCCACTAAGTGAAGGGAGAGAGGAAATGATCGTTGAGACTCGATCCACCCACCCACCCACCCACTCACCCACCCGCCGGCCCGACGAAGTCATCTGCTGAACATACATGTGGTGTCCGATAGGGAGGCGGCGCCATCACTGTCTGAGTCTCCTCGCTTGAGAGGGGCTCCGAACCATAGTTAATAGGACCAAATATTGTTTAGTCAAATTAGGGAAATATGTAGGGTTTTGTGTGTACCGTAGGTCCTATTTACTATGGTCCCCCGTACTACAGTGGTAAGCCCGTAATGAGTCACCCAAAAAAACACTTTTTTTGGGGGGGGGCTAACGCTAGTACGGTGAGCAAACCCCGAAGCCCACCAAGGAGTGTCCAGATTAGTGCTGCAAAATACCACTATTACGGGGGACCATAGTACATAGGACCAAATATTGCGAGTAAAAAAACAGTTAAATATGTAGGTTTTTGTTTGCATTGTGGGTCCTATTTACTATGGTCTCCCGTAGTATAAAAAAAAAATGGTATCCCGATGATATGGGCTTGTGATCCTTTGGGGCGGCAGTAGTAGAAGGGGAGAGGGGCCCCGTTAGCCAGTCAGAAATGTTTGCCTCGTGACGCTAAAAAAAAAGTGCTCTACGAGTACCTCTCTGGTAGGACCTGTCAGGAGTAAAAATAAAAAATCGGTGCGCAGCAGCAGCAGCAGCAGCAGCAGCAGCAGCAGCAGCAGCAACAGTAGCAGCAACACCGGTAAAAATATGCTTTCGTTCGCGCGAACATTTCGGAATCGACTGATCAGTATTGATGGACGCGAAGGATGAAGCCCGTTCACGTCATTCAGCAGGCGAGGTGGGAGGCAGGGGAGGGCAACGCCCCGGCCCCACTCTCGTGTCCCTCATTGCTTGGCGCGCGCGGCTGCGCGAGTGCATGGCGCAGAGGGGGCACACGATCCTTGTCGGGCCGCAGTGCAATAGTTCTTGGTGTCTGTGTAGTGCGCTGTTGAGGCTGCAGTCAGCTGAAGCCTTTTTGCGGAATGTTGTTTTATACCGTCGGGCAGAGCATCGATTCCTGCCTGATGATCTAAATATTTCAGGGCAGTCAGATGCCTGATCTGTATGGTCTGTATAATCTGTATGATCCGTATCATCTGTAGGATCTGTAGGATCCGTATCATCTGTAGGATCTGTAGGATCCGTATCATCTGTAGGATCTGTATGATCCGTATCATCTGTAGGATCTGTAGGATCCGTATCATCTGTATGATCTGTATGATCTGTATCATCTGTAGGATCTGTATGATCCGTATCATCTGTAGGATCTGTATGATCCGTATCATCTGTAGGATCTGTAGGATCCGTATCATCTGTAGGATCTGTAGGATCCGTATCATCTGTAGGATCTGTAGGATCCGTATCATCTGTATAATCTGTATGATCCGTATCATCTGTAGGATCTGTAGGATCCGTATCATCTGTAGGATCTGTATGATCCGTATCATCTGTAGGATCTGTATGATCCGTATCATCTGTAGGATCTGTATGATCCGTATCATCTGTAGGATCTGTAGGATCCGTATCATCTGTAGGATCTGTAGGATCCGTATCATCCGTATCATCTGTAGGATCTGTAGGATCCGTATCATCTGTAGGATCTGTAGGATCCGTATCATCTGTAGGATCTGTAGGATCCGTATGATTTAGATCACGATGCCGGGTGGGAGCGGTACAACCTGCATGATGTACGTGTAGGGACATGTTTCCTGGGTTGGATCTGGACGTACACAGATCCTCCTCAGTATATCGTAACGGCATGTTAGGATCTAAATGATCTACCTGTAGATAGATAGATCGTAATACCTTTATCCGTTCGCCGTTTTGTGCGCAGTTCCGTTTGTCCGTCGTTTTCCCGCTGTTCTTCAAGCCGAAATAAAGGAAGTTAGGGGTGGTTTGTCTCGTTGTCTCTGCGCTGTTCTGACGGGGGGGGACAGTAATCAGGACCAAATGTGCTTATTAAAAATACTGGAATATATATATATATTTTTGTGAATGATGGGTCCTGATTGCTGTGGCCCTCTCGTAAAAGTGCCAAAACAAGAAACACCTAGTCGTTACCGAGTGGCCAAACTTGTCTAAATGAAATACACCGCCCCAAGCCGAGCCGAGAAACGAGTCTGGCTAAATTTAACCCCCCCCGCTTGCGTTCTTTTTTTTTCTGTCCCCCATGGTGTCCCTCTCGTTTTATGCTGTGCATGCGGAATAAAAACAGCGCTAGCCTCGATCGGAGCCGGGCTGTCGATGTCGAAGGAGTACCGCGACGTGTTCGAAGACCTCATCGAGAAGGTGACATCCATGTCGTTAGTTTTCAACCCCCCTTTTGCTAGTATAAAACGCTGCACTGCTGTACGACTGTATTATATACTCTTGTACTGTACTGTACTGAGTTGTATTGTTCTTGTATTTTTGATTCGATTCTATTTTTTCTCTGAGGTATTTTTCCGCTTCAGTTTGTTTGGAGCCTGTCCTGTGCCCCTGTGGATCGATTCCCAAGCCCTTTTTTTGTGCCCGAATCGTGGTTACGCCGTGAAATGGACATACTTCGACCTGTGGGTCGGCACGACTTGAGTCAATAACTTCGGTAGTTTCCAGTCAGACTACGAAACAACACTCTGGGCGGAATCATAAGGAGCGTTTAGACATGAAAATGAACACCAAGCGGTCCTTATATTTCCACCCAGAGTGCTATTGCGGGGGACCATAGTAAATAGGACCAAATATTGTTAGTAAAAATGCCTAAATATATAGGTTTTTATCTATGCCATGGGTCCTATTAACTATGGACCCCCGTAATCGTTAGTAATATTAATCGTCGTTTCCCAGAGAAGCCGACTATCAGATGTTTTTCCATACTTTTAGAAAGGGTCGTTGCATGCGGGATATCCTTTTTGTGTTTTTTTGGGCGGGACGCCCCCCCCCCCTCCCCTTCCCCGGCGAGGGAGGGCTTATTGTGGCTCCCTTCGCTCGCCTGGGCTAAGTCGACAAGTCGGCTGGCCATCACCTGGCTTCGACATCAGCCGACTTGCCGACGAGAGTCAGTTGGTTGGCTCAGCCCGAAAGTGTCCCCGCTGATGCCACCGCATATTTTTTTACCATCGTTTTTCGCGGAGAGACTTCATCATGGTGCCGTTTTTTTTTTTTTTGCTGTAGTGTCGCACGACCTTTGATTGTTTCCGACGCCTCCCCTCCCCTCCCGTCCGCTCCCCTCCCCCCTTCCTCCCCTCCTCTCCGCTCCTGTCCCCTCTCCCCCCCTTTTCCCCCGTCCGGTCCCGTCCCCTCCCCTCCCGCTCCTCCGCGTCCCCTCCCTTCCCCTCCCCTCCCCTCCCCTCTTGCTCCTCCCTCCGCCCCCCCTTCACCCCTTCCCCCCCCCCCCCCCCCCCGTGCTCCACTCGCTTTTATCTACAAGGTGGGAAACCCTCTGCGGGATGCAGGTGTCGGATTGCAGGACACCGTGTTGTTCGTGGAAGCCCTGGTGCAGGGGTTCAACAAGGCCTTCCCTCGGGCCAGCTCCGCCCGTGACACGGGGGAGCCCGAGATGGTGGAAGCATGGAGAAGGTGCGTAACGGTTGGGTTGGCGGGTTATCGGTTGTTTTGTTACGCTTGGCGAGTGTACGTTGTACGTTGTTGCGGTTGCCAGGTTTCGGTTGGCAGCCCCGCGTCGTGCTTGGCGCGTTATGTTACGGTTGGCGGAGTACGGTTGGGAGATCACGCTACGCTTGCCACGCCATGTTGCCGTTGGCAGATTACGGCTGGCAAATCAATCACGTTACGCTTGACGCGTTATGTTACGGTTGGCAGATCGCGTTACGATTTTGGATTGGCGCGTTATGTTACGCTTGGCGGTTCACGGCGGAGGCGTGGAGAAGGTATATTTTTGGTCAGGGTGTGTAATAACGCAGCTTTCAGAGTGCACGTACCGGTAAAATACGGCAAGTTGGCCAAATGTGGAAAGCCGCTATTACGGGGGACCATAGTAAATAGGATCAACTATTGTCAGTAAAAATAGGTAAATATATAGGTTTTTGAGTGTACCGTAGGTCCTGTTTACTATGGTCCCCCCGTAACAGCATGAACCGGAGCAGCAAAACGAGCTACCGCCGAATTCTCGAACTCCAAGACCGTACTGCAGGGGTTTCCAGTATGTTTGCGGCATGTTTTTACCAGGGGGCGGCGCTGACACACCGGAGGAGCAGTAATGTTTTCGCCCATGTGATCCTGTACCGGCATCACATCCCTGGTTTTTATTGGCGGGTTATTTGGTTTGTTACGGTTGGCGAGGGTACGGTGCGGTTGGTGGGTTACGGTCGGCGGGATGCGTTACGCCTGACGGGGTAACGCCATGGTTGGGGGGTCACCGTAAGCGGGTTGCGGTCGACGGGTTACGGTCGTCAGATCACGCAGCGCTTGGCGGATTGGTTGATGCTTCGTTCGGCGGGTTGCGTTACGCTTGGCGGGTTGCGTCGCATGTAACCGCTGGTTGGACCCGCGCAACGTACACGCTACGCCTATGCTCGTATCGTGGCTGCCGCTCGGAACCGCACGACGTACGTACCTATTCGTATTACGCCTCTACTCGGACCGTACCTGGTAGTTGCTTCCGACCGAGCCACGCATACCACGTGCATTATACCGAGCCGTATGACACTATCAATATCACACTGGGTGATAAGATATCACACCCCCTGGGACAAATTTCAGACCCGATTTCCCCCAAAACATGGGGGGGGGGGGGGGGGGGGGGGGGGGGGCAGGGCACATGCACACCAACGAAAAATTATATTACGGGGGTCTATAGTTAACAGGACCTATGGCAAACATAAAAACCTATATATTTATGTATTTTTACTAACAGTATTTGGTCCTGTTAACTATGGACCCCCGTAATAGTGGCTTTGGAAAGATTTCGTCGAGAAGGTTTGCATAGATAGACGCATCGCTCGCCGTACTCAATACGCCCTCCTGGCGAAAAACCCAGCTTTTTTGAGAATCGTCCCAGGAGGTGTGTTATCTTATCAAACCTATTACGGGGGTCCATAGTTAACGGGACCAAATTTTGTTAGTAAAAATAGGCAAATATACAGGCTTTTATGTACACCATAGGTCCTGTTAACTATGAACCCCCGCAACAGTGTGGTAGGTGTTGTACGATAGCTATACTGGATACGCGATAAGGACATCTGCTCCGACGCTGACCCCCGCCCGCGCTCGTCTCCCCTCCCCCTGCCGATCGTTCGATTGCTTTTTTTTTGTTTTTCGATGCGAGGCAGATACCTCGGCGGAGTTCGAATAATCTTCCGGTATGCGTACCGATATGGGGGTCCGGGGTTATCTTCCTCCCGCGCACGCGGGAACTACTAGCTATCTAGGTTTGGCGTAAAGTCAGTTTGTTGGTTTCGCTGGTTTGGTTGCCAGCGCATCGACGACGCAGCTGCGGTGAAGGGCATGTGATGGGATGAGGATGAGGATGGGATGGGATGAAATGGGATGGGATGGGATGGGATGGGATGGGATGGGGTGGGATGGGATGGGATGGGATGGGGTGGAATGCGATGGGATGGGATGGGATAGGATGGAATGGGGTGGAATGGGATGGGATGGGATGGAATGGGTGGAATGGGATGGGATGGGATGCTATTGGATGGGATGAGATGGGATGCCATGGGATGAAATAGGATGCCATGGGATGAGATAGGATGCTATGGGATGGGGTGGGATGGGATAGTCGTAGAGCTGGCTCGCGCGATGGTCGTCGGCCCTTTTCTCCGGGGTGCGGGTATGTGTGCATGTGTGCAGATGGAATGCTCTTGTCGGGCCCCTCCGCAAACCACGGTACGGCAAAGGGTGCACCTGCTCATTCTGCCCCCCCCCCCCCCCCCCCCCCCCCCCCCCCCCCCCCCCCCCCCCCCCCCCAACATTTTCGGGCCGAGGACACGGACGGTGCTAGTCCTCAATGGAGGCGCTGTCCCCGGTATACCTTTCCAGTCTCCTTTTTTAAACAATATTGTTAAAAAACACACACACACACAAAAATTGTGAAAACACGGCAGCTATGAGATAGATTCATTTACGGTAGCTCTTTTTTTGGCCAAGCCGCGTGTGTATATAACAGTTCGGTCGGGCGAACGTACTACCTATAGAAAAGGGTATTACCTGTAGGTGCCCGTGACAGTGTCAGGGGTCAACACGGGGGGTTGTTTTTTCAATCAAAAGACGGCTAGTGTATACATGTTGTTGAATATGCCTGCTCTTAATAGCCAAAAAAACATTTTTCGTCTTGTAGTAATAATAGTACTGTTAATAGTCCGTGGGGTTGCATGCGCGTCAGCAAAAACAACTACTTTCTTCTGTTTTGCGCTCAAAAGGCAAAAAACATTTTGTTTCGGCGGGGAGATCTGCCCGCAGAGGTATATAATAGACATAGGTCTCCAACTCTTGCCTCATGTGAGCAACCTGAGAAAAAACTAGGTGCCCCAAAAAAGTAGGCATGATGCCTGGTCGACGTTGACGCTTGTGAAAGCCGCTTTGGTTGTGCCAGTCGTTGTTGCCACGGGCGTAGCAATAATGGAATCACTCTGAACGGGAATAAAAAATAACCATACGGACTCTGATATGAGTATCAAACGGAGCTTATATTCGCGGCCAGCGTGGTACATGCTATTCAGATCCCACTGTGAACCCAAAAATATGTTTGCGCAGGATGTTTGGTTCAGGTCACGTCGTATTACAGCAGCAAGTAGTACGGGGGGAACCAGAGCAATCAGCACGCATAATACGCTCAAAAACCTGTGTAATAAACAGTATTTTTCCTACGCGTGTTTGGTCCTGATTGCTATGTGCCGTAAAATTACGGTGGGCCATAGTAACCAGGACCCATCATACACACAAAAACCTATATATTCCAGTATTTTTACTGGGCATCTTCGGTCCCGATTACTGTGTCCTCCCGTGATATGACAGGGAAGCACACTAATACGGGGGTCCATAGTAAACAGGACCAAATATTGTTAGTAAAAATACCTAAATATATAGGTTTTTACGTATGCCATAGGTCCTGTTAACTATAGACCCCCGTAATAATCAGGACCCGTACTACAAACTAAAACCTATACATTCCAGTATTCTTACTAAGCATATTTGGTCCTGATATATATATATATATTTCATCACTTTTACTATCCAGATTCGGTCGTAGGAGGTTTTACCCTCCGCGATCTTCTGGACAAAGCCGTGGTCACAGGTGTCGTCCCTTGTCTCCCCCCCCCGGTACGTGCCTTCATTTTGATCGCGCATAAGGTTCAGCATTCCCACTGCTCGTCGATTTTCATCGAATGTTGCTAACTCGCGCTTTCCGCGAATCATTTTCGTTGCAAGAAAAAGTACCTACTCGTATGTATGCACCCGGTGAGACTCGAACCCACGAAATTGATCTTGGTAGGCACGCGAACCACCTACCAAGCCACCGGGCACAGCTGTTCTCTTAACATTAGTAGTACAAGGCACCATTACTCAGGACCCCTTGTATACACCAAAACCTATATATTACAAGTATTTTACTAAGCATATTTGGTCTTGATTATTGCGTCCCCCCCTAGCACTTGGTAAGAACCGACATCCCCGGTGGCTTGGTAGGTGGTCCGCGTGCCTATCAAGATCATTTTCGTGAGTTCGAGTCTCACCGAGTGCGTGCTCGTATTACGGGGGTCCATAGTTAACAGGACTTATGGTATACATAAAAACCTATATGTTTACCTATTTTTACTAACAATATTTGGTCCTGTATTTACCATGGTCCCCCGTAATTATTTAATAGTGATTTTTTCTTGCATAAAGAAATTGATTAGCGGAAAGCTGGAGAGCGTGAGTTATTAATAGCTACATTCGATGAAAATCGATGAGCAGTGGGAATGCTGAACCCTATGCGCGACCAAAACTAAAGGCATGTATCGGGGGGGGAAGGGACGAGACCTGTGATCACGGCTTGTGCAGAAGACCGCTGAGGGTGAAACATCCTATTACGGGGGTCCATAGTAAATAGGACCAAATATTGTTAGTAAAAATAGGTAAATGTATAGGTTGTAGTGTGGACCGTAGGTCCTATTTACTGTGGTCCCTCGTAATACGAGAGTCAGGCTGGAAAGTAAAAGTGATGATTAAAAAGAAAAGAAAAACTCGATGAGGGATTATTACGGGAGACCATAATTAGTAGGACCTACGGGTACACACAAAAACCCATATATTTACCTATTTTTTCGAACAATATTTGGTCCTATTTACTACGGACCCCCGTAATAGTACGAGAGCAGTAGTGGTCTTGATTTAGTGCCGGTAAGTACGCGCAAGCCAACCCGTATCACCGGCATTACAGCGGCAACCGACACAACACTCGGCACGCCGCCACGCTCATTGGTTCCATCCGTGACAAAAGCGATTTCACAGGCACTGCTGTATAGCGGGCAGGCGGCTCATTGCCGTAAAGGGGGTGGTTGCCTTAGTCGGTGGTTTGTCGAGGCAAATGGCGACGTCCTGTTGGGGTGCACGGGGGGAGAGAGGGGGGGTGAGACAAACGGCACTCTTCAGTGGCTAGCGCCGGGAAGGGTCACGTCAACACGCTGGAGGCAAGCCCCCGGATTTATTAGCGCGCTCCGCCCAGTGCGAAGCCGACTTGAGGCAGTAATTCCCATAACACCACTCTGACCCATAACATCCACTCTGACCCATATCATTTTTTTATTTTTTTATTTTTTTTTTATCATCACTTTTACTTTCCAGCCTAACTCGTAGGAGGTTTTGCCCTCAGCGACCTTCTTCTGGACAAGCCGTGGTCACAGGTGTCGTCCCTTCTCCCCCCCGGTACGTGCCTTTTTTTTTTTGTCGCGCACAGGGCTCAGCATTCCCACTGCTCGTCGACTTTCTTCGAATGTAGCTAACTCACGCTCTCGCGCTTTCCGCTTACCAATTTTTTATGTAAGAAAAAGTCTCTACGAGCATGTACTCGGTGAGACTCGAACCCACGAAATTGATCTTGATAGGCACGCGGACCACCTACCAAGCTCGGGATTGAATATTTGTATCCGACTTGTCTCTATATTTCGGGTCAGAGTGATATTGTGCTATTACGGGGGGTCCACAGTAAATATGACCAAATATTGTTAGTAAAACATAGGTAAATATATAGTTTTTTTGTATACCATAGGTCCTGTTAACTATGGACCCCCGTAATAATAGCTTCATCGGCCTTAAAAGAGGTAATAATGCGCTCTTAACCCTTCACAGTGGCACCGCAGTCTCGTTTTCGGGGCCAAACTGCTGAGAATCTCAGTGGCGCTTGTCTCCTACACGGGATAAACGGGACCGCAGTTTTATCTAAAAGGGTTGAAAAAGTCCAAAACGCCGATGGATGGTGATCGTTCCACCACATGGTGTGCATGTACGTATCTATCTGCATTTTTAGCTATAAGGGTTTTTATAAAGTCGAAAACGACGATGATGATCGTTCAACCACATGGTGCATGCATCTATCTGCAGTTTTACCTAAAAGGGTTCTTTATAAAGCCGAAAACGAAGATGGTGCTCGTTCCACGACGTGGTGCATGTGTCCGACCGGAAAGTTGGTGGAGGTCCTGCGGGTGTACCGAAGCCCGCGAGAGGGTGTGCATACGTGCCCTGGTCGTAGGTTACATACTACCAGGCACTTTGTACGCACACCTCAATAGGTAATTCGGAGTGCTTTACGGTACTGTAGCGGCGTGGAGGCGTTTCAAACCTCCCGAGTCAAGAAGAGCGCGTTTTAGGCGATGCTGCGTGTAAAAATAAGTTCTGGGAAATTTCCAAGGAAACAGGTTTTTACTTTTCGTAAGAGTATCAGCTTTTGGTCGCGACAAGCCTATTTGACCGCTCTTATATATATAAATTATGTATCTACATCTCCCAGACTATTTAGAAAGAAGCATTAACACCTGCCATCGCCGTAAAGTCAACTGATTGAGGGCTTGTTTCCGCGAAAAAAAAAAATAACCACCACCAGACCGTGGCCCAGTGAAAAAATCCCCGGAACATAGGCCACGGTCAACCGGAGAAACATACTATATTACGGGGGTCCATAGTTAATAGGACCTATGCTGTATATAAAAACCTATATATTTACCTATTTTTACTAACAAAATTTGGTCCCGTTAACTATGGACCCCCGTAATACAAGGATAATCTCGAAGCATCCTTCCCGTGCTCTCGTGCCACTGCTTCCTGATGGCGGTAGAACCGCAACGCCACCCACCTCATCATGAAAACCTCGTCTGCGCAAACGAACGGACCGAAAAAATATTTTTATTATAATCTTATTTTTTAAATTAAAGTGTTCACTCCGAATAACACCCTTCGGATCCTGTTAAATAGCAATCGGTCATGCACACCTACAAGAAGAAGCGGCGGCGACGCCCCCCCACCGCTTCCTATCGGAGCCCTTCGCCCCTACCACCCGACCCCTCCCCCCTCCCTTCTCTTACACCTCCATACCACCCGCCCCCACCCTCCCTTCCCCTCGGATCACCTCCTCTTGTTCACACCCGTCCCATCAATCCCCTGCCCCCCCCCCCCACTCCCCCCCGCTTAGAGTGAGGTCATCAAACCTTTGATCCGAAACGAAATCCTTCTTTTTAGCTGGACCGTATGTCCCAAAAAAACCAGGATGCTGACGGAGCGAGAACAAGGTCAGGTCCACCGCCGAGCAGGGCGTCCGTTCTACAGCAGCAGCTATACGCCGCGTATTCGCACACCCGCACTATGCGATGCGATACGTACGACGGCAGTCATACAATGATCGCATGCAGCTAGTTTATCTTGCTGCGAGACTACGATGGGACTACACAACAAAACGAGCTTACCAGGTACTTTTTTTTGTTCAACACCTACGGGGTGCACGAGGGTGGCTCTACACGGTACGGATCGCCTACGCCTTTTCACTAGATCGAGCTTCACCGTAGCCTCATGCTGTATGATCATGGCGCTACGGAGTGCACGCTAATTTTTACGCCCAAAGGCGGCAAGCCTCTAGATAGATGCAATACCTACAGCAGTAGTACAGTTGAATGATGAACATGGTCCCCAGCCCGCCCTGAGTAGAAGGGACAAGCGGTAAACCTTTCTGCACACTCACCGAATATCGAACAGAGGAGGAAAAAAAAAAACGAAATGCTCCCTATCAACACGCCCAACAAACACCCTGTCAACAGGCCTACGACTGCCTGTTGTCGCTGCTGTTTCATCCGCGAGTATGCCTCCCGGCATAGTAGCAAAATCCACCCACCCACGTACGTCAGGCAGGAGGAACGACCCTTAAGAACAACGAACCCGGAAACGGATAATCTCAAAAACCAAAACAAGAAAACGAAAACGAAAAAGGTACTAGAGCAAAAAGGTACTATAATTCCCCACGACAATTATCAGCATGCCTCAATAATGTGCCTCTGTTGTTGCAGCCGCTTATCGCCCCTACCCTGCAGGGCGATGATGGAACTACAGCACGTGACAGAACGAGCTTAACCCCATGCTGTACATTAGGGTGACCCTAGACGGTGCGGTGCAGGTGTCACGCCTCCACCACAAAGAGCTCACCGTAGCCTCATGCTTCATGATCCCGGCATTACGGTACTCACTAGACTTTACGCCCTACGATGACAAGCTTATAGATGGCATACGCGCCTGGTACCGTACGTACATCAGTACCGTGATAACGGTGCTAAGGCCTCCCTGATTCGAAGGGAGAAACGGTATACATATAACCCTTCTGCACACCGAAAATCGAGAAAAGAAAAACAAATTCAAGGGAAAAAAAACAACTGTTCAATATCAACGCGTCTAACACTATCAACACGCCTACAGACGCCTGCCTGTTGCTGCTGCTGCTGCTGCTGCTGTTTCACTCGCGAGTACGCCTACCGGCATGGTACCAAAGCACACTCACCCACACGAGAAGACAGGCCGACGGTTCGGACCTTCAGCGAACGAGATCGGCAAACCCAATATCTCAAAAAACAAAAGCCGACTGCTCAACATCAACGCCTAAACACGCCTGCCGAGTTGCTGCCAACATCGTCGGCAAACACGCCCCACCCACCGCACAGTACGTAAAAAAATAAAATAAATGCCCGCACGTACCAGGCGCGTAGCAACACTGCAGATTCATACCAACCCCGCGCCCGGGTGCGAAAGGAAGGGTGAAGGCCTCGCTACCCCTATGAACAAGGAAACGCGGTCCTTACATGTTCGGACAGGTTCGTACATTTCTACATTCGGGTATGTGTGTACGATGCACAGCGACACTACCAGCAGTTGAGCTGACACACACCTCAAACCACACAAACATACAACGCATGGGGGGAAGGAAGGAGGAAGCGAAAAAGGGGGGGAGGGGAGGGGGGGGGGGGGGGGGCGAAAAGCTCCCAAATTGCGCCGCTAACTACCACGACGGCTAAGCGCGGAAAAAAAAAGCACCACCTAGCTCAAACGATAGTGTCAGCCTCGTTGTCCAGAAGCCCTGAAAACATCACACATCACCAACTCACTATTGTTACCAGCAATGCCAAAACATAGTGTCGGCCACGTCGTTCACAAACTCCGAAGCCATCAAATCACCAGCCCAAAACTAGCGCGGCATCCTTGGGTAGAGCCTTCAAGCCACGCGCCACAACACACTTGGCCCCAAGGGTAACGGCCCATGATATATATTTGTATATATGCACACGTCATACCTATCCTCAAATAGATAGAGCGAACAACACGCGACGTTCTACGCGTGTACGATCAACGTTCGATGCTCTCGGGTTTTTCCTCAGACCGATAGAGTGATATTTACCCAGCTTAGCTAAGCTCGGCTCAGCTTGGCATACATGAGGTCAGCCTAGCTTACACAAGCTAAGCTCAGCCCCGCTCAGCTCAGATTAGCGCAGCTCAGCTCAGCCTAGCATACACAAGCTCAGCTTGGCTTACAAAAATTCAGCTTAGCTTACACAAGCTCAGCTTGGCTCAACCCAGCTTAGATAGGTTAAGCGTAGCTTTAACGGCGTGATGGCCGTCCGCCGAAAGCCCACACACCGCGCCAATCAGCCCAACCCCAACCGCGGCCACCCCGCAGTAAAGCAATCGGCTCCTGCGTCCACCGCCTGTCTTCACCTCCCCCTCCTTCTCCGTATCTTCCTCGCCACCACCGCCACCGCAGGCTCTGCCCTGGCCCTCGGCCCCAGCTACCACCGATCGCCCGCTCGACTTGGCAACGAAACCGGAAGGGCTGCTGCCGGAGATCGACCTCCCCATCCCCACAAGTGCCTCGCTTCCACCCGCAATGGTCGGCGTCGACGCATCATCTAGTCCTGCTATTTTGCGCTCCAGAGCTTGGGCCCTAGCCCGCACTCCTGTCAAAGGTGTTGCCCTCCCTGCCCTCTGCCCTGCTGCTGCTGCTGCTGCTGCTGCTGCTGCCGCTCGGGGGATTGTCGAAGAGATGCCGCTGCTGCGGCGGCGATGTCCACACCGATGTCGACGATGCTGCTTGTGCGGCTCGCGGACGTCAGGCTTCCGCTGTCGCCGTCGCTGCTGCCGTCCGAGAAAAACTTGACGCTATCCTGCGGGCTGTTTGGGGCCGTTCTCCCGGGCCCGCCGCTGCACCGGCTCCCGTCGCTGTCGCTCTTGCAGCTCTTGCTGTCGTCGTATCTACCGGTGCCGCTGCTGCTGCTGCTGCTGCTGCTCACTTCGCCCAAATTGTTCGGTGGACTGGACCTGGACGACCGCTCCGCACCCCCGCCCCGCGCTCCACCAACGCCGCCTCCTCCCACCTCGGCCACGTTCGCGGCCGTCAACGGGCAACTCGCCGACGCCGCCGACCGCGCTACCGCCGCTACAGCCGCCGCCGCCGTCGCCACCCCAGCACTAGCCGACGACGACGCAGCAAAAGCAGCAGCCTTAGCCTTGGCCGCCGCTCGCCGTGTCGTCCACACGTCCACCGGCGGCGGCAACGCGCACTTAATACCCGCACCACCACCAGTAGCCTCCCCCTGCACTTTCACTCCCACGTCTTCCTTCGTCATCGCCGTTACACTAATCCCGTTCCCGAGGTCAACCAGGATGCCCTTGCCGGCGGTGAGATCGGGGATGCCGCCACCCGTGTCGCCCCCCCGTCCCACCGCCGTGCCTGGGACGCTGAGTGTCTTGAAGGTTCGGAGGGGGGGCGAAGCGCCTTCCACGGTGAGAACGTGCACACAGTCGTTGCACATTTCGTAGTGAAACGCGGAATCCTCCAGGCGCTGAACAAAGCACATACACGAGTATAGATGTTTTCGTTTCGGCAACGCGAGAGGGCGGTTGGGTGGGTGGGTGGGTGGGGTGGGTGGGTAGGGGGGAGGGAACGAGCAGGCAGGAAACTTGTCAGCACGGTTTGTTATCGAAAAACTAGAGCAGTAGTTAGCGTAGTATTGTCGCAGGGTAGGGTTAACGAAGCACTTTCGTAGCGCTGCCGTTGCGTCAGACAATGTGGCAGCCTTAACCGCTGCTCGCCTGCTATACAGTTTATCAGTACAGTACTGTATATACAACCCAAAACTCTGCAGGAAGAACTGGTACATGGTGTTCCTGACCCAACACATGTCTTCTGATATTTTATGGGTGCTGATATCGAGTGCTCCGATGATTTTGTAAAGCGATACTGCTACAACATTGCTGCATTGACTGTACCCTGCGATAAATGCTACGCTACTCCTACACTCTAGTATCCCCCCCCCTGGTCATACGACTACGGCCATGCATGAGATCAAGCCATCCCTCCTATCGAGTACACCCCCCCCCCCCCCCCTGTTCCGTCTCGAAAGGCATGCGTACTCACTGCTATACGTACGGCTCCAACTGCTGGACCTACTGCACGCTATTCAATTTGGTCTGCCCGAGGTGTCAAACCTACTGCTATAAGTACTGTGCCTACTGCTGTACCTGCAGCTCGCTATCGATCCGTGATTTCCCCTGACGTGTCAAACCTACTGCACCTAACGCAACCTACTGATGTACCTACTGCTATAAATACGGCGCCTACTGCTGGACCTACTGCATGCTATTCGATCGGTGATGTGCCCGAGGTGTCAAACCTTACCAGGCTGGAGGAGAAGCACACCGAGAATTCACGGTGGGTCCGCAAGCAACCGCAACACACCGTCCGGCTGTCCGGCTCGTCCCTGGGGTTAATCATATCTGAAAAGAGAGTTGGCCGAGAAACATCAACATGGCGGACGCATTTAGTTGCAGCAGTTACGTGGTACCTGGTATGTGCCTACTTTATCATAGTCGTGTGCATGTACGACCAAAAATACTGTCGTCTGCTGCACTGCTCCTCCATGGCAGGTACCATGGTAGGTATGCTATCATAATACATACACACGATGTGAGATGATGTTGAAACATACGGTATGATACGGTACGGAATTATATGGTATGATCTTGTGGGACGCGACATTACGTGATATGGTAAGAGATACTACGTGATGATGGGGGCATACAGTTAGTTACGGTATGATACGGTATGGAATTATATGGTATGAAATTGTGGGACATGACATTATGTGATATGGTAAGAGATACTACATGATGGTGGGGGCATATAGTTAGTTAAGTGATTTCTGTAGTCGTGCGCACGACCAAAAATACTGTCGTCAGCTGCGCTCCTTCTCTATGGCAGGTATGGCATGACAATATATACACACGATATGAGATGAGATGATGTTAAAATATGTGGTTGATACGATAAGTTGTGATACGGAATTATATGGTAAGATATCATACGATAAAAATAATACCTGGTACCTGGTATATTATATCTATGGTATGATATGACGTAATATGGCACGATATGGTAAGATATTAAATGGTATGATCTTATATGATACGATACACTATGATAAGATGTGATACCTTTCGAAACATGAAATTATATGGCATGGGTCCTATGACCAGTTGGCACTCCGACCTCGGGGAAGAGTCCCTGCAAATTCCTTCCCAAGTCACATAAAATAAACAACGAACTTATCCCTTGAGCTCGCAGTTTTCCACGTATGTGTGCGTGTTTGTGTTTTTCTCACCGTATTTCGCGCACTTGGCGCACTCCCGCTTGCGCGCCACCAGCCTCGAATCTGCCGCGCAAGAAAAAAAAAAAAAAAAAAAAGCAGAAAACGAAAAAAAAAGTGCGATGCAGAAGGGTCGGTTCTACGTGACATCCTGCATACATCCAGGACGAAACATAACGAAGGCGGGCGGACGATCGTTGGAAAACCCGAAACTTTCGGCTACAGAGGCGTACTTGCACCCATTTGGAGACCATCGGGTTTGAGGCCGCAGCATAATAGACGAAAGCGGGTAAAATCGGCTTGTCGCAGAAAATAACTACTTGGCATGAGTATGGGATAATTCTTTCGGCAGTAAAAGACGATACCACAGCCAGCACGCGAGAGATAAGACCACGTTTTTTTTTTTTTGGGGGCTGCCGTTTCCGCTTGTTGTTTAGAACACTATTACGGGGGGTCCATAGTTAACAGGACCTATGGTATACACAAAAAGCCTAAATATTTACCTATTTTTTACTAACAATATTTGGTCCTATTTACTATGGTCCCCCGCAATAAAGGATCGATTGTGACCATGCTACAAACACTGCAGTATGTACCGGTAACGTCTTTTTCGTTGTTGCTCTTTGGCCGTGTGGAGTAAACCCTTGGTTTTGGTGCTTTCGTCCTTTCAGGGAAAAAACTGCAGTCCCCATTTTGGCAGAAAAAGTCACTCAAATTGTGAGTACCGTAGGTTTGTCCCCAAAACGGAACCGCAGTCGTGAAAAAAAGGGTAGCACTCTATCCCTAAATATAAGAAACATTTGTATTTAATATTAGTATACAAAATTTCCCTATATAGAGGGACAGAGTGGTGCATATACTTTGGGGTGGCCGCCCCTGCCGGCGGCTAATTGCTCGTACATTAGAGAATAAAGAGCGTTGTTGAGTTTCGCGCTTGATATTTTCAGAAACGTATCGACAAAAACAAACTTTTTTTTTCTTGAATCGAAAAAAAAATATCTGGTCCAGCGAGAGAGAGAGAGAGCGAGAGAGAGAAAGAGAGAGCCTTCCTAAAAAAACCTACTTGATTCGACTTTTTTTTTTTGCACCCTTTTTAAACCGTTACTGAGAGGGAAATCGATCGCTCTCAAAAAACGAATCGCCCTTCGCTCTGTGTGAGCTCAACGCTCTATCAATGCAGTCGGTTACCCAGGGTCAGCTTCTTGGAGGGCTCGAGTCCGGGCGGGATCAGGGCGGCAGGCTGGATCAGGGGTGCAAAGCTGTGTGCACATACCACACATAGGACCGACAAAGTTTTCATATTGATGTCTATCCGCTCCGTACACTGCCGCCCAGAGCGGACCTCGGTTACCACAACTAGAGGGCCGCCTACGTCATTCCCAGGCGCGGGGAGTTTGCAATGCTTACGTCGGGATCTGGCGTGCGATATGTACTGCTGCTTTGCGGACAAGCGGCGGCAAAAAAGAAAATTCCCTCAACACCCACGAAGCCCTGATCACTTTACTCTGATGATGACTCTTGCTGATGGTATTGTTGTACGTATACCTCTCTAATCACAAAAATACGCGCGGGTAACTTTGCCGCCTTTTTTTTTCAGCATGTCGGAGACATGTTGCATCAAATAGGCGGTCCGCGAGTAGCCGTCAGCACCGTATATATACACATAGCCGTTGAGCTCGCCCACAGGGGGTGTGGCCGTTTGTTTCAGCGCTTCGTCTTCTCTCAACAATGGCAGTGAGGGTGCTCAAACGTCGATTAGGTTTTCGGAATTAGAACCTTTTGACCGGCATGCTCCCTGAAAAAACGACCTCCTTCGTCATCGGCAAACCTTCCCAATCTGAAAAAAAAAATGATCGCAATATCCCTGTGTAAATCCAACTCTCTTTGAGGTATACATACACGTAAGCGTGTAACCCTAACCCTCAATAATACTGGTAGTACAGTAGTTTAGTGTTGCATATCGACATCGTATTCGACACCGACCGACCCACCGAAAAAAAAAAACAGTTCAATACGATACCGATACACAAAAACAAAAAAAAAAACGGATCGAGACGGTTTCAAATAGTGATACATACATCGAAAGCTACGGAAAATGCTTTCGTTCGGTATGCAGCATTATGTGCGCAAAAAAAAAAAGCGGGGGCGCCAGGGGAGGGGGGAGGGCAAAGAAACGTTCGACATAAATCGATAAGTCGAAGACTTCGATATTTTGATAATATGGAAAACGTTCGACACGACATTCAACACTAGCAGTTGTAGTAGCAGCAGCAGTAGTAGCACACCGACGGGGCAAGGGAAATCTGTGGAGAACTACTACTACACAGCTGCTACGGCTGTCACCGAGGCGAGATAATTATTCACGGGTTTTTCACAAAATTCGGGTTTTGTTTTCTGGGAACATGCGCGCGTACCTGGATGCTCTGAGCCGACTGAGCCTGCACGTGCTCTGAGCTGTGCTCGGAGCTGGCCGAGCCTGCACGTATGATACGTGCTCAGTTTCTTTAGTGCTTGGGGTGGGGTCAATCAAGTGTCGCGTTATTTTGTGTTCGAACCGTTGTTTCTTATTTTTTAGTTTTTTAGTTTTTTTCCAGACGGGTTTCGCGTCTCGAGGCAAGCTCTCCACCACAGGCGAAACCAGGTCTTGAAACGAAGGGTCTCGCAAATGGGCGCCCCACTTCTGCCGTAATTCAAGCCATCTTACGCCCGAGAGGAAGGGCTTTTTCGGGCGTTCACCGGTGTGTCGTCCTCGATCCCAGTGACGCAGTCCTGCTGACGGAACTTGAACCCCGGCAGGACGACTGCGTCACAAGGATCGAAGGCGACATCCCCGTCAACGTCAACGCTCGCAATCCCGTCTCCTCGGGCGTAAGATGACTTTCACCACAGCAGCAGTGGGGTACCCCCCTTAGCAGCATCCGTTTCAAGACTTCTCGGGAGATAAAAGTCCAGGAAAAAAAAAAAAACGGCTTGGCTTCTGTCACGAAGAAAAAAAAACTACTCGGAAACAGAATGGCCAGCAGTAAAAGATGGAGGCACACACTAGAGTTATTCGGTTTGTCACGGGCCATCACACTGCCTACCGTATATGGGTGATTCGAGTCAGGGTGAACGGTTCGAGCAACCCGCTGCATCCGAGCGCCACCACCCGACCTCCCGAAGATGGTAGTTAATTTTGTTGTTGTCTGTAGTGGTTGAGCACTTATTTGTGCGATTGAAACTAGTGGATCACGAGCAGTATCATGTCATTCACGATTATCCCGCGAGGGCCTTCGGCCTATTAAAACATATACGACATACTATGACACTGCTTGCACAGGGGACCAGACGTGCGGGGCAATTCTGCGATTACCCCGCAATTTTTTAGCTGTATGGCACTGCCTCCGTAGAGATCACACGGTGTTTTGGTGCTGTTCGACTCTTACGGGGTTTCCACGTTTTTTGGCCATCGCCGAATCCCCTCCTGTCTTTTTCATATATACATATACAGGATCATAATTCCTTTAAAAGACTGTACTTGTTCTCACCGCTCCGCTTCTCCTCCCTCCTCTACTGTCGCGTGTTCGACACAGACTGGCAAGACGTACCAGGACTGCCTCCGCGACGGAGGCAACGCCCGTTCCGTATCGCTGACGGCGACCACCTCGTGGTTCCGTCCACAAAGCCGTGGCACGTGGGGAGCGCGCTTAAGAGAAGAGGCGTCGGCCTGCTAAAGGGTCCAAATCATCTCTAACGAGACCGACGAACGCGCTACACACAACATTGCAGAGAAATCTGGGAACGACGAGGCCTTGTTGCGCGAGGACTTTTCGTCCCCGGATTTCTCGGCGCTGTCGCGGGTAGCGGGTTCTTCGTCGGCCTCGTTGCAGGTGATTTCGACCCTAGGCCGGGGCCTCTTCTCTTAAGCGCGCTCCCCACGCGCCACGGCTTTGTAGACGAAGCCACGAGGCTGTCCCCGCCTGCGAGTTGGACCTCGCCTCCGTCGCGGAGGCAGTCCTGGCACGTCTCACCGATCTGAATCATTCGATACGTACGCGACAATGGAGCAGCGAGGCGAAGCCAGGAGTTTTTTTTTTTTTTTTTTTGTAACATATTGATGAAAATACCGGCACCCTCGTTGCGCAATGCCTCGCCGTCCCCATTTTTTATTTGCGCTGTTGCGGGCAGCGCGTTCGTCGGCACTCGTTCATCGCCCGGCGCTTCTTAAGCGCGCATCCCCCGTGCCACGGCTTTACGGACGGAGACATCAGCAGATTTCGTCCGAGCCGTGTATTCTGATAATTTGCAAGTAAACCATAGCGCGTTCGATGACCGCGGCACGTTAGCACCCACCAATGGCAGCATCGTGCACCAAACCAACGAGCACGTTCTGGACATTTTGGCCTGGAGAAGCACAGCACGACGAGAGCTCAGACCGGTGCGTCAACGACAACCCAGGAAAATACGACAGAGGTCGTGTCTATCGCACACTTGAACACAATTAATGTACCAAGGCACACCTCCTCGTGACTTGGAGCTGAAGCTAGGAGCTTCGGTACTGTTCACCAGGAACATTCGTTTCGACAGCAGTGGTCCTCCTTAACGACATATTAGGAGTTGCGCGAGGCCTGTCTGCGAAAGTGGTGGATGCCGAGGCTATCGCAGAACGACTTCCCGCTGAATCAAAAACACCCCAGAGTTTGCTCCGAAACTCAGGCAGGCCACAAAAGGAAACTACCTTGTCATCGTCATCCAGTCCCTCTCCTTGTATGCTACGCCATGCACGACGAACAAGTCGCGAGGGCAAACCACTAACGAAAGTCGGCCTCGCTCTCAGAGATGACGTCTCCACGCATGGACAGCTAAACGTCGCCCTCAGCCGCACCACCTCGCCCGAAGTACATCCCGTGCCTCGTCAAAGAAAACAGGTTTCGTATAGATAACGTCCCCGACGTCGCCGACGACGTCTTTCGGGGGTTCGTTTTGGTTGCTACCGCAAGAGAACCGCTGTATGTGAATGGTAATCAATCGGGGAATGAGCTGTAAAATGGGAACAAAGCCAGGCACGGGCAGCGAGGGCACTACAGTATACGAGAGCAACAGCAACAACACCACGCGATAACACCAGTGCCAACAAGGACAACAGCTCAGACCAATAAAGTAGCAACAAACGGACCTTTGCTAGTGAGAAATAGGAGATGACACCCGCTCAGTTCTTTTCACCGGTCGCAGAGCGCATGGAGACCCTGACCAGCACTTCGTTTTTCCGCGACAGCAAATGCTACTGACCTATTCGCGATCGCCTACGTACATGGTCCAACACCCTCATTCGATGTGTCTATCAACAGCAGCACCATTACTGAAGCGGGTCTGTCGCTGCCCTAGGATAACCCGACAAACTCTTACGAATCAGTCGGCCACCACCCGCATCAACCTCGGCTCCAATGGCAATGCTTGCGCCACGCATACGGAAATTACGACCGCGACCCATCGGTTCAGCATCAGCATCAGCGAAACATGTGCTGGCACGTCCTATCCAAGCCCACATCCCCAACTAAAACTCCGTACTCTACAACCCCGTGGCGCGGCACCGCAACATCCTCCAGCATCGCGTTTAGACGCCAAGCAGCCTCGATATATATTCAAATCTGCAAAGTACATCAGCAACAACAAATTCGTGGCGTTTGATTCGGCGCTTGCGCCACTCCCTTAAATAGCCGCATCCCGGAGGGAAACCTTGTAGCTATTACTATCAAGGGTGAACATACTGCAGTAATCAGGACCATATATGACTGGTAAACATACTGGACAATATTGGTATTTGTGTATATGATGGGTCCTGATTACTACACTTCGCCCGAGTGATACCGTACGTGCCACAGGGACACCTGAAGGGAGCAGTAAATCTGCCCGTTGAGGCAAACTCCAATGTGTGGTGCGATTATTCTCTTCCGGCTTTTAGCGTGAACGATCTAGTTCCATTGAGAGTAAAACATGAGGTAGTGCAAGAGCGAGGGTTTCAATGGCGATTATAAGGATGTTTAAGTAGGGGTACTTGCATATTTAGCCCAGACGTGAGCGATAGGAGAAAAAATGTACGAAATCGGATAAGAGGTAATAAGTACAGTAGTAGACCAATCAACAGCAGTATCCGACATCGTACAGTAGGAGAGACCTGCCTATGTAAACAGTACCGAGACGTGTTGATAGGATAAATGCTCGGCGATAGGGACACCAGCGAGGACGCAATGGGAAAGAGACTGGATGTGTAGTGTTCCACAGTAGTTCTGTGTCTGAGCTCGAGGGAGACCTTCGACAACAGCTAGCTGAAGGTAGACCAGCTCTTCCAGTGATCACGGATACAATAGAAAGGGAACACTCGGAGCAGTTTGGATGTCGAGACGAGAAAAATGAGAGAGGTCGCCCCCGCCCCCTCATGTCAGTTCCTCGTTCATCCTACGTCTTCTGCCAGCCAGCAGGGACAAATGAAGACCTTTCAGCGATCCTCGACTCAAACAGTATTGCATCCACACCACGACCTACAGTACACAATCTGTTCGCCCCGCATCAGCATCAACGTGTGCGATCTACCTATACCTAGCTGGTGTCGAACGTCTCTCTTGGGCTCAGGCACATATCTAGAACACTGCACAACCAGCCTCCCTTTGATGCCGATGCGAGGTGAACAGACTACCAGGTATGTGGTTCGCGGTGTAGGTGCAATACCCTTTGAGTTGAGGGTTGCTGAAAGGTCTTTATTTGTCGCTGCGGGCTGGCAGAAGACGCGGATGAACGAGGAACTGACAAGATGGGGTGGGGGCGGCCACTCTCACCTTGCTTGTCTCGCTACCCGTACTGCTCCGATTGTTCCCTTCTTACTGTGTCCGTGATCACTGAAACAGCTGGTCTACCTTCAGCTAGCTGTTGTCGAACGCCTCTCTCTCTCTCTCTCTCGAGCTCAGACACAGAACTGCTGCTGTAGAACACCACACATCCGCTCTCTTTCCAATACGTCCTCGCCGGTATCCCTATCACCGAGCATTTAATCCTATCAACGTTGCTTGGTACCGTTTACATAGATCTCTCCTACTGTAGGGAACTGCTGCTGATTGGTCCACTGTTAGGCGTGGGAATGGATTCGTTTCAGCACGTAAAAAAATAAAATCATGTCGCATGGTCACTATCTGGGGAAAAAATCTAGAGGAAAATGAATCAATCCGTGATTGGGAAAAAAAACTTTGCCATCCAAAAATCCGTTGTATGATGCTGAGATCTATGCGAGATTGAAGGGGGTATATATATCGGTACCACTCGTACCTTTTGTAAAACATGACGCGGCGGGTGTACGACTAATACGAAGGATATCATGTCGTATCGGGGTTGACCTAGACCTACTCATCTCTTGTCTTTTCCCTGAGTGGACTCGGTTGGCACATCCTTATTATAGCCTTTCGGAGCTCCCATTTGGAAAAAAAAAAACAAAAAAACTCCTTCTATTTCTTGCCGGCGAGAGCCCTTTTTTCTTTGTCGATTTTGAGTGTGTGCGTGTATCCAGCACACTGCAGCACGGGCGAGCGCGACGCCATCGCGGGTGTCGGCGGGCACTGGCGCGTAGAGGGGGGGGGGTCGGAAGGAGCGCGGTGGCCGTTTTCGTGACTGGGTGTCGCGTATCTATCGACGCACGAGGGGCACACGAACGAGCTCTGTCTGCCGTCTTGCTGTTGGGGTGAACCGACTAGGGCCGATCGTATCAGGGTCGTCGTTTTGGTGTTCAAAAACAACATTCAAGCGGTGCTTATGTTTACGAACAACGTCGAACTACGAGAGCGAGCTCGGCAGTCTGGAGATCACCATGATCGAGCGGGCGCACGGGGGCCACGGTGAGCACAGGGCTTTACGCGAGGCGGGCGATGGGGCTCACTGGGGCAGAGAGGGAGCAAATCTTTTACTTGGACCGAATCGGTGGAGAGGTGGTCGCGAGAGGGGCGGGCAGGGTACGTGGCCGAGGAAAGCTCTGCAATTTTCGATCTTCTTTTGACCGGTGCAAGGTGCCTCATTCAGGCGGGGAAGAGATATATCAGAGGGGAAAGGGCTTGCTTTTTTTAGCTTGAAACTTCGTTTTCATTTTGTTTCCCCCCCCCAAAAGTATCGGTGCTGCTGTGCCGTGCTGTGCTTTCTCTTTTTCGTACATACTTGGCACCAGGTATCATACGAAGCAAGTACCAGGTACGCATTATACCTACATCAGCAGTACACATTGAACCACCAATAAAATCACACCCTGCTCAGCTCAGCTCAGCCCAACGCAGCAGCCCGTGTGGTGGGCGTGTCGTGCCGTGCTTTCTCTTCGCTCGCATCAAACGGAGTGTGCCAGTTTCGTACGTACATACTGCAGGCGGGGTCCGGGTTGTGTGTTTTCCTGGACAGCATGGCGCTCTTGGCACTTGCAAGCCGCCTGTATACGTACTTGTACGTACACCAAAAATGTCGGACCACATGTCATTCCATCCCATTCTTCCTTGCGAGCGAGCGCAGCGGGCGGAACCGCCCGCGACGCGAAGCGCCTTCTGCAGCAGTATACCATGTCAGGTTGCCGTTGATGCACGATGTTGTTTTACACCATACTTCAGGACTACCGTATCATACTATCCATATTATACAGGGGACCATAGCAAGTACGACCTGCGGTACAAACAAAAAACCTACATGTTGTCCTACTTTTACTAACAGTATTTGGTCCTATTTACTATGGTCCCCCGTAATACTGCCGTACGTATGGCACTATTCGGGGGACAATAGTAAACAGGACCATCGGTACACACAAAAACCTATAAATTTACCTATTTTTACTCGCAATATTTGGACCTACCAGGTATTTACTATGATGGCCACTCCTGGTAAATAGGGCTCGCAGGGCGCAGGTGCCTGGCTTGGTCTTGATACGAGTACCACAGGTATTTTTTTTTTCTTTCGTTCTCGTTTCATTTGGGACTGCTGCGTACTTTTCGTTTCCGCCTCGCAGCTTGTGACCATGACCGACCACCGGCCTAGAACTTGTATCATACGTACGCCCTCTCTAAAGGGGCGGTGAAACAGCAGCGCTTGCGGACACTGGGTGCCGTGTTGGCTGTCGATGGATAGACAGAACGAAAGAACGGTTAGTGAAGACCACCACCGCAACATCAACATCAACAGACAGCAGTAGTAGGAACAAAGCACATTCATTCACCCACCAGCATATTGACTCCCTGGTACCAATTACTTTTCGCACTCACCGCTAGACAGGTCCATGCTGGTGGCCACAGGATAACAACAGGCCGAGAACGGCAGGAGGTCTGTTCGTAGGAGGGGTCGCGGTCGGCAACCAAGCACTTGGGCTCGCCACTCGCTGCTCCCGTCGACTTCCGGCACAACCCTGCAACCGCTGTTGGTGTACGAATATCAGGTTGTATCAGGTGGAAGATTGATGCTGGTGTTGAAGGTTCGTAATACCGTCTCTGTAGGAAAGGCACACGTACGGAGGGCGGGAGAATCTCGCAGGAAGGTGAAAGTCTTGAGGACGCTCAGCTCTTGGGCTTCTTCTCTTTCTCGGTTTCTCTGCTCGGGAGACAGAGAAAAGACTGCTGCTCCTGCGTTTGTTCTGTCTACCGAGGGGTTTCAATGCGCGTAGGCCTCAACCTATAGGGGCAATATTGAGGAAAAATATGAAGAAAAAAGTAGAGTCGCTTCTTGATCACGAACTAGAATGGCATCCCGAAAAAACCACGGACTCACACAGATCATCTTAATACAAAATCGAGCAAGAAAAATCGATTTTATTTGGAATTTATGAATCTCGTCCGTCTGTCGAATTTTCCATCCTTGATTTTGTTATTTTTTGTACCATTTTGTAGTGAAGAATCGAATCGATTTTTGGATTTTAAATATTGACGATCTTTCCCGGTAGGTTGTCGCCTACGCATGTTTGAAACCCTTTTCATCAGAACAAACGAGCAACCAACTGTCTCCTCGAGAGCACATAGTAAGGGCAGAAGAAGCGCACATCAGACTTTCCTCGAGACTTCTCTCTTTCAGTAGCCTGTGCTGCCTCCCCAAAACGTTCGCTCCTCTCTGCGCGTGTGATCTTACCCCATTGGCGGCGGAGGTTCAACGCCAGCATCTATCCGCCCAGCCCGCGACTACTCGTTCGCAGACAGCAGGAGCAACCAGCGAAGACCTTTGCCGAACCCGTTGTGCAGGCCGCCGTCGACAGCAGCAGCAGCGAGTGGCACGCCGTGCCTACTCGCAGCGACCACCTTCACAAGAGCGGACCACAAAGTGTCCAGTCCCTCCCGACGTGATTTCTCTCCTTCTCCTTGTGGCCGGGATGGACCTGTCTCGCGGTGAGTTGCGACGAAATTCAATGACATATATGCTGACGAACAAAGGTCATCCGTTGTTGACGGCTTGAAGCTTGGAAGTTTTCGGACTTGGGACCCACATGCATGTATACCACCTCGAGACCGAACAAGCCATGGGTGAGCGCGATCGAACGAATCCTCTAGTCTCTACAGGACAAGCGTGCGGCCGCGTACATGAGTAGGTATCGCCATGGTTCGCGCGTGTTGCGCGTACAGCGCTTGGCGTTGGTCCCACGGACACAGCCCTCCTCTGCTACCCCCCCCAGGTTGCGCGGGCGGGTGGGTGGGTTGCTTCGTGTTGACTATGCTGTAAAAAAAAAATCGTTACGTAGAACGCGTGTTTTCACCTCTATGAAGATAAAAGCCGTTGGTTCTAGCCAACAACCACACATGCGGTACACCCAGTGTCCGTGTGGCCGTACGTACTTGTACAGTGCGAGGACCGATGCGTTGACCTAGAATGGTCATACAAGTTATTATTACCATGTGGTCGTGGTCATGAAGTGCCTGGCAGAGAAAAGTATGAGGATTCTCTCAAACGAGGTTGTGGTACTGCTTGCTGCTGCGTACGCGTATGCATACAGAACGGATTGGACAGGAGAAAAAAGTTTGTTTGCCCAAACCAGGTATACCTTTATCGCTTTTGCGCCTAAACCAGTTACACACCCAAGATAAGTACAAATCACACGCCTAGGAGCCCTGCCATTGGCGAGCTACACATCGTACGATATGTACGTGTTGTTGGCTTGACAGTGGCAAGGTAGATCTGGATTTGTCTACGTACTTTGACGAGCTTTCCAGTATGTTTTGGCCTGGTTTTCAGCCTATCCGAGAGGCCATACGTACACAGTTTTTTATTCTCTAGCGTGTGCGGTTCCCGGTCCCTCGGATACAATTCTCATGTCTAAAATCTGTGCGTACGTATTTATGAACATGCGTACGCTGATGTCAATCTTCTTTGGGGTGTACCGACGTGCGTCAGTTGGGATCAAGGGTACTCGGTTGTTGCACAGAATCGTGGACCCAGACGGCAGTCCGTCTGCCTCACCCGGCGTCGAGGTGGCCTCAGGTTACGCACGGCAAATAACTTTGCGCCGAGCAGGCGGTTCCGCGAGGATCGTCGAGAGGCTTCAATTCAAAACTGGCAACGGGGGGGAGGCGCCAGACCAAACACTTTTGGCGCGCCCGCCGTGGCGAAACTTTTCTAACGAAGCCTGGTGACTGGTGACCCTCTGCAGGTCTACGTGGAGCCCGTACATACCCTGCAGGAAACAAAATGATTCAGATTTTGGAGGCCACACGCTCAATAGCGTAAGTGGATTTCGGGATACGAGTACCTGCCTTGTCAAATGCTTGACAAAATGTAGAGCTACTACAGTAGTTATATATTTTCCGAATTGGAGCAGACGAAATTCAGGCTGTTTCCTATGCAGTTCGATTTCGCGCTTCAGATGGCTTGTTTTCGACCCCCCCAAAAAAGACCTGTACATTACTTAGACCTATGCCAATGGAAACGCAAAGCTCCTATAAAATGTTTGAGTTCCAAAGATATGTACCCGTCAGAATTTTTCAGGTACAGGTTACTATGAGCACGATTCTTGAAACGGAAAGTTCCAAAGTTCTGGAAAACCCCGAAAAAAAAACAATTCTGAGGCCGATGTTGGGCCAAGATCGGCTTCAGAAAAACTCATTCGAATGTTTAGCTCGAAGCGGCGAGATTCCGAGTCCTCGTCAGACATCGATCGATAAAACCAATGACTGCGTCATGAATTCTGAACGGAATGCGCTCGTTGGGGGCTCCGACCCACCCTAGGGTAATCGTATTCATACCACGGCCGGTGAAATGTGGCGGGAGCTGGCCAGGCGTACAATGAAAAAAAACTACTGGCCGCAGGTGTGCACAAAACAGATGACAATTGTTTTCGATCCGTCTCCAACGGATTTTTTGTTTCTTCAGGTTTGGGAGGATACCGTAGGACGCCGCCGGCAAGCTCTCGCCCCTGGACCATGAATCCACCTGATCTCTTCGAGGCCGTAATCTATACTCGTTGGCCTTGCCTGACACCGAGCGGCTTGGCCGTGGGCTGAGCCTATCGTCGCACGAGCTGATTTTTATCAGCGTGTTGACAATTTGTAACGAGAAAAAAAAAAATGCGCCGCCTGCAGCCGCTAAAAAAAAAGTAAAAAAATGAAACTTTTTCCCCCTTTTTTTCCACAGCAGCGGCACGAGGATATTTTCGGCTGTTCCTTAAAAGCAGTATTTTTGAAAGAAAAACTTTTTGACTTCGCGTTTCCATTGGCATAGGTCTTATACGCAGTCCAACCATGCAAAATTTGACCATTTTTTTTCGATTCGAGTATAGAATGGTTCAAGTGGTCAGATTTTTGCCCAAATCCGACGAATTGGGCCATCAGATTTTCTAATCGAGAAATGGCATGGCATCTAAATTCAATATTTTATTCAAGACAGCAAGCAGCAGCAGAATGACCGATGTGTTGGATGGTACTGTATAGCGACGTTGTCCCGCGCCCGCGGCGCGGTCGGCGGGCAGCGCGTCTCTTCTCGGCCAGACTACAGTCGGCTGGCGCGGGCTCGGGCCTAGAGACTATGAGATGCGCACTCTGCGACCACCTCTCCGTGGATACGTACTCGTAGGCTACAGCAGCAGCGATCACTCTCTGAAATACAAAACACCAAGACAGTTTGACTCTAGTGCACTCGGCACGTCTGTTCGCCGCCAGACCAAAGGCAGTCAGCGTTGGCTCGGACGCTTGAGTCCTACGCGCAGCGCAGCGCACCCAGCGCGTCTCCTCGCGGCACCAGACCACTACAACAGGCGGTTAGTCTCGGCGTTTGCTCGAATCTTTGCATGAACAAGAATTCCGATTTTTCCGCGTAGGAAAACTGTTTCGATTTAGCGAAAATCACAGCTGAAAATGCGATCGGGTCGAAATCTGAAGCTCAAAATCTGATCCGCATAGGAAACAGCCTTATATTATACCTTCTGTGATATATGTGTGTTTTCTTCGCATTACTCGTAAACAGAATTCATTGGGGGCCAAGGCATGATATACAAAAGCACGCGTGTGTTGTTGTTGTCTTCGCATTGACCCTCGTAGGACTTGAGGAAGAAGGGGAAATTGACGATCAAAATTTTGACGATTCCAGCAACGGCCGCTGCGTGAATGGGGGATGATGCAATGGTTGGTGTCTCCGAGTTGCAATTGTTGACAGGATTGGCACTTTTTGGATGCTCACGCTGCTGTACAGTAGTACACTCCGTTCCTAAGCGTGAATACCGTTTTGTCTTAATGTTATGAATAGTTTACAAAAGATCCGTCTGTTTAGGGACATAGCTGGTGGACGGTTGACAGCACCAAAGTTGTTGCCGTTGTGTTGGTCAAACCGTTCTTTCTACCCAACGACGTCAGTACACCCTAGTGTCCGTCCCGACTCTTCTGTCCTGGGGAGATAGATAGATAGATAGATAGATAGATAGATAGATAGATAGATAGATAGATAGATAGATAGATAGATAGGTATGTAGTCCCTGTGCTCGTCGTTCGTACCGATGTAGTTGCGGAGGCGTCGCAGTGTCGAAGTCGCGGAGAAGTCGCCGTGATGAGGTCGCGTAGCGAGGGTCCCTTGTAGCCGCCGTTACGGCCGAGGTAAGCCGAGCAGAGCTCTTCGTTGACTCACTCAATGGAACAAAACACGCGGGACAATTAGCGGATCGCTTTCGAACTCGCACGCCGAAATCTTACCGAGCGTGCAGACAAACAAGCAGAAAGTAACAGCAACCTCAAACCGTACCCCGTGTTCAAACCTGGACAGGAAGTACTTGTGTACAAACCATACCAGGACGCGGATGGTCCCAACCCAAAACTGCTGCTACCATGGCGAGGACCGTACGTCGTCTGCTCACAATGGTCACCAGTGGTATATAGAGTACGACTTACGAACGACACACGAGAGGTGTCACACTCCACCTTGCCCACATAAAGCCCTAAGTTAGACGGGAAACACCGCCAGCACCTCATTTTGAGAAACTTGCGGAACTGTTTTTGGGGAAACCAATACCCCTACCCGCATTGGACCACCCAGACGAGGCTCAACCTAAAATTGAGTCCTATTTCGTAGACAGGGTTGTAGACCATAGACGTGGGACTGGCAGCAAAAGCCCCCACAACTACAAATACCGTCTGAGGCTTCGAGGATACGGCCCGGAGTCGGACCTCGAGTATCGCGCAGACGAAACACCCCAATGTCACCAATTAATCGCCGTATACCGAACCCAGAAAGGTTTGCAACTCGCGATAACCCCACCTTCTTCGCCCCCCGTCCCTTCTCACGGGAAACGGAAGCGGAAAGTACTCAACGCTCCGCGGTGTAAACGAAATCACGAACAAATTGGCAAAACACAGTTGAGTCAGCTGTAGGCATACGAGTTAACAACGGTCATGAGAGTAGCACCGTCAGACATGGCAAACACACGTGTGTCTAATATGATCGGGCGGGCACTCTAACCGGCGTTCCGGTGGGAATAGCCGGGCAAGGAGACGCAAAGAAAATTGTTGTGCCCAACGGTAGAAGGCTGTAAGAAACATGACACTTCATGCCCAAGCCCACACTGAGTTATGGACCAAACAGCAATTCCACCGTCTTGTCACAAAAAAAAAATTGGTTCGAAACAAAGCCCACACACACAGGGAATGGGAGCCGCGCGACTCCGCCCCGGTTAAAACGAAGTCACCAGTTAGTTGATGCATTTAGACCAACCAAGTCGTCCTCGCGTGACCGCCCAACAAATCACGAAAAACGATAATTAGGGCTCGGCTGCCCGTGGTTCTCCGACCCTGGCTTCCACAGATATATATACAAATAGATAGATAGATAGATAGACAGACAGATAAGGTGCGAATGCTGTGGTCACAGACTTCTGCTGTGAGGCAAAGAAAACCATCGTCGCAACTGAGTCTAGGGGAAGCAAGTGAAATGCCAATGTACCGGACACGAGAACACAACAAAACGAGCAAGACCGTAGTCATGAAACTGTTAGTAAAAGACAACGAACTGGAAATGAAAACTCAAGGCCACCTCAACAGCGACGGGAGTGTGTGGTGTTATGGCCATTGTCGTCGGAGAGCTTTACTTCCAGAATTTCTAGATTGGTGATTTTTTTGGAAACATTTATGAAGACATAGATGCGTGTTCTGTCACACATCGGAAAATTCAACAGGGGGGAAAACAACAAAACAGTAAAATTTCACATTTTTGGGAAAACAAGCTGCAAAGTCTGGAACTTCCAAAAAAAAAAAAAATCCGCGAAGAACAAACTGACGTCAATAAATCTGGAAGTTCTGGGGATAAAACGTGTTCAGATAGCAGCGGACTTTGAATGTTAATACGTAGTAGCCGTTCGGGAAAGAGCGTGCAATACAGCAGTCAGTGCCTTGGCATGGTAGAAAATGTGTTCATGTGGCAAGCGTGTCGTACCAGTGCCGCACAGAGCGTGGGGTTCTCGCCTGGGGATCGTTTTTACCGACGCTCGTTTAGGTTAAGGTAAAGGGTGCTATCATCAAAGTACTGAGAACATTGACTGTCTCTTCGGGAAGGCTCTCGCGATTAGATTTTTTCCCGAAAAAGAACACCGTTTTTGTTTTGCGGTTTTGGCAAAACCTTCACCCTTCCCGTTCTCGGGAAAAAAATATATATATATTATGGAGCGCTGAAAAAACGATCGCAAAAAACGTCTGAGCGAACTCAACGGACGCTCTTTTCGTGGATGAAAATAGTTTACGTCTCCTTCCGTTGACCTGGGTGTACGTTCCGATATGCTCTTTTCTACGGATGCACATGGTTTACATCTCCTTACGGTGGTCTGGGTGTACGTTTCGTTACTGCCTTGGCGCTCCTCCTTAAGGAATACCCCCAACATTAACGCACCTTTTAAAATATTGTGTTTTTTTGTGGCAACCACCCCTGAACAGCCTCGAAAACATTGGCTGTTTTGTAAACTCTTGGTATATACCGGTAAGTTTTTTTTTGTCTGGCAGCTCCCCGCTGAGCACGATATCTTAGTCGAAGTTTCTTAAACGCCCCCCACAAAAAGTCAGCCTTGTGTTCTTGTTAGGTACCACTATGGTCGGGAGATATAAGGAACGCTTGGTCTTCATATTAATGTCTAAACGTTTCTTCCGTGTTCCAGGGGCTGTTCACGGGTCAGGAGGGTGACTTGTCCCGACCCGACCCCATCCGACCCGTGAGAGTTTTTAGGCCTCCTGGCCGACCGGCGGGTCGTCTCATGACCCGTGCCGGGTGGTATTTTTTTTGTTGCGTGGGCCTGTGCCGTAAGCGTCACTTCCGCTTTCGACATTATATATATATTTTTTTTCACAGATCATTCACAGACCATCTACAGATCATTCCCACTCGATGATCTAGATCTTTCAGGGCAGATAGGTTTCTGATCTGTATGGCCTGTATGATCTGTATGGTGTAGCTCACGTTGCCGGGTGGGACCTGTATAGTCAGCATGATTCAAGCACATGTTCCTTGGGCTGGGTCTGTACTTTAGATATCCTGCATAAGATATCATGGCGGCAGAATATGATCTAGATGATCTATCTATAGACGATCTATCTGTAGATGATCTATCTGTAGATGATCTATCTGTAGATGATCTATCTGTAGATGATCTATCTGTAGATGATCTATCTGTAGATGATCGATCTGTAGATGATCGATCTGTAGATGATCTATCTGTAGATGGTATATATGTAGATGATCTATCTGTAGAGATATATATCGTGATCTGTCCTAGGCGCGCACTTTTCTCTCCTAAATCTCGAATGACATCAGTACACCTGGTGCCCGTCCTGATTGCCCTATTTTATCTAGAGATGCAAGTTCCTTGGTGACAAACTGTAAGGCAAGATAACACAAAAAAACTAAATCAATTTATCAAGGCAAGCAAATGAATTATGTCCACGTACCGGGTACGAAAAAACGCGGAAAAAAAAACAGGCCAGACGAGCGAGCAAATAATAGTTATATAACAATGATGGCAAAAACAAACGGTATCCTGAAATGAGACATACTACATAGAATAACCCAATAGCCTTAGACCTAATGCAATATTATCACGTGATGAAGGAATACAGGCAGTACTATCGATCCTACTAAGCAACTCCTAGCAGCAGAGAGAGATAAACACCGGAACAAGGGCGGATAAGAACAAAAAGACAAGAGGAAAAAATATCAATAGGGCGATAAATTCATGATCCTAGTCGAAACCCAAGAAGCCAAACCCGGTCCGAAACCTTTGTGAAGATATGGGCCATATCAGCCGATTTTGGGTCCTTATTTTAGGAAGTTGATTATTTTTTGGGATCGGGAGAATAGAAACAGGCCAGACCGAACCCTCGTTCATTATTTTTTTGGGATCGGGAGAATAGAAACAGGCCAGACCGAACCATCATCTGAACTTTGCAAACAACACAATAAGGCGAATCCCAAAATTAGTACCCAGGGCTGAGGTACGTTTCCGTCTCTGCTACGCGGTAGGGCCGGGAGCCTCGCCACACGATGAGGTATCTTCTTTCTACTCTCGTCAACATCGGTGTCGGACGTCAGTAGTGCCTCTGTTTCACCCGCACCCCCACAGGGAACACAACGAGCTAAACGATAGAAGGGATGCTATACTTCAGGGCAGCGATAGCACGCGTCCCACTCTTCAGTCGAAGCGATGCCTTGCCACACGACCCGGCATTTCGTTTCTGCTTTCTTCGACAGCGGGATCAGCACGGCTTCCCCCCCCCCCCCCCCCCCCCCCCCCCCCCCCTCTCTCCCCCTCCCCTTCCTCCGCGCTTGGCGTCCTGTGCTGCGTTGCGTAACTACAGTAGCTGCTCCCCGCCTCGTCCCTGTGCCACCTCGCCCCTTCGACGATTCCTAACCCTTAAGGACTGTCTCGTTTTTGGGGGACACACTACTTTTAATTTGAGGTTTCTCAAAGGGTTGAGTGGCCGTGGGCCGTTACATTTACTAGGTGTATCGTGTGCTTGTCATCAAATTTCGGTTTTCGATAGTTCGGAGAGTAGGTTGTGCCTAAAATATTCGGCATGATACGTGGTGTACCCTGCCGATGTCGACTCGGGCACTCCGGAAGTCGAACGAAATGGTCGCCGGTCGCTCTTGGTGCGCCCTACGTGTCTTGCGGCCCGAGAAACATTTTTTTTTCAAACTGGAGACTGCGCGATGAGTTGAATCAGCATTTTTCCAACACGATCGCACATACTCTCCACTCCCGTTAGCCGCACCTCACCCAGACCTGAGCCCTTAAAATTTGCTTTGGGTATACAAGTACCCCCCCCCGGGCAAGGCTAACTTGGCGCTCTGACCCCACGACGCCAGCCCCAAAATCGAGGCCAAGTGACCTATAATACAGTTCTCAGAAAGTTCCGGGCGACCAAAACGTTGGTCGGGCTCGACGGTGAACTAAGAGCCCATCTTAACGGGGAACACTATATTTCGTTATTCGGAAATAAAATGTCAATTCCAATGAATTTTTATTTGATTTCGAAAAAAAACGTGTTTGTGTCCTATCGGGAAACGGCGCATTCATTGTCAAACAAAAAGGAAATCGAAACAACCTTGAATAACGCAGCGCGTCGCACAACGCTCGGCCGACACACAGCGAGGAGCGTAGACGAGAGCGAAGGTTTTGCGTTGTCGCGTGCGTGCCGCCGCCAGCCGTTTTTTTTTCTTTTTGGTGGCGCAGGATAGGAAGCTATCACTGTCAGGGTGTCTTGGGTGGGCGGAGGGAGCCCTCAAGCGCCACGTGCGGAACAGCAACGGTGGTGCAGCTATCGAGGTCTCGAGCGTATCCTCTGTTTTTTTGCTCGTTTGCTCGGTTTTCGTGATGGTTGGCCGATCGAGCAGGCCGAAAAATTGGGCTTGCGGCCGCCATGATTTCTTTTGAGGCGCCACCGCCGGGGTACGATGTGCTATGGTCTGTGGCCGTGGGCGCGGCTATTGCTCCGGTCGCCTGTCGTTGAGGTTCTCGGGTTTTATCGCCTCGAGCGTGGTCACCGAAGCGGCGTAGAATCACCCCAGACTCCAGCGGGGGTGTTGACCCACCATGAACATGCCGCATCAAGGCTAATCAACTCCCAATTTCGAAATTGAAAATAAAAAAAAATCACACGAAAAAAGTCCCAAAAGACTTTTCACCCAAATTGATTTTTTTCTAATTTGCCTCTTCGAATACTCCCTGGTCATTCACTCTTCGGCCAATCAGATGCAAATTAAATTAGAAAAAAAAAAGAAATCAAATCAAATTGAAAGGACCAAAAGTCCTCGATAAGATGGGGACCCTAATAGCCGATACTGTAAAATCGAATTCTTGATGTCTCGCCCTCACATTGCTATGCTTGTGCTGCTGTTCCGGCATTTTCCTACCTTAAGCTTCAAGAAATCAATCACGTAGTAAATGTGCGCTATATGAGGGGAAGATGCTAGGATTTCGACCGTTCAATGGTATTTCTCCGCTAGAATCGACTTTTTTTGTTTTTTTTTTTTTTGTTTTTATCCGTCTTCAGAATGCTACATCGGTAGTAGTAGAATAATCCCTTTTTGCACCGCACTTATGATTTTTTTTTGTTTTTTTCTTGGCGCGGCAGATTCGCAGCTGGCGGCAGCGCGCAAGCGGGAGTGTACGAAGTGCGCCAAGTACGGTGAGCGGATGCATGCATGCGCCGTTCGTTAGCTTCTTCCACGCACGAGAATATTGCGATATTTTTTTTGACCCCTTGTTGCTTGTTATTTCTGTCGCTGTGTATGGCGGCGGGGCTGTTCTTGTCAGAACCCGCAATGGGCCCAAAGTTCATGTATTCGCTTCGTGTTTGGCTCAGATCATCCTTGTTATTTCTGTCGCTGTGTATGGTGGCGGGGCTGTTCTTATCAGAAACCCACGATGGACCCAAAGTTCATGTATTCCTCCCATGTTTTCACTCCGTGTTTGGATCCGATCACCACCTTCCCCCGTATAATCAGCGATTCGCGTATAATCAGCGATTCGCTGGCATACTGTGGGATTTCAACGGCGGATAGACTCAAAAACGTTTCACACGGCGGATAAACCATCGGTTCCCGCCTCATGATGCAGATATTTGCCTTTCAGGGAAAAAGATATTTCTGTCTCCCCGAATTCGGAAAAATGAATAAATATATTTTGTAATATATTTCGTCTCCCGAGAATTTTCACGGATGTTTTTTTCTGTAGCTCGTTGACTTTGACACAAGGTCACGGTTTTGTTGAGGGAGGTGTGGCTGCGAGGACCTGATCTCACGCCCTTTTTGTTCGTGGGGTGGGCATGTTATCCCTTGCTGATGCCTAGAACGCACTTCTAAAAAACCTGCGAAACCTTCGCATTAACCAGCGTTTATTTTTCCGTGATTTTGCGAGGGGAGAGCTCGCTGGCTGTCTGCTGGTCGAGGTCTATCCGCCTGACAAACGTCTATCAATGGTTAACTGTGTTTTATCCACTCATGGCTTCGCCGGGGGAGTGAGCTGGCCGACTGTTGGGTCGCCTGCTAGCTTCTAGTTTGGCCCACTGCAGGTATGTAGTTGCAGCGGTGCTCCTCCGGCTATCCGACGATTAGTGCAGGTCGCCGACTGGATTTCCGTTGGCAACGTACTACCGTTAGTTGCAGCGGTCTCAACTGTCCGACTCTTTGCTACCATACGCCGCTGTTTGGATATATTCAGTTGCTTGCTTGGCCATAAGTCACCGTCTACGTACTGTAGTTGCTACAGTAGTAGTTTGGGTAGGCGTTGCTGTCGTTAACCTCTTTGGGTGTTGAAGACAGCGACCAAAACAATGGTTGGTAACTTTTGGTGTTATCATCGACTATTAAATCGTCTAGGAGTACGAGTCGGACAATGTCGCTCCCGTGCCGTACGACTCCTTTCAACCATTGGAACTTAGGACACCAACCATTGTACCACTCCCCCCCCCCCCCCCCCCCCCCCAATCACGCAGTGACCAGTCCTGTAACCGTCAGTTTTTTTTATCGTCAGTTTTTTTCTTAGCTTAGGTCCCAAGAGGGTTGCATACGTACCACTCGGTCCCACAATATAAATAACGTTCGTATTGGGTATTAGCATAGAAATGGTACCTATATTTCGAGACATAGTGGTACCAGGTATTACAGTTAGTTGGCAGCGTTGGCGGCGACGTGTTTACAGTTACTTTGTAGCGGTCCCAACTCTCCGACTATTTGATAACGAGCCGCCGATTGGTTGATAGAAGCCGCCGATTGGTTGTTGAGTCGGCTGACCACGAGTCGCCGACTATTATTACGGGGGACCATAGTAAAATGGGACCAAATTTTGTTAGTAAAAATAGGGAAGTATATAGGGTTTTGTGTGTACCGTAGGTCCTACTTACTATGGTCCCCCGTGACCATGCAGTAGTAAATAGGGCCAAATATTGTTGGTAAAAATAGGGAAATATATAGGCTTTAGTGTGTACCGTAGGTCCTGTTTACTACGGTCCCCCGCAACAACTGTAGTTACTACCGGGAGTTGTAGGTAGGCGTTACTGTTGATACCACCCAAAATGAGGTCAGTTAGTTGCCGCACGTTGCCGCATCCAACTACAGCAACAGTCAGCCGTCAAGTCCAGGCAGTCCACAATTCTAGCACGGGTTAACACAGCAGCAATCAGGACCAAGTTTGGTTATAGTAATAATTGTGAAATGTACCGGTTTTTGTGTGTATCGTGGGTCCTGATTGCTGTCCCCCCCCCCCCCCCCCCCCCCCCCCTTCAGAGTATCCGTTTTTTTCTGTTTAGGTTCTGTACGACACGCATCGGTTCCCCGGATCGCCGAGAGAGACCCTGGTTCGGTCGAAAGGCCATCCCGTTCTTCCGCACCTAGGGCGGACAGATCATCCACATATCATCTATAGATCGTCTACATATGAGATAGATCATGTACAGATAGATCTAGTTCCTCACCTGCTGTTTTCAGGGGTTGCGCAAGGGTCTGTGTACCGCTCTGACCGGAGGTATGAACACCGCTTTATGTCGGTCTCTTGAGTCCAAGTGGGTGTGATTTTATCGGTCAGAGTGATGGTACAGATCCAATCCCAGGAAACATGTGCTAGACCGTGCAGATTGCACCAGTCCCAGTCGGAAACGGGAGCTACAGTATATATCATACAAGTACAAGGTCGGGAGTACATAGATTTGCCTTGATTTTGAAAGGCACTCGTATATCGTGACCTATTTTGTGGATGGCCTTTCCGAGGTATACAGGCGTTTTCCCGCCGATCGCGCTCAGAGCTGGTTGTCGCAGGCAGTTTTTTTGTCTCAGGCCGTTTCCTATGCGGTTCGATTTTTGAGCTTCAGATTTTGACCCGATGGCATTTTCAGATGTGAGCTTGACAAATCGAAAGGGTCTTCCTGCGCGGAAAAATCACATTTATTGCGCGTGTAGAGATTCGAGCATACGCCGAGATCAACTGTTGTTTTTGTGATTTGGCGCCGCGAAGAGATGCGCTGGGTGCGCTGCAGCCCTGCGCGTAGGACCCAAGCGTCCGAGCCCACGCGGGCTGCCTCTAGTCTGGTGGCGAAGAGACGTGACGAGTGCGCTAGAGTCAACCTGTCTTGGTATTTTGTGTTTCATTTTGTGACTTGACTGCTGCTGCTACTGCTGTACAGCTGCAGTGTAGTCTACGAGTGTACGTATGCACGGAGAGGCGCGTGCCGAGTGTTCTTCTCTTGGTCTCTAGGCCCGAGCCCGCGCCCGCTGACTCTAGTCTGGCCACGGAGGGACGCGCCATCCGCGCGTCGGGCCCGAAGCAACGTCGCTATATACCTGTATCACCATCCAACTCATCGATCGTTCTGCTGCTGTTTGCTGTCGTGGATAACATCTTGAATTTAGAGAGCATGCCATTTTTCGATTTGAAAATCTGATGACCCAGGTCGTCGGATTTTGGCGGATTTTGGCCCAAAATCCGACGACTTGGGTCATCGGATTCTCAAATCGAATTTTTTTCCGGTCGGATTTTGCATATTTCGGACTGCATAAGCAGGGTCATTCGTTTTTGAGATCGAAAAATACAAATCTGAAGCTCGAAATCGAACCGCATAGGAAACAGCCTCACGAACATGTGGATTGCAGGATGGAACTTGTGTAAAAGAACGAGTGTTTTGATAGCCTGCCTCCCCCCCCCCCCCCCCCCCCCCCCTCGTCTTGCATTTTTATTTTTTTATTTTGCAAGGCAGCAGTAGCACAATGTTTGGGGGAATAAGACTGCTCCATGACGTTTAGGGTATGAAATAAACCGCTCGCAACTAGAGAGTCGGGCAATAGGCCACGCACCGGGCGGATGACGATCCATCTATTACGGGAGACGGACCATAGTAAATAGGACCAAATATTTGTTAATAAAAATAGGTAAATATACTGGTTTTTGTGTGTACCGTAGGTCCTATTTACTATGCCCCCCCGTAATATCCAGTATTTAATATTATATCTAATGTAGATTTCTATTAGGTGTTGTCCAAGATATGCTCCTACAACCCTGGACACATGTTCTATGAGACTGTTACGGGTGACCATAGTAAACAGGACCTACGGTGTACACAAAAACTATATATTTACCTATTTTTACTAACAATATTTGGTCCTACTTACTATGGTCCCCCCGTACTGTTAACAACATGCACAGTAGATCATGCAGGTTCATACGGCTCCCACACCACCCGGCAACGTGACGAGCTAGATCTCACAGACTTTTTAGGGATACGTCGATCTGCCCGGAAGTATCTATCTGTAGTGTAGATGATCTATCAGTAGTGGGAAGGGATGGTCTGTCTGACGAGTGCATCCTTTTCTAGGAGAGTTGGCAGCAGATGTGTGTGCGCGCGTTCTGTTTTGACCGCCCTCACAGCAGTGTCTGACTTTACAACCATCACCAAAACCAAGCATCGAATAACGTATCCAGGACCTGAGTGCCGAGCATGAAACCGGCAATAATACTTTGTTGCCGAACTGCTGTTATATTTTGTGTTGAATTAATCGTATAGAAATTTTTGATACTGATACAGTAGATACATATATCGATGCACGAAACATCGGCAAGTATAAATATATCGAAATACGAAAAATCGGAATGTATAAATATATCGAAAGAGGAAGAATCGAACTACTTTCGATGTACTACAGTAGTACCGTATGGAACATGTTTTTTCGTGGCCATCTCCTGGCACCCCCCCCCCCCCCCGTGTTTTTATGCTTACACTGAACCAAAAGCTCCTGCAGTATGTAACAAATATCGGAATCGTATCGATTTAGTTTTTGCGTTTATCGGCATCTTATCGAACTGTTTTTTTTTTTTTTTTTTCTTCTTTTTCCCCGTTTTCCGGCATCGTGTTTGTATCTTTTTTTTGTTTTTTGTTTTTGTATATCGTTGTCGTACTGAACTCTTTTTTTTTTTTTTTTTTTTTTCCGTCCGATATCCAACACTACTGGCTGTACCCGCTGCTGCTATAACTAACCTTCTCTTCTGTGCCTGCCAGATGCGGTCAACTGGAAGGAGGAGCCGGATGCCCGGACGGTGTGCTGCGGATGCCTGCGCCCCCACCGCCACCGCTCCGGTTGCTTTTACGACAGCCTGGTGAGTCCTTTTTTGTTTTTTGTTTTTGCTTGTTTACTTTTTTTTCTACCCCATTTATTACGGAGGGCCGAAGTAAATAGCACCTACGGTACACACAAAAACCTATATATTTCCCTATTTTTACCTACAATTTTTAGTCCCATTTACTGTTGTAACATCGCGTCGTACGTTAATTCGTGTATAGTTTGGGATCAATGAGGCCTCTTGCTGCGACCAGCCGGAGACTCTCACCCAGGGTTACTGCTCCCGCGTTGGTTGTCTGGCAATCAACGCGGCACCTCGTCGCAGAGAGTAGGTACCCCGGTAAAATAAACACTAACAAAACTGATGTCGTTGTCGACGGTGCACCTCGCTACCAACGATGGACCGGCGGGATGGTTTGTTTTTTCCTAGCCTCTTTCTTCTTTGTCGTGCTTTTGTAGAGCTGCGACATCGCTCACGGAGTGATACTCAATCACTGTCTCCCCATACAACAACGAGGCTTTCCCGAAAAGGGATCCACCCTGCTGGCGTCCCCTCTTTTTCTGTTCCAGATTACTGTTGTAACATCGCGTCGTACGTTAATTCGTATGTAGTTTGGGATCAATGAGGCCTCCTTCTGCGGCGGCATGAGATCACACCCATACTTGTTGACCCTTCTCTTGTCTCAATGTCGTCGCTCGTTTGATGCGTATCCTTTTTGCGGGTGTGCCTTCTATTTCCTTATTGTCCCCAGACCTGTAGCCTAGTTGATTAGGGGTTCTGCTAGCGTTGTTGTCCCGTGACCGTGGGAAAGTCGTGTACGATTTTCCAGACCCCTCCGACGGTGATGACGCGCTGAGGTATGCGATCGCGGTGTGATGCACCGGGAACGTGATTGCCTGGTTGTCGGCACGCAGTGTTGTAGCGTGTCTCCGTGCGGTTCTTCCGCAACTAGCATACGCTCATAGTGTCTTTCCCCTTGCGTTCTCCCTGCTACGAATAGTCGTAGCTGAGGTCCAAGGCCACACGGGTAGGCTCTTCTTCCCCCCTCTCGCCACTACCCGTCGTGCCTTCGCGAGGGGGATTCGGCGCTTTCTTCCCTTGTGATTATCGGCGTCGAATTGTGCCTACCCACGCTACATCAGTTGGTATTTTGTGTTTTATCAGTTGAGCTTGTTGTTGTGTGCCTGGTATGCATTGGCTCTGAAACCATGTGTGTGTGTGTTTTTTTTTGTGTGTATGTATGATACACGCGACTACTGCTGCTCCGGTTGCTTTGACGCGAGCCTGGTAACTCTTTTTTATTTAACATTTTTTTACGTTGTGATGGTTTGAGCTGCTTGCTGCGTAACTAACCTGTTGGCACTGAAACAGTTGACTAAGCATTACACGAGCGTTACACGCGGCTGCTGTTGTTAGGGTTTGCTTCTACGCCCAGCCTGATGCATGGAGTGCTCGTTTCGTATATTTTATAGTTGAGCTGCTGTGTGTATTGGTTCTGAAATCAATACCGGTATTTCTGTATTCTTGTATTTTGGGACGTTTTTCTCAATGTAAGCCGCTGTGTTGAATGTATTTTCATTGTGGCCGGGAATACAACAAACTTTTGATATTAACACCATACTACAGAAGGTGTTTATAGTTGCGACCAGGGTGGTAATTCGGTATGCACGCGGCTGGCGTGTGTATTGGCGCAGCCCATTACGTTTGTACACTTGTGACTGCTCCGGTTGCTTTTACGCCAGCCTAGTGCTTGCACATGATGCTTATATAAGTGCTTGTTTTCTTAACTTTTAGTGGAGCTGCTTGTGTATTTGGCTCTTGAGCCAGTATTTTGATGTACGTTACCAGGTATTTATTTGAGCGCTGCACTATCAGGTACCGTAGTAGACACTATCAATATCACACTGGGTGAAAAGATAACACACCGCCTGGGATGATTTTCAGACCCGGTTTCCTCCAAAACGTGCGGGGTACTCTGTATCTGTAATATTAATTACCAGGTATGATGCGTAGGTGGGCCCCGAAATGGGTTGGTTGTTTCAGGGCTACGATGCACTTCAGCCGGTGAACGAAATTGATTGATTTTTTTTTTGTGCGAACAGGGAGGGGGCGGGGCGGACTCATTTTTTTGCGTGCCATAGTCATTTGGCCATTGATCACTCCTCCCCTTTCGAGGCAGACCGCAGTTCCTACTGCCCCTACTATCGTAGACACACCTCCCATAAGATGGGGTTCTCGAACGATTTTTCCATTAGTTCGAAAAAAAAAAAACCTTTTTTGTTGCTCACTTGTCCTTTCTCTCCCACCTCCCGCACCCACCCACCCCCCTCGCGCCGCAAAAAACAACTCATGTTACGCCCAGCTCCTGGAAGACCCGACGTTCCACCAGCAGATGTGCAACGCTTGCGTTCGCACGCTGACCTTCGAGGGCGAGCCGGGGACCCCCCTCCGAACGTTCATGACCTTCAGCGTTCCAGGCGCGGGCAGTGCGGGAGGGGAAGGAGGCGGGCAGAACAGCGCAGCAACCGGCGACCGCCGCCACCACCACCACCACCACCACCACCACCACCACGCCGGCGACGGCCAAGGCAAAGGCAAGGGCGTCGGGGTTGACCTCGGGAACGGGGTGGTGGTAACGGTGAGCAAGAAGGTGGAGGTGGCGGTGACGGTCGCGCAGGATGGGGGCGGCGTGGAGCGAGCGTCGCCGCCCGTGGACGATGTATGGTCCAAGAGGCGAGCGGCGATCAAGGCTAAGGCCGCTGCGTCGTCTTCGTTGGGCAGTGCTGCGGCGGTGTTGGCGGGGGTGGCGGCGTCCGCGGCGGCGAGGACGGCTGCGGCTTCGGCTGCGGCTGCGGCGACTACGGCTGCGGCTGCGCTCGATGCTGCGGCGGCGGTGGTGTCGACGAGTTGCGCGTTGACACCCGCGAACGTGGCCGAGGTGGGAGGAGGAGGAGGCGTTGGTGGAGAGCGGGGGGGTGGTGGGGAGTGCTCGTCCGGGGGGCGTCCGGGAAAGTTGGACGCCGGCAGCGAGGATGGGGGCCACAGCAGCAGCAGCAGCAAGAGCAGCGCCTCCGACCAGTGCGACAGCGGGCCGGGAAGCACGGCGCCAAACACTCCCGAGGAGAGCATCGCTTTCTTCTCCGACGATAGCGGCGACAGCGACAGGGGGAGTTTGACGCCCGCGAGCCGCACCAGCAGCGGCATCGACATCGCCGCGGCCGCCGCGTCCCTCCTAGCGCCACCCTCTCACCAGCAGCAGCAGCAGCAGCAGCAGCAGCAGCAGAGGGCAGGGGCAACACCTTCGGCCGGAGTGCGGGCTATGGCGCTAGCTCTGGACCGAAAAATCGCCGGCATCGAAGATGCGCCTCCGCCGACCGAAGACCCAGAAAGGCTTGGCCTAGCGCCGGCCAGGGGATCTTCCTGTATCGTCTCCCGAGAGGAGGGTTGCCGCGAGGCGTTGGTGGCGGGGTCGACGGTGACGGTGGCGGCAGCGGCGTTGGACAAGGGTTTGTGCGAGGACGGGGAGCGGGAGGAGGGGGAGGGAGAGGGCCAGGGGGTTAAGAAGAGCGTGAGCAGGAGGCGCTTGCTCTTCTGCGGAGTAGCGGCGGTTGGGGTGGGACTTTTAGGTGCAGCGGTGTGGGCCTTCGGCGGACGACCATCGCCGCTAAAGCTCTAGATACTGCTCTTGCGGGCGACATTTACACGCTTTAGCTGCACTGTGCTTTAGCCAGAAACCGGTTTAGTGGGGTTTCTTGTGTGTTCGTGCCTTCGTCTTTTTTCGTGATTTGTGTTGGACGCATCGCACAGGGCGGCTATTAAGTACGCTGACCGGCTCGAGTTTTGTAGTTTTTGTAGTTTTTTTTCGTTTTTTTTTTCGTTTTTTTTTTTGTATTTTTTGTATTTTTTGTTTTTTTTCGTTTTTTTGTTTTTTTTCGTTTTTTGTTCCGTTTGTGTTCCGTTCGTGTTTTCTGTTTTGTGTTTCTTTCCTGCGTGTCTGTGTAGTTTTGGACAGACCGGTCCGTCCGATGGAGCGCTTTGCCGTGGAGGCGAAATCGCTCTTGTTGCTGCCCGGCCGAGGTTGTGTCCGCGCAAAAGCGGAGGGAAGGGTTGGAGCGATGATCGTTGCAGTGGAATATCCGTAGGTACCTGGTTTGCCGCGGCCTCAAGCCGCCGTGGGTATCCTACGGCCCTGTTGTTCCTTTCTCCACTCGAGAGCTTGTCCGATCGTCTCGGCACGCCCTGGTTCGATTCGTTTCTCGGCACTTCTGGTGTCGTAGAAGAGAAGAGCTTCTTACCGTGAAACACCCAAGAGAGAGACACACACACGCCATCGGGACGATTTCCCTATTATCTCATCAGCAAGAACAGCGCAAATGCCGATCGATACGTCTTTAAAGGAAAATCTCGACGAGAGGTCTTGTCTTTCCGAAGGCCGGCGTTTTCGTTGTGTATGCCCCCCCCCCCCCCCTCACCCCCCCTCCCCTCCCTTCCCCCCCCTCCTAGTTTTTTTTGGAGAACATCGGGGGCTTGGGAGCTTATCCTAGGGGGTTGTGTTATCCTACAGTACTTGATACCTACCACTCTGTCCCTATATACAAGGGAGCTTTATGTACCAAATTTCGTTGAAAACTGTCGTTTTATTTACGAACAGAGCGGTACCCGTGCATACATGCACTACCTGTTTTGAGGACGGGTGCGGTAGTGTCGAGCGTTACCCCTCGTGGTCGGGTGTTGGGCGGGAGGTTATCACGGGGGAGTGCCCTGATGGTGTTGACAGTGACAGTGGCTTGGTTGTTTCGGGGTGTCCGAAAAATGACGGTGCTGACACTTAACTGGTGCCGGCCGGGATGTTTCGGCCGTCGTGGTGTTTTCCCGCTCCTACAGCTGCCGTCATAGTCGGCAAGTCGCGCTCCTCGGAAGGTTTGTTCGGTGTGCTCCCTCCCTCCCTCCCTCCCTCCCTCCCTCCCTCCCTCCCTCCCCCGCTGTGACTTTTTTTGTGTTTGTATTGTTTGTGTTATTAGGGATGGCTCTCTTCCTTCGGGTGGTAGGGCTGTCGTATTCATCGTGCATCCGAGCGTAGACTCGTATCGATTTGGCTGGAGTGGTAAGTCGATGCTTGTCTTTTGTCTCCGCGCTGTGTCCCGAGCCTGCCCGCCAAACGCATAACCACTATGCCCAAAAAATGTATGCACGGTATGTATAGTAGTATCTAATGCACACCGACACGGTCCGTGCTTGGCGGGACAGAGTGGGCTGATCGGATGAAAAGTTGTATTACGGGGGTCCATAGTTAACGGGATCAAATACTGTCATTAAAAATGGGTAAATATATAGGTTTTTATGTATGCCGTAGGTCCTATTAACTATGGACCCCCGTAATAGTATCCGTAGAACACGAGGTGGGAGGGGAGGGGAGGGGAGGGCAAGGGAGGGAAGGAGGAGACGCGGGGGGGGGGGGGGGGCAGCGGGAGAGGGGAGGAGAAGAGAGAGGGGGGGGGGGGGGATATTTCGAACACAGTTGTGGTCACTCTATAGTGCCGGTTGCCGGCTATAGTGCCGGTGGGACCGCGTGGCACCGATGGGATTCAACAGTGCGGAAGAGCGAGCGAGGTACCGCCGGTTTTGCTGCCACGGCACCGGTAGGCGTGTGCGTGCGTGCGCATGGCATTTTTTTTCGGACTGACGAGTTGTGAGATCTAAAAGGGGGGTACGTACTTACGTACTCGCTTTTGTCTTTTTTTTTTTTGTTGTTGTTGTTGTTGTGTGTTTTGTATTTCGTGCGTGCGTTGTGTGTGTGTGTGTGTGTGTGTTTTTTTTTTTTCAAGTGTTTCTATTTTTTTTTTTATGGTTCTTCCTTCGCCTTGTGACCGTGGGTGAGGCTTGTTGTGCTGGGGGGGGGGGGGCAGGGTATTTGGGAACGATAACCGCAACACACCTGAAAGATAATCATGGGGCCATTTTTTTTTTTTTTTTTTTTTTTTTTTCCAGGGACGTTTTTTTTTTTACGGAGGAAAAAAAGGAGCAGGAACAGGCACGTTTAGTGGGCGTGTCGATCTCGTGAAAAATACGTGCGTATTTTTTTTCCCTCTTTTTTTTTTTTTTTTTGTCTTGTCGGTTTCTGTGCTACGTAATGTTTGTTTGTTTGTTTGTTTGTTTTTTTTTTTCCCGTTTTGTATCCTCTTCCACTTGGTGTGTCGGGCTGAGCACCATTAGCGCTATATGCAGTACCAGGCATTTAAATACGCCATTTAAGCTTGTCACGGCTGAAGTTGGCGAAAACTTTGGACTGACTGTACCGCAGGGCTACGATCATGCAGCATGAGACTACGGTGAGCTCGTTTCGGTGGAGGCGTAGTAAGCTGCACGTACCCGTGCGGTGGTATTTCCGTGCGTAGTGCATGGGAATGTGGTGCGCTGGTTGTGGGAACATAGGCGTAAGCCGTACCGTGCATCGGTAGGATGGCCGGTGCAAGATGTTGATGCGGTACGCTCGGTTTCGTGCATGGCCTTATGCTGCACCACGTAGTGCTGTTACGATACACCACGGGATATATGGGACGCTCGATGTCGTGCGTAGGCGTATGGTGCACCGGACAACATGGCAATGTGGGACGCTCTTTGTGGTACATAGACATGCACTGCCACTTCGATACACTTGATGGTGATATGGGGCAAGCTTTACCTTGTGGCGCCATCATCGTGCAAGATCGTCAGGATAATACGTTTTGGGTGCATGGGTGGGTGGGTGGGTGGGTGGTGGGTGGACGGGTTGGGTAGGCGCGTTCTAGGTATGGCCGGAAGCTACCAATGAAGCGGAACATTTAGTAAAATGGTTGTGATAGGTAGTCGTAAAGCTGTACCGTGGTTGCCACGATCATACATCCTGGCACTACGGGAGAAAGCTCGTTTTGGTAGTCGTATTCTGTAGGATAGTGTAGTACCATCCTCGCTTACAGCATGGTCACAGCGGTTCCATCATCACGTGAGCCGCAAAGCCAACTCCGCTCCGTTGATAGCAACAGTGGTAACGCTGTGCTCGCTGCGCGATGGGCATCCCCTACCGCACGAGGTGGTGACTCTTGAGCTACATGTCATTTCTCGGTGTCTTCTTTTCCTTTAGGGCCAACTCAACGAGGGAGCGCTTTGTTTCAGACCGACCTGTGGGGTAACACCTCACGGTAAGAGGTGGGGGTAGCGAGCAGGTAGAGGAGAGGGATAGAGCCGGAGGTGGGCGGGGAGGGGGGAGTATGGACTCAGCCCACGATCGGGGTTTGCACTTTTTTACCTTCTGAGGCAATGTTTTCCTCAACCGGTTGAGCTCCTCAAGTAAGCAACTATTGGTATACCGGTTCAAGTGTGATACTTTCACTGGTGTGTTTGTTTCAGGGCTAGCGCATAGAAATCTCGGTCGGGTTGCGCGAAACCTCGTTCTTCGATTTCAATGTGTCGGTTGAGATATCGAGCTCCTTAGGCCTTAATGGGGGTGGTGCCTCAGAAAATCACAAGCCACCACTCCTAAAAGGGCGTTGCTCGGTGGTAGGGTGGGAGGGGAGGGGTGAGGTGGGGGGGATAAGGGGGGTGGTTAGACGGGAGGTGCGGGGATGGAGATGTAGGGGTGGGCCGGGGGGTCATTCGGGGCGGTGCGCGCGCGGCTGGTGCTTGTCGTAGATATGGTCGAGTGCTATTTAAGATGACCCGATTGCTCTTCATCGGCGCTCGGGGCTAACTCTATTGATAATATATTGGAAACTGGAGAGGTTTCCGTGCTTGGTTCATGAGGGTTTTTTTTTTTTTTGACGCACACGAGGTTGTCTTGACGAGGGAGTGCGGTGCGTTTAAACCGAAGGTTAGCGCACAGCGTTACCATGTTCGAAAAAAACGTTTGACACATTCTGTGTACGAGACATTTATAACTAAACCCTTGGATTAACCCGAAGCCAGTCAGAACAGAAACCAACCATTGATTGGTTGGCTTTTTTCCCCTTGTCTCGCACACTGTGTATCTCAACCATTTCTTTAATAAGTGGTAAGCTCTACTGGTTCCACCAGCTGGAGTTGTAGTCCGTCGTGACTCTTGTCCACGAGCGCGAGGGGATGGATGGATGCCTTCCTGGATTCAGCAATGGAGCAATCCACCGGGCACTAATCACTACTGTACCTGATGCTTCTATCGATAGAGTGCCAACAGAGACACAGTATATTGTACTGGGTGATAATAGTGCGGTAGTGATCACCAACCAATGTATTTTCCCTTCGGGGGGGGGGGGTGTACTCATTGTCGTGCATGGCCGTAGTCATATGACCATAGACCCTGTCGGGGGGGTTGGGGGGGTTATAGCCCATTCAACCCCCCTTGACGATGGTCAGGGCGGTGCGGCGGTAGGGGCACGGCAGCAGTGCCGGTCCCCTCTATGGTGCCGGTATGCCCCAGTCAACAGTAATACCGACACTGGCGGCAACCGGCACTATTACGGGGGACCATAGTAAATAGGACCAAATATTGTCAGTAAAAATAGGAAAATACGTAAGTTTTTATGAATACCATAGGTCCTATTAACTATGGACCCCCGTCACAACTATTCCGCGCACTGCGGGTTAGTCCCATCTGTGTGCCAAGCGATTCAACCGGAACTATTGTGACGGGCAGGCGGCACGACTCAACCGGCACTATAGAGGGACAGACCACTACTGCTGTCTGTAGCACATCTTGGCAAAAAAGAAACATTCTGGCTGACGGGGGGGGCTGTTTATTAACCCATTTACAGTGTGCTGTTGTTGCTGCAGTCCCGTTTTGAGGACAAACCACTCTAATTTCAAGTACTTTGTCTCCAAACGGGACTGCGGTCCTAAAAGGCTCCGATGATGAAGTCCCCAAACTTAGCGGAGTACCGCTCGTGCCTTTCAGTAAGATTCGTAGTATATCCACTACGAAAGGCCATGGGATTTTGAAACGGGCTTAAACCTATTGCTGTACTTTTGGTCAGGTTCGGTTTTGTTGGAGCCCCTATATTTCAATCGAGTGAGGATGCCTCAGAAAATTGAGGTGCCCCCGCCACGAACGACTTTCGACAACGTTTTTCTTTGGTTAGAGGTCTAGAGGTCTCCAGTTTTTCTCCAAGCTGCCGCTCGCAGTTCACTAAGCTGCACGGCATGCGGGTGAGAATGCTAGTGGATCTTCTGTACAATACCTGCCAAACAAGCACAATAAATGGTACCGTTGCGGCGCACACTGTACCTATCTGCTATGAGTAAGCACCTCCCTCTCCCCCTCCCTCTGGCCTCCTTCTGCGAATCTTGACGCTGCGCTTCCTCGCGCCCTCCCGATCATTTTTGGCAACCTCGTCAGTTTTAGCACCACAGGCATACGTGGTTCGGACCAGAGCTATACACTGCAGCAGTAGGCGTTGTTCGAAATCGGAGTATGTCATCTATTTCGGTGGGCGCCGCGTGACAGATATCTTCACACATGTTGACAAATTAGCTACTCTTATAGGGGTCATTCTTGTCGGAGAGTTTTTTTTTCCATATTTTCCATGCCTTTTTCGCGCAATTTTTTTATCTTCCAGATTTTCCTGATTTTTTTTTTCCAACATGTGAACTTTAACAAATCTGATTTCTTGATTCTGGAGAATTTCACGAATAGTGACAGAACGCCTGCGTATGTTGATACATATCTCCCAAGTATTTACAAACTTTGGAAATTCTGGAAAAAAAACTCTCCGATAAAAATGAGCCTTAACGCCGGTTCGGCGTTTGTACACGAACGTCGTGTTTCGTCTTTTTTTTTTTTGCAAGCTGCTGGAATAGACTGGAGGCGCTCGCGGAATTACCTCCTGCACGTCCACGTTCCGAGATCATCTCAACACCAAGAGAGGAAGGTGCGACGTGGGCGCGTCTTTTTCTTCTGGTGAAAGACGTTACCAAAAGTGATGGTATCTTGCGCGGTACTTTTCCATGCGCATGGATGCATGCAGCCCAACAATAATGCCAAACCACGCTCGCCATTGGAATTTCTAGTGTAGACCTATCGGGGAAGGGCCCTCGCCAACCTCGGTCACCCGCACCCCCAGTTTCCACATCGAAAAACACGCCGCAGTTGGGGGACAACATCAGAGCGCTCCACGTACAGTGGATGCCTCTGTGTTGACCTGAGGCTCGTATCAAAATCCCGTTTCGCGCCGTCGACTGCTGAGCGCGCCTGCCTGCCTGCTTGCGCGCCTGCCGAAACACAGGTGTTCAGGTTAGCGGATGGGGGGACGGGGGAGGGTTCGCTTGTGGTTTGCGATGCTTGAGACCTGTGTTTTCTGGTCAAGTATGCTGCCGAAAGTCGCTGGGAGATGTGTGGCTTCCTGTTCGGAATACAGATGTGACTGCTGTACGAGCGGTGCTCGGTACTCGGCTTAATTTACCCTCAGCCCAATGTTCATGGTACGAAGGAAATAACGGCTGTATCTATCTATTGTCATCAGACATGCTACCTCTGTAGCTGCAGTGGTACTCGATTCACCCTCTGCTCAAGGTTGATGCCACCAAGCAAATGACAGCCGCATGCATATATACCCTCATGTACGCTACAGGCTGCGCCGGCCAAGACCAGCTTTTACACTCGTCCTGCGCTTTCGCAATCATTTGGAACTCTTGCGATATGCCTCCAAATTTGGCAACAGTGTTACTGGGTCTGCAGCGAGTTCGCCGACGTTGAAACTGTCAGGGCTTTTCGCTGGTCATGACCCGATCAGCGGGGGTTCAAAATGTCATGGGTCGGGTCGGGTCGGGTCGGGTCAGGAAGTGTTCAAAATTTCACGGGTCGGGTCGCATCGGGTCAAGAGGATTTCAAACCTCGCGGGTTGGGTCAGGTCGAATCAAGAGTTTTTCAAATCGCACGGGTCCAGTGCGGTCGGGTCAAGAGGTGATGAAAAGCTCACGGGTCGGGTCAACTCATGCCCCGCGAGAAACGGGTCACTCACGGGTCGGGCCAACATGACCCGCGAGTTGTTTTCTGCTGATCCGCGAGTCGGACCCGTGCACCCGGCTCGCGGATCCTACACTTGAAACACTTTCCGCTCTCTTATCCGAACGCTTCTCGCGTACCAATACTCAATAATACTGCTTTGGTATCATCTTCGAGCATTAAAACACCGCCAAATTGATACACGCATGTTCGCATCCATCCATACCCATTACATCCAGGCCATATATCGCTGCCGGGCACAAAATGAATATTGAATCGTTTTTGAAGTGTCGACTCACGGGCCGGATCCGCGGGTCAAGATAGATGGTCTGACGGGTCAAGGTGACCTGACCCTAAGAAACCCGTGTCTCACGGGTCAATCGGACGGTGGCTGGTTGGGTCGGGTCGGGTCGAGTCGGGTCTGGAGGTGTTGAAATCTCGCAGGTCGGGAAGGTAATGTTAATGGCAGCTCATGTTTGTATGAAGTCCCTTTCTTGAGGAGCTCTCTATGTACCGTGCGTCATCTAACCCACCGGCGATGAAAAAACCACGTGCGCCAAGCCCGATGAACCAATCAATCCCACGCACAGGATAGTGTTTTCACGCACGACTTAAGCAAAGACGCTTGAAAAAGTATGGATACTCGTAGTGTATCTCGCTCGGACTCTCGAACTACGTTGGGTATAGCTCCACGGTCGTCGGTTTTGAGACATGCTTGCTTCGGGCCAAAAGTGCAACGTCTAGGATAACACAGCTCTAAAGTCGGGGCAACGCTTCAAGAGGAAAAAACCCACTCGAGGTCGGCCCCCTGGAGCGGTGAGTATCCTTGCTGACCGTAGCTCGCCGTGTGGCCAGCACGCCGAGCAATATATGACCTCGTCACACCTGCCAACGCTCACCAGCTGGCCGAGAGCGGCGCTTGTCAGCGCTGTCGAGATGCACACCCCAGCTACACATGATGCCTTCTCGGAGACCCAACAATGATTGTCGAGGCGACGCTGTGGCACGGGCGATCAGGGGGACGGCTTGCAGGTGGCATCTATGCCGTTCGAGGGAAATTAGGCCTCGTCTCATTGGAAAATAAGAGCCGGCATCGACGTCGTCCTCCCTACTGGTGTAGCACGAGGGCAGGAACTGTCCCCGGAATTGTCCTTCTTCTACAGCCGGGGGGAAGGCGATAAAAGGGCAGACAAGCGACGCGGGGGGCGGAGCAGAGGTGCGGGCATGAGGGGACTGGTTAGGGGTACCCTCCAATTTCACTACACGCGCGTTTAGACAGCTCGAGCGAGCGACTCTGTACCTTTCACTACAAGGTTGACCGGTAGATGTTTTGGTGAGACTGCGAAGCAAACGATCCCATGTATCGCAAAACATTAAATCGTACTTAACATATTACGAGTGTCAACAGATAGGGTGGCTAGCGACGAGCGGCCGACAAGAAAGCGCCCAGAAGTGAAACCTCTCCCGTAGCCTTGGTTAGTGGGGACCAAGAACCGAGACCGCAGCCATATACGTTCTTGATATCATAGGGTGGGCGGGCGACATTTGCTGTGGAACAGTTATCCAATAACTTTCTACGAGCGACGTCGAGTTTTTAACCACGATCTAATAGCGGCATTACACAGGGACCCAGGCAAACGAGCGAGCGGTTGAGCGAGCGAGGGATTGACCGACCGACCGACCGGGGTCCATGAAGGCACATAATTTGACGGTAGCTACAAGCGTTTTCTACACCGTACCGTCATTCTACATCTTATTGCATATTTCCATACGACAGTAGGTATGAGATTTTTACACGTATTAATGAAGTTGTGAGGAGAGGTGGATGCAGTTCTTGCGGGGCGTGCCGACGGTGGTGTGTTCGTGAACCATCAGCACTTCGTGCCAGGAGTTTTTGTTGTTTGTTGTTGTTGTTGTTGTTGTTGTTGTTGTTGTTGCTGGTTTTGTTGTTACCGATGTCTCGTGGCCAATGCGGAATCCGTGGCCACAAGAGCCGCAGTCGCCATCTCCCCTCCTACGCCACCTGGTGATTGCTCCTCTAACCATGTACCTTGCTGTTTGCTGCTGTGCTACAGGGTTCCTACGCAAAAAAAAACGACGTTGTCTGTTACGATGGGCAATTTCACCGTCGAAGGTTGCGGGTTTTTTTGTGGCGCTCGAAATTTGACGAACCGATTGCTGGCACCATGAATTAATTTGAGAGTTGCGATTGGTGTTGCACTCTTCGTCCGTTCGAAACAGCTGCAGTTAAGTGTATCGCGCCGAGAACCCCAAGGGGGTGTGCGAGAGGTTTTGCGCTTTCAGATCAATGCGACATCAAAAACAGCGGCAGGCAATGCAGGAGCTATCACTCCCTCTACCGGCAAGCCTCGGCAACGCCTTGCTCCTACTACCCCTGCGGTCGCCGCAACAAGCGGGTGAGGCTGGTCTCGCCTTATTTACGGTGTTTGAGCGAGCTCAGTTGTCTTGAAAATACCACTCGATCTCATGAACCTTTGTGCTATTGAGTGCTCGTTTTGAGAGGCTACGGCGGCTACCGGTCCCAACACCGATGTACCAACGGCGTGGAGCTCGTCTTGTCTTGTGTCGTGTGTCCTTGCCCGCTCGATTGCTATGGAAACATCATGTCGAGCCCAACGAATTTGCTGTGCTGCAGGGCACAAGAGATTTTGCGATTGAGTAGTCACCTCATACCACTGACCATCACAAAAGCTACCGGGCTCGCCACTGCTTGGCAACATCAGCGCAATATTCTTTCTACTACCTTTTGTCGCTTTGTACAATGCGAGTAGGGCGTGTCCTATCTTGTGTGTTGTGGGTTAGGCAGCCAGTTGATGTCAAAGCCTATTCGGTATCTAGGTTTCACGTTTCCGTTTCTCGCTCCCGCGTCTCGCATTGTTTTTTGGGGGGTTGAGTAGGCTGCAAAGGCGGGGAATGTAAATCCGATCAATGCAACATGCTTTGTTTTTTTTGAACTATTTATAATTGTTATTGCCCTCGATGAGATGCATTCGAGCGCGGTTCTCAGTTTGCTTGTCCCTTGTTTTGTGAAGTCGCAGGTGGAGTTGTTGCGAGTGACGGGAGAGGCCAGTCAGGACCAGCACGGACGGAACCCCAGAGTGCTGTGTTTGGCTCAGGCAGAGCGTCTACTTGTTGACTAACGGTACCACTTGTTATGGTACTCGGCGGGGACATATATCCAGCAGCAGCTCACGAAGACGGAAAGAGCACCCGCACCAGTACCACAGCAACGGGATCGATATCATTGAGGGGTAATTGGGGTTGCAGGGCTAAATACAAGACTGTTGACCAATGAAAAACGAAACCTGAACGGGGAGAGATCTCCAACAATCAGTCAGAAAGCTGACGACGCTCTCTTGGGTCATTCTTTTTGCGAGTACCGAAAAAAACGACGAGGATCGCAAAATACAAATAAAGGCGAAAATTAGAAAGTAATCATCTGCTGCTGTTGTAAAAGACCGACGATAGTTCGTATGCAATTTTTTAGTAGTAGTAGTAGTTTTTCGGGCTCTACTGCTGCTATAGTATACGAGTGACGACGCTTTGTTGGCCAATGAAAAACATTTTGTGGGTTGTAACACATTCGACAGATTGACATGTATTTTCAACTGGCGGGTTATTAATTGTATTATATGCGAGTACGAAAACATACGATGACGATCGCAAACAAATAAAGGCGAAAAGTAGAAAGTAATCCACTGTTGCCGGCGGCGTCCTACGGTATCCCCCCAAACCTGAAAAAAAACCCATTTTTTGCCTTTCGCTGCCGTAGAAGACTTGCGATAGTACGCACTTTTTTTGCCATTCGAGACACAGTAGTAGTACTCGTAGATAATTTTGCTGCGGCACAAAAAGTAACCCACTCCTGTTGTTGTACTTTAAAATACCTCCTGTAGTATGCGAATGGAAAAAACGCGAAGTACACCAAAAAAGTATTATTTCAGCTCGTGCCACGATGCACGATAGACGCTCGATCTCGACAGAGACCCAGCCCACGGGCAGCCCGCGCGCTGTTGTTGTACTTTAAAATACCTCCTATAGTATGCGAATGGAAAAAAAAAACGCGAAGTACACCAAAAACGTATTATTTCAGCTCGTGCCACGATGCACGATAGACGCTCGATCTCGACAGAGACTCAGCCCACGGGCAACCCGTGCGGTGGCGGGCAAGATCAACTAGTATAGAGGACGGGCTCGAAGAAATAAGGTGGATGCATGCTCTAGGGGGCAAGAGCTTGCCGGCGGCGTCCAACGGTATCCTCCCAAAACTGAAAAAAAGCCCTTTTTTTGCCATTCGAGACGTTTGTTGTACTGATGTACTGATAGACACAATGCACTTTTTTTGCCATTCTGTTATGATACTGCTTGGATACAGCACTCTGCAGTACAGCAGTATTCGTAGATAATTTTGCTGTGACACAAAAAGTAACCCACACCTGTTGTACTCTAAAAAACCTGCTATAGTTTGCGAATGGAAACGCAAAGTACACAAAAAAAAAATATTATTTCAGCAGGTGCGACGATACACGATTGACGCTCGATCTCGACAGAGACTCAGCCCACGGGCAACCCGCGCGGTGGCGGGCAAGATCAACTAGTATAGATGACGGGCTCGACCAAATGAGGTGGATGCATGCTCTAGGGGGCAAGAGCTTGCTGGCGGCGTCCTACGGTATCCTCCCAAACCTGAAAAAAAACACATTTTTTGCCATTCGAGACGGATACAGTAGTAGTACTCGTAGCTAATGTTTTTCATCTATGTCGTGCACACCAGCGGCCAATGCGCTGCACTGAGCGTGGGACCCAAGCGTCTGAGCCAACTCTTACTATTGTATTCATCGCCACCCTTGCACAACAAGACAGCACTACAACAGTAGCAGGCACCTGGTCTGGTGTATAGACGTCTCCCCAACTCGGTATGGGCGTCTGAGCCAGCTCTTGCATTCATCACCACCCTTGCACAACAAGACGGCACTACAGCAGTAGCAGGGACCTGGTCTGGTGTATAGCCGTCTCCCCACCTCGGTATAGGACATGGGATATTTTGGTATGGTATATGTGATATTGGTGGTATGGTACATGGGAATACGGGAAAACCACCGTATGTGGTAGGGTATGTGTTGACGGTATGGTACGGGAAAAACACAGTATATGGTACCTGGTATGGTACGTTTGTGGTATGGTATCATGGTACGATGTCGTGGATGTATTATATGGCTAAATTTGCCTGGTGGTATGGTATGTTTCAGTCTATAAGGTCCGTAAGGGTCGAAAACGTCGTACGAATATCAACTGTAACGAGCTTATATATCGGCCATTGGAAAGTGTTCGAAAATATAAGCCTTGCGGACAGACAGACAGACGACAGACAGACAGAAAGACAGAGAGACAGACAAGATTGCAATTACCGCAGCTGAGACTCAGTTTTACAAACTGAGAATGGGTTGGTGAAAGTTACATGGAAAAGCTCTACTATGTAGTAGTAAAAGCACCCAGGGGGCTCAGAATTGCAGTAACATTCGGTTCCATTTGCAACACAGCAAATATGCGGACACGCTCTGTGCTCGATGGGTGCTTGTTGCGTGTGGATAGACGTACCCTGGGTGCGTGGGACTCGACGGCCGTCGTGATATACATATTTTTCTCGTTTTTTGTGTACTTCAAACGCTTTTTAGTGACCTCGGCGTGAAAAATCTCGGAAGAAAAAACGACGTGCGCTTCAGGAAATCGGCTTTATCCTGGAATCGAAAACGGTCCTTACTTGAAGTTGCCGCCATACTTGCATTCTCTCGAAAAAATGTTACCCACTGCTTTCGTGGTCACGTGACTTGGCCTGGGGGACAATGCTTTAATCTACAGCACACAAAAAATATTAAGTACTTTTGTGTTCGACATGACATCACCAGAGACTCACGTTGATCCCCGCCGCATTCCCCTCACCACGTACTACGCTAGGAAAACCATGAACATCCGCAACATGATTACACACGAAAATAAGACGATGCTTGCAATCAAACACATGCAACTCATGCTCAAAAGCGGACGGTTCAACAGTGGGGTACATTTTGGCGACCGATCTCCAGTACAATATCAGAGGCCGTTAAACGCTGACAGAATACAATCATGCTGTAGCACTGCGGTGGGCGAACTCACGGGTTGAAACCACCGAACTTGTCCGGTTTTTGATCGTTGTCTCTGGGTCTCGAAAGCAGCATTGCCGCGTAGCGTCTTTAATTGAGTGAACGTGATAATCGCTACGACAGGACGCTCTATGAAAAAATTCGAGACAGATGATCGGATATTGGCTGATGAGGATGGCGCAAAAATGCGTATTCATTGAGAGATTATTGCTGTCATCAGGTTGGGTTTATATTCATCCGTACGTCCTCAGTTCTGAACCATACTTACATTCAACACCAACCAGCAGCTTATTTTCCTTGTAGAGCAGGGCAAGGGTTGCCCTGTTGTTCCCTAGGTGTTACCATTTAATACAAGGTTGGACTGAGGTATGAAAATACTTGCTATAGGTAGAGTTTTACTTTTTGGAAAATGCTACTACTGTTGTTGACGCTATTTATTGTTCGTTGCGTGGCTTTTCAGAAGAAAGAAGTGATAGCAGCAGGATATACCAGACATGCATATACAGTAGTACAGTGGACGCTGATCACCCGACCCGAACTCTAACCCTAACCTGAACGCTATGGGGTGACCTGTGGTTGGATGCAAAAATGGTACCGCGGGTTGTGGGTATGGAGACGTCAGTAGTATCATTGTTGTAGTCTTGTTTCGACCTGGTGTAGAAGGGTAGGTTGTCTGTCGCCCTTTGTTGTCGTGGGCCGTTTAATTCTTTTGTTGCAACCAGCCTTTTATTTCTTGGAAATAATTATTCCGACCCTTTGAAGTCTGCTTATTAATAAGTCAGCATTTTTTTTCGAATTATGAAGCGAACAAATGATACAACTTCAGTTCGGCCTGTCGGAAGCTACCACCATCATCGTGCCAGTAGTAGGCACCAGGCAATCTCGGCCGGTTGTCTGTGATCGCGACGACAGCAGCTACTTGTTGTGGTGGTGCTGCTGTCTCTCTTTCTGTAGTCGCTCATGCATCTGTTGAGGGCCAAAAAACTCGGCGGCCAGGGCTCAGCAGCAAAACAGCAGCAGCTAGCCGCAAAAAACAATATCGCCAGTCAGCGGCAGACGGCAGCCAAGTAAGCTACTCCTCAGAGGAGCTGCTGCCCGGGAGAAGCTGCGGCTCAGGAGCAGCTAGCTACTTGTGGTGGTGGTGCGGTCCCTCTCTGTCGCTTAGGTATCAGATTTTGCCGTCGCGACAACCTGAAGAAGCATATATATATGTCAATCGCGGCCAAAGCTCACGGCGGCCAACGCTCAGCAGCAGCTTCTGAAGCACCAGTAAGCAGCTAGCTGCATAAAAAGTTCCCCGCAGTCAGCGGCAGACAGCAGCTAAGCCGCTGCTCAGGAGCAGCAGCTGCAAAAGTTCAAAGCCTTCGGCGGCAAAAGCTCTTTCGAGTAGCTTCTGCTGCTCCCGTCTCGTGACTCCTGACTTGTGACATCGCAATTTTCCGAGCGTCACAACAGCATAATCAACATACCATTTATTTGGCATGCTGTCCGTCGCGGTGCATGACAATACGTAGATACGGGTATCCTGGGCGCGTTAGTTTGCCTCAACTGCTGCTCCACTTTGTCGGGTCCATTGCTGCGTTATGTACCGATGCGGGTATCCGCGCTGTGGATCGCTGCGTGCTGCTCATCGCGTTAATGTATTGCCTAATATAGTCAGCAGCAGCAGAGGAATGGAAAAGGCGACAGATATTAATACATGATATGTACAAGTAATACCTGGGGTACAATAGTTGTATGATCGCGCTCGCTCCTACTACTTCTACTGTACTACTACTACTACTACTACTACAACTACAAAAACAACTACTACTACAACTACAACTACAACTACTACAACTACTACAAGGACAAGTACAAGTACAAGTACAAGTACAAGTACAAGTACAAGTACTACTACTACTACTACTACTACTACTACCACTACTACTGCCGTGCTTCGTACAACAACAAACAGCAGAATATGATTGTGAAGCGGGGTCCGATATAGGTATGGTAAGGGTAAGGGACGCAGGTGGTTCTGGCAGCTGGAAAGTAGTGCTTCGCTTCTTCTGATTTAGATCTTCTTATTGATGGCGAGAGCTGAGGAGATGCTCTGGTAGAGAAGTGAGAGATAGGGGGGAGGGACTCGACGCCCAGATATACTCGTCCCACCACAAGCTCTCCTAAATTCCTCTTATCTGATGTACTCCTACAGAGCTTTCCTATGGCTACCGATCGTTCTTCTCACCTAGTTTAAGAACTTCTCACTTTGTGGTCCTATCTGCGTTAAGGAACATTACTCTCGTCTAACGGGTTATCCGCCCTAGGGAACATTCCTAAAAGAACGTTACTCTCGACTAACGGAATATCTGCCAGGTTCATCCATTCTTGGATTATTATCGTATTCGTGAGACTACAAGACTGCAACATATTATCCATATCTATAGCCCATGAGTGCTCCACTCATATCACATTAGCCCACCCTGAATAGTCGTATATGCAGACCACAAGATGGTCGGAGGGTGATGACAAAGTTCATCCCTAACGGCCCAGAAAAAGGTGGTCGAAGATGCGGCTATGCGAAACAAAAGAAATGAGGTTGTAGATCCCCCGACACCTCGTAATAAGACCCAAACACTACGAAGAGGGGGTGTTCGCTGAGAACAACCACTAAAAGGGAGACTAAAGGAGGAGAGAGAGACAGAACTCAAAGCGTAGGCGAAAGGAGAACTCACCCAAAGTCAAAACAAAGAAAGACAAACGCAAAAGGAGACAGAAGCCGAAGCGAAGGCTGATGAAGAAAACGAAGACCGAAGTGAAGGCAAAAGAAGGACGTACAAACGTATAACTGGAGCCATTGTCTGGGACCCAAGGAGGTACGAAAGGGTTGTTCGCTGAACCGAATTGGCGATTCTGGCAGCTGTAAAGCAGTGCTTCGCTTCTTCTGATTTAGATCTTATTGATGGCGAGAGCTGAAGAGGCGCTCTGGTAGAGAAGTGAGAGGTAGGGGGGAGGGACTCGGCGCCCAGATATACTCGTCCCACTCCACGCCACAAGCTCTCCTAAATTCCTCTTATCTGATGTACGCCTACAGAGCTTTCCTATGGCTCTACCGGTCGTTCTTCTGCCAATATAAGAACTTCTCACTTCGTGGTCCTATCTGCATTAAGGAACATTTCTCTCGTCTAACGGGTTATCCGCCCTAGGGAACATTCCTAAAAGAACGCTACTCTCGAATAATGGAATATCCGCCGGGTTAACCCATTCTTTGGATTATTATCGTATTCGTGAGACTACAAGACTGCAACATATTATCTATATCTATAGCCCATGAGTGCTCCACTCACATCACATGATGCACTTATGCGACTGGGTATATCTACTGAAAAACCCTTTGTGGAGACAACGCTACCGCTATAATAATACTACTTAATGAGTAGAACATTACGTAATAATGTGACTGACTGGCAAGGCAGTATCATATCACATGGTTGATGATTCCAAACTACCGATAGTCGGATGCGTACTCTGTTGTAAATTGGCTGTTTTAGGACCGATGAATATCGATCTCAGGCAGAGGCGGCGCGGACACACCTGTTAGGCTGATCCGTAATTTGTTTTGCGCAATGCCGTTGCCTAGCTGCACTTTGGCTCGCTCATCGTTTAGAAAGCTTGAACAGACCGACATACTTCGATTGGTTGCAAGTGATCAACGTTGAAGCTCATGCGGCGGCGAAGCCCCGTTTGCTATATGCAGGATCTCAGTGAGATCCGCGTGCAGTTTATTCGTATGGACAAGTACCAAAAAGCGCGAAAAGAAAAAATATCCCCGTCCCCTCTCATGTAATATTTTTTTGCCTGATTGGATCACCTTGCACCGGTCAAAAGAAAAAAACGAACAACAGATCTTCTCTCTTAGCCTGGTACGCCGCCCGCCGTCTCGCGACAACCTCACGACCGATTCGGTCCGGGTAAAGCTTTCTTCCCTCTCTGCCACAGTGAGCCCCGTCGCCTGCCTCGCGTGAACCCCGGTGCTCACCGTGGCCCTTGTTCGCCAGCTCGACAAAGTTGGTGCTCACACTGCATCACATTCTGTTTGAATTTTGGTTTGGTCGCAAAAATAAGCACCGATTGAATATTATTTTGCCTATCAAAACGACCCTTATATATCGTATATGATACAAGCGGAGCCTCACAAGGAGGCCAGGCAGAGCCCATTCGTGCTTCCCACGTGTCTCGAGGCACACACGATACCTAGCCACGAAAACGGCGACAGTGTTCCTTGCAACCCCCCCTCTACCGCTGACACCCGCGACGGCGCCGGCCTCGCCCGTAGTGCCGTGCTCTGAGTAGACGCACGCGCACGAAATGCAATAAAAAGTCCTCAGAAATATGAGCTACGATTGACTCGTACGTGGTTTTTATTCGGATGAACACGAGTACAAGAAGGCGCTTGTCTTCACACGAACGCGGTTATGTTCGTAATTATAAGCTATACCGCGACATTACCTTTTAACCAGAAAACGGTATACCTTGACATAAAACGTCATATAACTTGGGTTTGGTGTGCCCTGATCACCTCGTTTTACTTTTTCGTACCGTGAACTGGCAAAAATACGATGGTGTAACGTTTTTTTTTTTATCATTTTGGCAAGTGAGACGGATGGACATGGATGTTTTGGCATAAATCAGTATGCCTGGACAGAAATCGTCATCTAACTTGGGTTTGGTGTACCCTGATTTCCTGGTTTTAATCTTGTGTACCGTAAACTGGCAAAAAATCACGGGTGTACCGTTTTTTTGTGATTTGTCCGTTATGACAGGAAATCAATTCTGCTTCTAGATAACCCTAGGTAAACCTATGGACATCAGATTAAAAGCGATCCAATACCACTTTGAAATGGCACTATCATGCATTTTTTTCTAGAGCACGCAGCTGTACGAGTGCCACCTAGAGCGAGTGTCATATTTTACTCCTTGGATCGATTGAATGTGTATCGAAACACATTTTTCGGTTACCTGGGGTCCTTCGTGAGATCGATGGCGTGATCGGCATTCCTGTTCCGACCCATACTTCCGTGCTACCTTTAAAGTTGCAAAAAGGGGTAGAGCATACCGCGGGCATTGCAAAAAATACGAAGGGGAGTCTACGAGACAGCGCCGAATCACAGTCGATGTCCATGTCGTGATACAGTGTGAATATTTTCACTTGTGGGTTTTGCTAGATAGCTCTGGCCCAGCCGTTGATGAATTCCGACAGAAGGAGCGAGAAAGGCCAGTTTATTGGATTTACTGATGCCTTTACAACGACTGAGAGGATAGGGGGATGCCCCATAGCCTACACGAAAGGGACGGTAAGGCAGAAGAATACAATTTTTAAAGGGTACTCCGCCCACCCGGGAACGTTACCACAGCATAATGTGTACGTGTACGCGTCTACGGCACTTGAAATCTTGTCAACGAGCATACCTGGTATGAATTACCACATCCATAGCAGGCCTTCTTGGTGGTGTAGGAACCATAGCAGACCTCCTTGGTGGTGTAGGAACCATAGCAGACCTCCTTGGTGGTGTAGGAAGTTTTTGGCATTCTAGCAACATGATCGAGGTAGTCTACAGTATGTCTTACGTTTTTCGTAGTGATAATAATTTTCGCACCATGTCTATATGGTTGACTTCACGCCCAGACTCGCGACGATCACTCCTGAGCGTCCTTCCGACCGCCTCGTCCATACCCAACTTCGAGACGTCGAGAGACGGTCGGTTCGTAGAAGCGTGATAGAGTAGAGAAGGAGCCCCATTGCTCCACGAAAAACTGACTTCTGATAGATATGTATGCACTACCTGATGCACAATACCGTGGCCTAGGTGCTAACGAAAAATATTGTGCAACACACACGGGAGATGCCGGGTGCTCCCTAGTGTGAGTTGAGGACATCCGTCCTGTCATATATATTACGGCCAATACGTGCTAACCTCTAGTGTACTAAGCGCGTTCCATCAGGGAATTCGCCACCCCTCTCTTCTGCCCGCCAAACGCATAATTCAGGAAGCTTACGCTTGACCTAGGCTACACAACCAGTCTGCCTTGATTATCTCATGCCGAGTTGGGTCTGCGAGGCTCTGAACAGCGAGCTTGGCAGCTTTCATTTAGAGGAGACAGGAGATACAGCTTGGGGCAAAAGCCAGATCTATAAATCACTCTTACTCGTAAGAATTACGTGGTACGATGCAGTCGTGTGGCACAACGCCATGATACGCATTCGCTATCGAAAGCCACTACGGACAGCTAAAAAATCTCAAACAACGCCCCCGGTGCCTTCGAAACCTTTCAAAACAAGCACTCAGTTTTCACGCGGAATGACGGGCTCTTCACTGCACCGTAGGACAAGTTCTGAATATCTGCCTTGCGGCGAGCCGTCCCGACCGCGCAAACGAGTCCGGCCTGGAGGGTGCCGTGATGACGGCAGTGGGTGGGTTGCTTTCCGTCGAGTCCCCAGCGCGCTTGTTTCCTGCAACCATCCACTCGGCACCTGGCATTGAAGTAGATCACTTTGTCGCCCAACAGATCGCCTTTGTGGCTGCCGCATACAGTGGCAACATCATCGAAGTTTATACCCCAGCTCGATAACCTAGTGCATCCGTCATGCGAGCAACGCCTGTTACGGACGTCTATCATGTTTCTATCAGCATGTTGTTTGCAGTACGTCGCCGTCTTGCTGCCCTCGACATTGAAGCTCGGTTTTCTTGTACACGAGTCGTGTGAGCAGCGCCTGCTTTTAACGTCCACCATGCCGTCCACAGCATGTTGTTTGCAAAACTCCGCCGTCGTCCTACCCTCGAAATTGAAGCTCGGCTGTTTTCTGCAGGAGTCATGCGAGCAGCGCTTGCTTTTAACGTTCACCATGCCGTCCACAGCATGTTGCTGGCAGTACGCTGCCGTCTTGCTACCCTCGACATTGAAACCCGGGTGTTTTGTGCAGGAGTCGTGAGAGCAACGCCTCCCACGGACGTCCACCATGCCGTCCATAGCATGCTGTTTACAGTACGCTGCCGTCTTGCTACCCACGGCATTGAAACCAGGTTGTATTGTGCAGGAGTCGTGTAAGCAACGCCTTCTACCAACTATCACCATGCCGTCCATAGCATGCTGCTTGCAGTACGCTGCCGTCTTGCCCTCGAAATTGAAGCCCGGTTGTTTTGTGCAGGAGTCGTGTGAGCAAAGTTTTCTACCAACCATCACCATGCTGTCCATAGCATGCTGCTTGCAGTACTCTGCCGTCTTGCTACCCTCGACGTTGAAATTCGGTCGTTTCGTGCACGAGTCGTGTGAACAACGCCTGCCACGGACGAACACCATGCCGTCCATAGCATGCTGCTTACAGTATGCTGCCGTCTTACTGCCCTCGGTGTTGAAGGCCGGATGTTTTGTGCAGGAGTCGTGTGAGCAACGCCTGCTGTGGACGTACACCATGCCATCCATAGCATGCTGCTTGCAGTACGCTGCCGTCTTGCTACCCTCGACATTGAAGCCCGGTCGTTTTGTGCAGGAGTCGTGTGAACAACGCCTGCTTTGGACGTCCACCATGCCATCCATAGCATGCTGCTTGCAGTACGCTGCCTTCTTAGCGCCCTCGGTGTTGAAAGCAGGTTGTTTCGTGCAGGAGCCATGTGAACAACGCCTTCCACCAACCATCACCATGCCGAATTCAGCATGTTGCTTACAGTACGCTGCGGTCTTGCTACCCTCTACATTAAAGCTCGGTTGTCTCCTGCAGGAGTCGTGTGAGCAGCGCTTGCATATAACATTAGCCATGCCGAACTTAACATGTTGTTTACAGTACGCTGGTGAATTGCTACCCTCGACGTTGAAGCTCGGTTGTTTCGTGCAGGAGTCATGTGAGCAACGTCTTCGACGAATGTCCACCGTACCATCCTCGGCATGTTGTTCGCAGTGCGTTGCCGTCTTGCTGCTTTTGATGGCGAAGTATGCGCTTCGTGTGCAGGAATCATGTGAGCAACACACCATTCTTGCCGAACACTGCGGCAGTGAAGCACCTAGGGCAAAACAGAAGGGCACGTAAAGCAACAAGGTCTGTAGCTGAATCATGACACCCACGCTTTGGTTTATTTTCGGAGGTATTCTTCCACGCCAGAGTAATTGGAGCCTGTCCTGCGACCACGAACTGCATTGTATTGCGGCGATGAGTCAACGTGAAAACAACTAGTGGTAATCGATGACGGATTCGAGGGCCTCGAGTTCGAAAGCCGGACAAGCTTGGTCTCACACGCTGTGTGTAAAAACTAAGCTACCTCGGCGTAGGCGTAGGCCGATATTGTACGTCGCAATTTTAAAGTATGGCATGCTGGGTGTAAAGAGTTCCGTTTGTCCAAGAAACATCCTCGAACGACCAAATCAAGTGAAGTTGCTGCTTAGATGCATACTGCGGCAGAGGTGCACCTATAATTTTACGGGGCACCTCGCTTGAGCAGCGCTTTACCCCGACGAACACCTGACCTAGGCAAAAGGGAAAGTGCAAGCTGATTGATAATGCCATTGCCTACAAGCTGTCGAAGCGTATCCGGAAAAACCAGTCAAGAGTCGAAACTTCACGTCGTTCTTGGGGGGTAGATCCTAACCTTTTTCGTGGAATTGCAAGCTTTCGCGACATCTATAGTCGAGTATACACTATCAACTCACGAGCGCTAACAATTATTGGGCAAAACATTTTTGTAATCCATCCCAAAGGTAGGGATTCACCTTTCGATCAATATGGTCTGACAGGTGGGGCTCTTCACCTGATCAGCTACCGGTTGGTATGTTTTTAAAAAAAAAAAACTATCGATACTTGTCGTTAGTACTAGCCCATAGGAAGGTTGGCCGGGGTGTACGAGAAAACATCATCAAAATCGTGTTTCGGCGCGAGATGTCGACTTCTTTACGCGAGACTAGAGGCAGAACGCACGGTTCGAATGTGCACCAATCGTTACATTCCCTGCCGTAACTCAATGGCACCCCGCGGCAAGGCAGCTCCCATATAGCGGATCGATTTGCTTCCCCACCCACCACACCCGGACGACGCCACGGCGACTCCCATCGGGGTGCACCTACGTTTTTCTGGGTCTCCTGGCTTGAAGAGCACTAAGTCTCACGAATCACTGACGTTCAGGAACACGATACAAGCGCAACACCCAAGGCCTAAGACTCATCCCAACCTAGGGGTTGTATTTCGGACTGAATACCGTCTGACTGGTTGATTTCATCAGGCGAGAAACTACCTGTTGGCTTATACGTTTTCTAGTACATTTATTGTAATACCGCATAAAAAAGTTGTTCGAGTTGCGTTAAACAAACTTTCTTTGAACTCATGTTTTGGGTGAGACGTCGAGCTCATCATGCTAGGAGCTCAGGAAATAAGGCACCACCCCTCAAAGGGCATGCGTCCTAGGTAAACACCGAATAACATAAAATGGAAAATATGGTGTTCCAACGATATTCAGCAGAGTTCCTCGGGTAAGGAACCCCAGGCAGTCAGAAACGTTTCGACAAAACAATGCTACCCCTAATCGTAGCAGTGGCGTTCGCAAACATGGAATTACACCTGGACGAGGGCACAGGTAGTCCAGCACCACAAATTCCGCGAAACAGAAAGGCGTTGTTTTCTATTGCGCCGCCAATGGCCTACCTCTACATCGAACCCAGAATGTACGAAAGACAGGGTCAGTGACAACAATGTATCGCTCCTTAATGGTGAGTCTAGCCAAACACCACCCGAACCCGCCATCCCAGTCGGGCTCGCCGAGCACAAGTGCAGGCCACGGAGAATTGTAAAATCAGCAACCGAGCGGCCAGATCAGACGAGCAATAAATTTGAACTCGTACAAAAACAAAAACATCCTTTTGACGTCCGTTGCTATGTTGGTTTTTCACAAATACGTAAATACAAGGTCGGCAGTATACTCTAGTACGGAATTGCGTATATCATCATCGGACACGAACCGCACTTCTGAATACGTATCATACATATCAGGGCACTTACCACCTTTACTGCTGCTCATGTTTCTGTCAATTGTGCCGCTGTTTGTTCTGATGACTGTGTTTGTGGTGATGGGGCAGGGGGTGCTTTATGGGGGCCTCGACACAGATAAAATACACTGCCCTTGGTGGAAACTCCGTAATGTATTGTATAGAGGAGAATCGCCAAAATATCGTATCGCAAGACCTCATCCGACTTGGTGGGCATAGCGATTGACATAATTGGCTGTGGGAGCAGAAACCAGCAATAAGCAAAGCACTAAGTTGGATTTTGGGCAAATAGATGGTATAGGAAGCGAAAAGAACAATTGTTTGTACCTATGCCACCTCTAGTTGGGCGTTCGGTACGTTGACGGCCCGGGTAAGTTGCCCAGTGGGCAGTGGGAACCGCAACGAGTACAAAGACAGCATCAAAATTTGTTAACACGCGTAGTCGTAAACACATCGGAACCTGCTGGCCTAATTCGCCCTCTCGCGCAAAATCGACAAAAAAAAACATGACCGGCCAAAAAGGGTACCATAACCTGTGTGCCATAATTGTGGGAAAATGGCCAAAACCTGGTGCCATAGTTGGATAGTTTGGACTTGTGACATTCCGAAAAAGTCGGGGCGGGAAAAGAAGAACAAAACAAAAAAGCCACATTTGCAGGATCTCATCGTGGCCGTCTAATTTATCCCTGCACAGGCAGTCCCGAACCGTTTGGCCACCTGGGCGTGGCATTCCGCAACAAGAAGGTGTGCTCCCCGCAGTGCGCGTACCACGGAAAAACGACGCGATTTCCAAAACACGGCAAACTTACCAGCGGTCAAAGGTATGAGTCTAAACCTCTCGATCCAGGACCTTGGCCATGCCTGCATATGTCGCAATAAGTTCTTCAACATACAAGGTATATGTCAACAGCGCTGTTCATAGCCACCGCCTGACGAGCGACGATGGATTACCGTCATCATCACATCCCATTGGGGTTTCACTGCAGTTTAAGCTCGTGGTATACGTATCACATACTATAGTTACATACCGTCGCATTCGCAATTGCTTCTCTGCACTCACTGGGAACCAGCCATAAATACGAAGAGCATTTTTGGATTCCGACAAAAAAAACGTTATTATCTCCAAAAAAGAAAATCGATTTCCTACGGTGAGACTTGCTTTGGAAGAGGACCTCGGCTGACTTTGCTCTATTTACCCAGCCCTATTTTCTTGCTCCTTCTCTCGTGTAACTCATGTATGGGGCACTCCTGCCCCCCCCCACAACTAATGAGACTATCGCCAGGCTAACCTAGACGTAAGTTCCCACTACGTACACTGTTCGTATTGAGGCTTACAGGTAAGATGAACAAAACTTAGTAAACAGGACAGTACAAGCCAAAACTAAAATTTGCATATCTATATACTTCGAAGTAACTAATTCAGGGAATATGTGGTCCCACCGCTCCCACGGCGGCGGGGCGACGAGAAACCTTTCAATTTACTAACACGCGTGTGTGTGGGTCCTGGTAATACATGCGGTATATGATTTGGATAATTTCGCTCATACTACCAGGTACGTAGTGAACAACATCAGGCATTCCGTTCTACTTGTTTCCCAGAGGGAGAAAGTCAGATTTGGAGTAATCAACCTGGCTCTCCTAATCTCTCTTGACTACACAGCGGGTGCCACCCTCTTGACCAAGGCGGTCAACTTTATCCTGATCTTAAATGCGAGTGAACGACGTTGACGATCCTACCACAAAGCTTATAGGGACAAATCCAATTATCTGTAGTTAGTGCACACATGTTGCGGTTTGTAACCCTGGTATTGGTGATACCGCTGTTAGTTGCATTGTGTCATTACGTTTCGTTATTCAGCATTGTTTGATGTTATCGTTCTCTCCTCAGATTTGTAAGTGCACCCGTTAAAGCGAATGCATTTAGCTAGCCCTACGTATAATCGTGTAATCGTCTTGGGATATCGCTTTCGTGGTTAAATGATGCGCGTCAGCGCAGAAACCATTTACCCCTATTACCTAGTGCCAGGTACGATACCTAGCAGGTAGAATATGTACGACAGTGACAACAAGTCGTAGAAAGATATTGATGCCCATTGCGGCCATCATCGCAATTAGCAGCAGCAACCATCACCGCTGCTACCACCCCCACCACCAGCAACAACAACCTGCTGCTGCTGGTGGGTGTCAGCTGTCGATGCTAATGAGGGTGCTCGTGGCCTATCTCTGGTACCACCTGGTACCTTGTTTTCCAATGAGCACACATCAACACCTACTGTAGATGTCACCCTCACCAGCATAACCAGGAGCAGCACACCACGACTACCAGCACCACCAGCGACATACGTCAGCTGCTGGTCGTTGTCCGCTGGTGGCGGCGGTTGTGGTGGTGGTGCTTCACGTGAGGATGGTTGTTCCCACTACCGGCTACCTGGTGTGCGGCGGAATGAGTATGATTCTTCGCCCAGGACGAGCTCTGGTACCTGGTAAGGTCATTCAATATGACCAAGCTCCGCGAACTCAAGACGGCTCCGAACACGAGCAGAGGAGGATGGTTACGGTATTTACGGGCGTTTAGAGACCTCGCCCGTTTCGACATCGGTGGTGCTTTCGTTGCGCACCGTGACAGAAGGGAATGTACGTATTACATGATATGTGTATAAGAGCGTGGGTGAACTGAACAATTCCATCAAAGTTTGAAAACAGCAACTGTACTGCTGCTATATAGAGCAGCCGCGAATTGCTGTGACTACGACGACAAGCACGGCGCAAACACGAGCTGTACTCTGCCAATCTGCGTCGTAAGATGGTGTCGGACATGCCGTCGTAATTAGGAGAAGGGTAGGTTGTGATCTACCTGAAAATCGTCTTGTGTGTTTTCTAAACTGCTTGACATGGTTGGTGTCACGTTTATCGTTGAGTTTGATGGCTGACTACCACTGCTGTGTACCGTTTAAGGAGGTGCTAATGAGAAAAAAAAGCGACGGGGCCTAGAGCTGCATACACGCTTGAGATGGGTTCAGTTCGATTCAAGGCGTGTGGTCGGTTCCTATTGATCCGAGCGTTGAACAAGTACTGGCGTGAATCAAGGTGAGTTTATAAAGACAGAACAAACCAGCACTTTGAACCAAACTAGTTGAACACAACAAGAAAATGGGAATCCAAACCCCAGTTTTTTTCCCCACGAATAGGTAGCCATGAAAGCACACTATATTAATCTGCACCAAAATGACTTTTTTCCCGGTATAGTTTTACTATTTCGCTCCGGCCGCGGGTCTTCTCTCAAGCTCTCGGCTGTGTGGCACACGCAGGTAGCCCGCATGTACACCATGGTGGTCTCCAAAGTCGCAAATTCTGGCAAGTAACTACGAGGAGCCATTCCGACATCCTAAAGTCAAACGGGATATTTTTATAAACTATATTTGTACGCGTAAATACTCATCTGCTGCTGGCTGTTGCGGCTGTATCATGTCTGATCACACCGTCCCTCGAGCTCTTTACAATGAGACAGCCACGGAACAGGCACAGTCGGTCATCAAGATCTTCTTTTTGTCACGGCCACGGTCGGCGCACTTGTTTGTGTGCGTGTGTGGGCCGTGATTCCTGTCGACCAAAGAAGTAAGAACGGACGCATACCCAGTCCCGAGGAAAGTGCAATTGGATGCTGCGCAGGGGGCCCGATGACGATCCGTACAAATTCATCCTTCCTCAAGACTTCTTCGGTATTTCAAAAGCGAACCGCGTAGCCACGGTACGCACCTCGAAGGCAGCAGCAGTGCAACAGCAGGGTCCGTATATTAAAAAAAATATGTGTGCAGTATAAGCCAGGAGATACAGTTAGGCCTGGAAATTGATCCGTTTTAGTATCGGTATGAACGAAAAAGAAGTCGCATCATCGAGATCCGCAAAAAAGCTCCAGGACACCAATCAATAAGTGATGGGGAAAAAAAACTTTGCCACGAAAAAAAAACTGTTCGAGGGTGCTGCTGCCTCTCTAAACTGAAAACGCTGTTCGGGCCTCGGCATTGCGCCATTGAGCTACGAGCTGAAAAAAAGTCAGCCTTGCTTTTTGCACGAAACGTGCTGCTGAACAGCGCACAAACAGGGCCAGAGCGGAGAGCAGCAGCGTAGTAACAGACACGCGAGCGTGAACGAATCGCACGTTTCTGGCGGCCCCTTGAGATTCGCGGTCGGCCGCACGAGAATTCTGCTCCCCCTGTGGAATACAATTTGTACAGATCAAGTTGCAGGTTATGTGGTCCTGGTTTACTGCTGTTGGGCACGTGTAAACAACGACAAGAACGTACCCACACACAGCATAGGCAATCGACTGCGTGTTGCTGTACTGCACTTCGCCGAGACCGGGATTTCGACGGCGCTGCCCGCACCTCTGGGGAAGGGCGCCCCACCTCCAGCTCACGGGCAAGATGTTGCTGCGCGTGCAGCTGGACTTGAGCCTTGCGGCCAAGGCTGCACTCACCACGCGCCTGGAGTTCTGCATGGTGCTGCTGTTGGTACTCGTACGTACTTACTACTCTGTCAGGAAATGTAAGGAATCGTTTATTTTAATATTTATACTTGAACCGTCCCTATATTTCCGGACAGAGTGGTACCGTAGAGTATTTTTACTCGATCGGTGTCTGACGTGAGACAGCGTTGATGCGCTCGCATCTGAATGCTAGGGGTGACTCGCTGTCTGCTACATTAAGGCCCGATCACAGATTGTTTTCGCTACGGCGATGGCACCGGATGTGATGGCAGTCGCTCGGCGTGCGGCCACGCTCAGGTCTGGGACCGTTCGCCCGATACAAAGAAGACTGGACGTCCATTTTCCCACCTAGGTGTATTTTTAGTCGAATTTCCCATACACAATTTACTCATATAAAGAAGGTCAAGTTCGGGAGCAAAATTCTTGTCGGCTACTTGTCGATTTCGAGCGCGGGTTGCATTGCGGTGTGCGCAAAGTCCTGGCGGAGGGGTTGACATGTACATGTTTTCTAGTAGTGCCAAATATATAGCAGTAGTGCTCCCCTATAGAGAGAAACATACGAATACAACCTGGTCAATCGACTTTTCCAGCGTATTTTGGGACGGAACAAAAAATCTGCAGATTAAATCCTAGTCAATCACCGCCTCTTCCTTTGTTGATGGGATGTGTTTGTCGAACGTTATCATCCGATTCGTTTCCTGTGTCAAGTAGTCAAATATTTGGTGCAAGCGTGAATGCAGTTTAAATCCGAGTAAATAAGGCGGTGGCAGACTATTTAAAACAAAAGTTCTTTCGATTTTTTTGAACGGTTTATCGAATAGACTGGACAGTTTTTAACGTCTAAAACGAATCCATTCCCACCCCTAACAGTGCGATTTTCAAATCGAGTACGCGTCGTCGAACCTCGTTCCGCCATACAGAAGTATGCAGCAGTACTCGGATACATGGGAATGATTTATAATGATGCTGCTCCATTTTGACCTTGCGGCTAGCCCGGGATTCCAAGGCAACCACATCCCAAAGGGGAACCTTGTACATATGTAACAGACAGACGTAAAAATAAATGGGTTCGAATTCGGAAACTACGTTCGTTCGTTCGTGTAGGCATAAACCTCTTGCTCGTTTAAGATACATTGCCGAGTCGTCAATAATTTTACCAGCATGCCTGAGCAACGCTCCAGCCAGCGGCATGCAAGCTCGGTGCACACGCTAGCAGTTTCTTCCGCCACCTCTCCGACAGTAGTGGACGTCATATTGCTTCCGTTGGTGCGCGATAAACGTCGGCGCAGAAACCTGGTACAAACTAAACCTTACGACTACTATTAATAGAACCAGACTGCCCGTGTAAAACCCAGAAGAAGCTACGTGTAAAACCCAAACGGAGCGACCTACACGCCACGCGGGAAAACTAGAGCCCTTGGGCAGCAGTGTCTCACGCCGCACACGGCGTAGTTTTTGAGATTAAGAGCAGAGAGAGGCCTGGGGAATGATACGAATCACGGTATCAGTTTCTTCCTCCTAGTAAACAATCTCCAAGATGCTGTGAGCCTCTCACCTTCAAGTCCACCGACAAGAAGTACAAGGCCGAAGTGATTCCTGAAAAACTGTGGGCCGTTGTGCTCGGGGACTCGAACCAGATGTAGCGGGGGTGGAAGGTAAAACGCCGAACGCTACCGTCTGCAGGGCTCGGTTGGTTTCGGTGGGCCTCGAACGTGAAAACGTGATAACCTGATGTCAGACGACATTTTTTTTCTTTCTGGGTTTGTCAACATATGTAATTGCTGATAAATCAGGGGATGGGGGACGCACTAAAAACAGAGTTAAGTTTTTTTTTTTTTTTTTATGCATCACTTTCATTTTCCAGCAGGTTTTACCCTCAGCGGTCTTCTTCTGGACAAGCCGTGGTCACAGGTGTCGTCCGTTCTCCCCCCCCCCGGTACGTGCCTTCATTTTTTGTCGGGCATAGGGTTCAGCATTCCCACTACTCGTTGATTTTCATCGAATGTAGCTAACTCACGCTTTCGGGCTTTCTGCTAATAATCATTCTTGATGCAAGAAAAAGTCCTTAGGGCCTATCTTATCGAGATGACTTTCGGTTCTTTCAAATGCACTTGATTTTTTTTTCTAATTTAATTTGCATCTGATTGAACGAAATTTAGTGTTCCACGTTAAGATGGGCTCTTACGAGTATGCACTCGGTGATACTTGGACCCACGAAATTGATCTTGGTAGGCACGCGGACCATACTAAGCCTGCCGGCGAATTTTTCGTGTGCCGCGCCAGCTTTTAATTAACTCAATTCCGAAGCCCCCGAAAATTCTTGGAAACTCTGTGCTGTACGTAACTGGGACAGCACGCAGTAAACGAGAATAGACAGGGCTCTGCGGTGCGAGGATACATCTACTCTGCGCTTCGATATCACGTTCGTTGCCGACTGCGACTGTAGAATGTTCTCAATGTTGCCGATAGCCATCGCTGTCTGTGCCGTTAGCGCTCTGCTGCTCAAATAGGCTACTCTGGTGATATCTTTGCTGTTGGTATTTGGAAGAGCGATATATCTCTGCACGTGCAAGAGCGCACGTACATCTGTACAGCAGTACTACAAATACTCTGTAGTACTCGACAACGAGTTTCATCGCGAGAGCAGGTAGTACGACGTTTATAAGTCGCAAGGAGATTGCGCTCTGGCGCACTCGTCAATATGCGAAGGATACTACTATATTTTTTCCATCGGGCAGGAGCCTACTGGCTGTATGTACGTACATCGCATACATCAGTATTATTATTAGTAGCAGTGTACAAGTACCTGGTACAATATTACGTAGGCGCGGCCTACCTGGAGCTAAGACAGCACCGTGCAGGTTCGTTCATAAATAAATGCAAAAGTGCAGATTGAGAGGACAGACACAGTGGTCATACGAGTATATAGTCTAGCACACGGTAGCTTTGTTTTTCCGTGTAACGCGTATACTTGAAGTTTACAGTAGTAGTATGCATAGTTTAGCTACCTGATGTCAATTTGTTAATGTTATATCACACCAATCATGACAAACGAGCCTTGTGCCACCGTTAGTGTTGCCGTGGTGAATGCAACGCACATATATGCATATTCAAGCTCTATCTCGATTCTATGGCAGCCTGGATGATCTGATTCTCTAGGTTCCCCATTTGCCACAAAAAGGCAAACTACTTCTTGGCCTGCTTTACATCCTTTAGCATGTATCAACCACAACGACACGGCACCCATGCCGAAGAGATGGACTGCGATTTTGCAAAAGGGTTCTGCAGTACATCCACTGTTGATTCTCAGTAGGCCGCGAATGGAATCGGCATTCCGTTTCCTCTTTGGTAACGACGCCCCGCCAACAATTCCCCCTCTCACACAAATACTGCCCACATCATCGCCTTCCCCGCCCGCCACATCACCGCCCCCCCCCCCCCCCTAACATCAACATCCCATATCATGCTCGCGAGCCTCCTCCACCTCTGCGCTGTGTCCAGCGCGAATAAAGACACACAACAATGGACTAGCTTGAGCAACTTCTGAAGCGGAGACTCTCGGGAATATGGTGCCCTCACTGAAAGCCAACCCGAAACTAGTCGGTAAGCCATCATCATTCGCTTAGCCAGCTTCTTGCAACATCGATTCCGCGTGCTCTGCCATCTCCGCTGGGCAAGTGATCAACTTCGGACTTCTTCGTTGACTGGACGGTTACGAAGTGACGGGTTCCTGTCTGACTGCCTGCAAACGGCGCGAACGAATCCGATCACAGTGAGGACGCAAGGGGTGATGATACCAGACTTTAGTACTCGCTCACAATTCAACACGATCGCCGCGAAAGAAAATGGCACAAAGGTAGATTACGTGCAGGCACGCAGTTTATAGAGACTCGCAAAACTGGTGCAGACGTAGCGTCAGTAATCCATACCCAGTTAATTAATGGTCCTCCGTGCCTGTCGTACAGGCATGAACGAACGCAGCCCATTGTCGAGAAGTTGGTGCTCGACCGTCCACAGTTCCTATATTCGGCGCTCCGGCCTCTTCACAATCTACTGCGTCAGTGTTATCGTCTCTGCCACCTCAAACTTACGATAGCGTACACGTTATAGAGTATCCAACGTCAAACTGGTCTAGCCGACATTCCGCGCGGTAACTAGCCGTGCCGAAAACACGGTACATATCTGGGTTATCCGTGAAACCCGCCTCGTAAATATAGGGTGAAACCACCCGGGTGTAGCTTCCTGCACATGGTCTATTGGTCATTGTGCCTAGAACCCTATTAAGAGCAACTTGGCCTATGCCCCTGCGCTTTCTCAGAATATTCATGGGAAAATCAGGATCGGCCACGACCCTTTCGAGAACTCGCTCGAACCAGAGCTCACTACGTGCTAGGGGCGCATAGCGAACGTCTGCTAATGAAGTACGAGCGAAAGCGATCTGTACGACGATTGTATTGCGTACTTGGGTACATCGCAACGCTCACCTGTGTCTAGCATCCCCCCCTTTCGACAATAGCAGTACGGGTTACAATACGTTATGACAAAATACCCAATAAGCCGTGCACACAAAACATTTTGACGATGGTAAATGCGCGGAGGGGAGTTTAAGGGGTGTAATTCATTGGTAATCTTCAGGAAATGAAACCGATATATCCAAGTCGTGTTTCTATGTTGAATATGCTTTCACTAAGTGATGCTTGCGTACTACGGTCGTGAGAGATAACTGTTAATAGTCGCCTTGGTCGAGCCTTGTGTGGTGCCGTACACACACACATTCCCGCTAACTGCGAGATAATCGAGCCATCATGTCTACGATATTTCCTCGTGCTGGCAATCGATAGCTCAATAGTCCCCCTCCACTGGCAGGAGTCTCTGGAAGTGGTTACACCGGAAATTAGATTAACTCATTGAAGCTGTCATCCATATGCAAGTCCACGTCACAAGCGGTTCTTAGTAGGATGTAGCTCACCCTTCATGCCACTCACCGGATACCTCACGGCGCTTCGCGCTTGGTGCAAGCAATCTCTGCCTGGTCGGTGAAAACCCGACATGTTCCGTCCCGGCATTGTAGGGATGCGAGGGTCTATGGTCATATGACTACGGCCATGCATGAGATCGAGTACATCTCTCCTACTCAGTACACCCCCCCCACTGGCAAGATTGCGTCCAGCCTCACCTTGATAGGATAACATCTAAGGTCGGACACAGCTGGCCAGGGCCTTCCGCATCCGGCTTGACCTCGTCCTTGGCTTCAACTGGGACATATCGCTTCGGGTGCTGGAAATAGAGACGGTAGACAAAACTAACGGGGTAGGGGATAAGCAGCAGGCGATTTTGTCGACAACCGGCCAGAGTGTAGAAGGTCGCTAATCGTCTGTATCCCAATATACAAGCAAATGATAGAAATGCGGGCTCGGACTCATAGTAAAAAGCGCGCCTGAGGCACGACCTGACTGCACTCGCACACGGTGTGCACTCCATGGAAATCTTGTCACCTCTATTTCTAGTAGGCTCTTTCATCTTGTGAAACTTATCCTCGGTACGATGTGCCACACGCTAGAAAGAACGTTCGTGCCTGAAGACATGCTAGTACATCCCAACGGATCGCCGTGCTTGCGAAGACAGCATGCTTGCACCACTTCTCGTTGTCCATCGGCCCAACGGATGCCTACTCTTTGGCTCACTTTCTCGCCATACATACCCTCAAACGTAGAAATTCATTAAGTGGCCAGGGCGGTCTGCTCATCTATGAACTTGTACGCTGGGGACGATTATGGGCCCAACGATAGAATATAGCCTACGTACTAGCTAGACGGCCATCACGTGGGTCCCTCCTGCTTCTACAGCAGAAAAAAAAACTTGGCTGTAATACAAGAAACCTAAAATTCAGGTGCCTGGAACCATATTTTCAAACTTCAGCGACGAGGTCCGCCCCGAAGGAGGACACGAAAAGGGCTGTCGCTTTGGCACACTCACGGGACACACCAAGGAGCTCATACCAGGTCTGCCAAATTTTGGCCCGCAAGGAACTGTCGGGATGAGCAGAAAAACGAAACGTCCTCAGGAAACAAAAGGGCGGCAGACGTGCTTCCATTGTTTTGTTGTCAGGACTATTTTGTGTTGTGTGCACACTTCGGACAACGGAAAATTCAGATAACACTTATCTACATTACCGGGTCTAGCAGAGGAACGTGGTAACGTACTAACATAGTGTTAGCACTGCAGGAGCGATCATGGTAACGCGATAACACAGTGTTAACTGGAAACCCACGAACGCACACGCGCCTTAACGTAATTTATGTTGCTGCTCGGTCTCGTCCAGCTCTCAGATCTGGTACAGTAACATTATGTTATGCCGCGATCAATCCTCGAACTAACACTACAACACAGTGTTAGGCTTTGACCAAACACGTACGTTATCACTAACATGCCCAGATCGATATCCGCATATTTACTATTAAATATTAATAACACGATATCATTAAATGTTATTGTCGACGCAGCAGACGTAACACACTAACATACATAGTATACTCTTAGCAGGAGTGTTACACCCAACACCCTAACATAACGTTACCACATGTTCGCCAGCACTACTGACACATAACATTGTACTACAGATAACACACTAACGTAACATAACGCAATGGCCAGCATTGCTAACACGACGTTATCTGGACCCCCATTTGATTGCCTTAGGCTCGAATAACGTAACACTTAACGTACGTTAGATACGTTTCAGTCCTCGCCGGCCCATATGTAACATTTAATATTACATGATGTTACGGTGTTACCGTCAGTATAGATCTGATGGTAACATTCCGTTACCGTGTGACCATAAAAATCAATCCGGGTCTAACTTTATGTTACTGAGTTACCGTTGGGGTCGAAGTCATTCTAATGTAATGTTACTACGTTACCCTTTGGATCTTCCCGAGATCAAGCATGTGAAACCTGTGTTAGTGGTAAAGGGGGCGTGTGGGAGTAACATAATTATTATAACGTGGCCATGTTATCCAATTTGGCCGACATTCCAGTAGGGGATACCTATAAAAACATCCCCGGGGGGAAGATAGCATGGCATCCCCGGAAAAAAAAAAAAAACGCCCCTGTATTTCAAAACCCCTAAACAGGGGATATTGAAGGGGGATCCGCGCTAAAACACGCCTCATTCTTTTTGGTGGAAACCCCGACAGCACGTTATCCATCTATAACGTAATCTGCACACTCGCACGTACGAGTTAACACGGCAGGAACATATTGTTGACGTTAGGTTGGGGGTCTACGATATCTGCTAACTTGTGTCACTACATACATTGCATACGAGTTAACACATCAACACAATGCTCGTGTTTTATCGATCACATACGGTATCCGTTTGGCGTATGTTATGTTATTGTAGCAAGACTTTCGCATTACAATACCCTCGCATATCGTCGCTCGATAGGGACTGCTGCTGCGGCTGATACGGTAACACAATACTAACGTCGCATCGACCATATACGTCATCCCTCTAACGTGTGCTACGACAGCCACTAGGAAATTCACTAACACACAAACATAGTGATATGTACGCGTTCATTTGGCCGTGTACGTGTTCCGTCGAAAGGGTGTTACTCGTAGCAAGTAACAATCCCGCTGACACACTAACATAACATTACTCGCTACGGGCTGATGTCGTTAACACGTTCACGTAATGTTAACGTTTAATTGACCATGTACGCGATCCCTTCAACGTATGCTACGAAATCACCAGGAATTCCGCTAACACGCTAACATAGTGTTACTCGCTATGGGCTGCATACCCTAACACCGTAACACACACACATATACCTGGTATATATACTGCGGTCAGTACGGGATCAAGGTATCACTCTAACAGAATTTTACGCGATCGCCCGCCAATATCACAACACATTAACACTACGTTATCACAAAATCTAGAAAGTAGTTAACGTACATAGTAACGTAAAGTTCCGTTTTTTTTCGCTGACGCCTATCATTAACTTGAAGCGTTAAGTGTTACGTTATCCGAGGTGTGGTTTTGTGGGCAGTGCAACACACGTGCGTGTGGTTCCAGGAAAACTGCTTCCAAGGGAGACAGGGGTTCGTTGGAAACCCCTGTACTTGCTCCGCAGTTGCATCCGGACAGGACAATACAGGAGGGTCTCCGCACGTCGCGGCGGGAGAGCAACCAGGGCCGCACTTACAGGAGGTGTGTCCAATAGTTATGGACAAATGATACGATGATTGGGTTTTGTGCAAGAAGGCGTTGTGGGAGACGCTGTACCCAATTTGGCATGTGCGTACCACGGTAGTCCTGCGCGAACGAGACAGACCTTGCTTGGTGAGATAGCCGTTTGGGCCATCTCGACGTCCCAATAGATCGCCAGCGATGAACACAGCGTAGAGCCAAGTGTATTTCCAATTTACCGCAAAATGATCCTTCCACATGAACTTAAACGACCAGAGTAAAATTCAAATTTGTTGCGCTGCTGCGCACCTTGTGCACTTTCGCTGCCGATTGCATCTACTGTAGATCTACGAGTAAAATGTGTCGTGTAGTTTACGAGGTGGTGTGTACGTGTGTACGAGTACGGTACGACGGTGACAAGATGCAAGGTCCAACGGCTAAGCAGCCCCCCATAACAAACGGGTGGAAAATATTTCTACCCGCATCAGGAGCATTAGCAGCAGCACTGTGGAAGTTTTACGCCAATATTCCATTCAACTGATCGCGCACTAAGCCAAGACATGTATACCACACAGGTGGCCACTGGGGTACCTTGTGGCACGTTGTCTTTCGATCACAACCTCACCACCTTGCGAAGGTGTTGCCCCAATGTGCAGACAAGCTAAAATCCCCTCTTTCCTTGAGCAACGTCTTCAATGGGACAACGGCCAGCGTTCGAGTTATAGGGGTGGTCGAACAAGCCCTGTAGACGTCGTCACAGGATAATGAACCGATTTGTATGATGAGAACCTTATCAGAGGCGAGGAGCGTGGGGATGGATAGATCCGATGAGAATCGATATAAAATACCATATAATCGCCCCCCCAGGGATATCCTAGGAAATCTGGCAATCTGAAGACAAAACAACTGAAGAAAACATTTTTTTTTCTGTTTTCACAAATGCATTTACCGACACGCCACGTTCGTGATAATGCTGTACCCGAACCTGCCGTATAATACTATTATTACAGCTGTACCTCCACGAAGTGTGCGAACACGATCTTCTGGTGTTTCTCGAATGTCTAGTGATGAAGGTGGGGCTGCAAGACGTGTGTTTTGTATGACATACGGCCCAGACGTGATACTTTCAAATCTCAACATCGACGCAGTATTCCGTGAAGAAGGAAGATAACGCCGTGCGTGATGCTCCTGATACCTCCTCCTCCGTGTGCCGTTATCAAGTAGGCTCTACCATATTTAAAACTTGAGGTGGCGTGAAAGTTGACGCTGTCATGCGGCGCAGTGACAGATGAAAATGCGGAGGCGCGCGGGAGCATGTGAAACCGAAGGTACGAGGCAACACTTACGACCATAGTGTGTCGACTTACGCGGTGGGCAGAGAATGGGAGACTCACGTCCGTCATCATGCCTCTAGGCTGCCGGTTTCGCATACGTGTGCACCCTGCTAGATGCATCTACTCTACCAACCCTTGCGTTTAGCCCGAAGACCAAGTAATTCACATATATGTTTTTGTAGGGGACACTAGCGTCATGCATAGTGCGTGGTGCCCAAAACGTACGTACTCACCGGGAGCCCCGGACATGTTGCGCGTCTACTCGGTTACCTCACGTAAGGTTTTCCAGATGGTACAAAACGGCTAGTGTTGGCTCCAGCGGTTGGAAATCACACTTTGCCATGACCAACGACACCGCGGAAGTCACCTCCCGGTTTATCCGGCAGTGGGCTAGGCACGCAGTCCCGGACGCCGAGTGTTGAGCGGGTAACCGGGGCACCGTCGACTCCGCACACACCAACCGGGACAAGCGCGGGACCGGTAGCGCGACCCTGCTCCGACCATGGCGATGGACGAGCTGCGGAGTCCGCCATAGCCACGAAAACTCCAGGAGTACCCGGCAAGCGAGCGGCGGTGGATTCCGGGCGCGGGTCCCGGTCTAGTGGAAGCAAGTCACAAGGTCGCACTGTAAGGCCAATTCTTATGCAGTCGGATTTGCAATCAGTCGGAAATGGTGCGATCGGCACGTTCGCACGAGTTTTTGCCCCGACAAGGTGTGAAACTGCTGTTTCTCGCCTCGGAATGATATTGAATTTCCTCCAAGACATATCTAGAGCCGTTTCCCGCTTCTCCAGGTGCCCAGTTGCAGGAAGTCACCGCCGGTACTTTTCCGATCCATCGGGGTCAAATATGATTGCAATCCCCGATTGAATCGGATTTTGTTTTTTTCCGATCCGTCAAATTCACGTCCGCGTTCGCCGAAGCTTCAATACACTCTCATGTACAAGCATAACTTCAACATACTTTCACGTACTTGCACCCACTTCCATTAAACTCCCAATAAATATGTTCGGCTTCTACTACCATGGAAAACTCCCATCTACGTCTGCAGACGCTTCTATCTACTCCCATATGCCAGTGGGACGTTGGCCTAATTCCACGTGCTTGCATCCACTTCCGTGCTACTTCTAATGCTAATATTTGACTTTTGTGACCACGGAAAACTTCTATGTACCACCACAGACCCTTCTATCCATTCCCATATGCAAGCGAAACTCACGCCTATTTCCAAGAACTTGCATCCACTTCCATTCAGCTTTCACAACTGCCATTCAAGTTCCACCACTTCCATTTCACTTTAGTTTCTACGTCAACGTCCAGGTTCGTGCGTAGAAGTATACATCCACTGCCATATGTAAGCTTAACCTCCACCTACTTTCGCGTGCTTCCATCGACCTCCATTCAACTTCCTAAACATACATTTTTCTTCAGTTTACACGTAAACTGTCACAGCGTCCGTTTGGAGTGGGTGTAACCAAATATTCTGTTCAACTTCCATTTCACTTCAAATCTTCCAGTCATATCTCACTCACTTCCATGTACCCCCCTATTTCATGCAAAAATGTGGCCATGCGAATGTCGTTTTTCGGAACTCGTAGTCCTACGTTTAGGTATACCGGGTTGTAAGTAAAAGAAATGGAGCTATCGCAGACGCCGATGCGTGGTGTAATATATTTCAACACTTGAATATAATGCCAGCACTCATGGTAATGACATGGCTTTGAGGAGAGATACAGTCGTGTACACAGCATCGAGCAACAGCAGAAGCCGCAAAAACAGTTGTCTATATTCCGGGCAGGAATCCGCCCATTCTCATCACTCTGCTACCGCATCGTCGACCCCTAGGGCATCACGGTGATCTTTCCTACGCACTAAAACCAAAAATAAAAAACTCCGTGCTCATTTTGCGCCGAGATGGCAATGAAAAAGTTGTTGCGGAATGATACTGCATGTATCAGCTGTGGTTTTAAGCAGAGGACGTGCGGATCAAAATAGACCCAACTCGACGAAAGCAAAATTTCTCGATAAATACACATTCCTGCGACAACCTCATCAGCCAATATCCGATGATCTGTCTCGAAGTATCTCAAGGAGCTTTTCTTCGTAGGCGATTGTCACGTTTACGCAGTTAACGACTCTACCGCAGCAATGCTGCTTTCGAAACCCAATAACGGCGACAAAATATACGATAAGTTCCGTAGTTTCAACCCGTCTATGAGGAGAGTGCGCTCGCCGCAGTACGACTGCAGCACGACGACCGTATTCTGTCGGCTTCCTACCGCCTTTTCCGATTTGCTCTACTGTAGTTCGACCACCAAAATTTACACGCCCATAATCGTCCGGTTCTCATCATGATGTGCGTGCGTTTAATTCCAAGTATCTTCACTTTGATGTGGAGAAACACGTTTTCAAGGTTCAATGATGATTCCGGCATAGTCCGTGTCGAGGGGAATGCTGCGGAGATCAGCGTGAGCCTCTGGTGATGTCGTTTGTAACCAAGAACTACTGTATATGCGTCGTGGGTTGTAGATTGAGGCATCACCCCCCTGGTCCACGGTCTATGGTCACGTAACCATGAAGGCAGTCGGTAGTGTTACCTCGAGCGAACGAGAGTTTTGATTTATGATGGTACCTAAAAGTTGGGACCGTTTTCGACTCCAGGCTCAAGCCGATTTCCTAAACGTCGTTTGTTTCAGGGCCTTTTAACACAGGGGGGGGAGGGCAGCCGAGACGTTTTTTACTTGAACGTACGTCGACTACGAACGTTGAGGTAGACCCACAGTGTTCGGTTTTGGGTCATTGCTGCTTGCGGGCGTCCCAGAGCACGGGATCCGACCATGGCTGCCTCTTCGATGGGCAGCAAGCGGGTGACTCGCCTTGGTGCCGGCGAAGGTGTGCTCGTGGCATACGCGGCTGGAGGTCTTGCGACGGGTGCTCGATACCGTAGCGATGACGATTTGTCTGCCGCAAGGGAAAATTATCGAGCTTCGCTAGTTGCTCGTGGGGTGGCCAGAGGACCGCCACGACGCTTCAGAATTCCACTTTCGTTCGTTGATGGGGAAGTTGTCGCACGTGTACGAAGTCGTGCAACCGGGCAAGGTTTTCATGAGGGGCATGCTGAATCAATCTGCCATGCTCCCCTCACAGGCCTGGCACAAGAGAGTCCGGGGTCCAGCGGGGGGCGATCTCTTGTGGTCGTGTGGATCTCACGTTCGCCTTAGTGCCGAGCCTTGCGATAATGTCTCGTTTTACCGGCTGATGGTAGCTAATGCAATGGGCCCGAGATGAACCGGCACGCTGTACGCTCCGGCACCGAGGTTTTAGTTGCAGTCCTACTGCGCATGATCACAAGCGATGCCTCGGGGGACGCGATGGGGAGGTTGTGTCTGGAGACAGGGCCGAGTTGGAGGTTCGTTTTCGATGCCGACACACAAGATCGCCTTCATTCATGTGTGCAGGGGATTAGCGATTTGTCTATTAACGTTTAATAGGAATTGCCGGCCTTGGTGGTCACCGTATGGGCGTTCTCAGGTGAGGCCAGGCCAAGGCAGTGCCCCATTATTTCAGCGAGAGTATCATAAATTCGGGCGACAATATGTCGGCAGTTCACTGGGTCAACCCATTCCGGGAAGAACGCCAGCCGAGGGCGGGCGCACAGATGCGAACATTCGATTGCCCAGAAAAGCGTGGTGGCTGGTGCTTTCGGGCCAAACACGTGCGTGGCATTGCGAATGTTTTTTGGCAACGGTGTGTCACGATGAGATCGTCCCACTGTCGCCCCTAGCCTTCACGCGCACCGTCCTGGCATCGATTTACAAGGGGGAGGCTCTCTGTACCGACCTCTTGGCCTCCAACACGTCGGTGGTTCAGTTTCGAGCTGGATTAGGCACACGTACGAGTCTGGTCGCCGATCTTGGAGTACGTTTCGCAGGTTGATGGGCTGTCCTGAGTTTGTGGTTGGGAGTGATTCGGACAGTTACAAGACCCGGGCGTCGGTTGAATTTGCCTCGTGGTGATGAGTGTCAAAAGGTCATCTAGAGGATATCATATATCAGGGAAAATCGCGACGATGCGTTATTTCTATCGACTGTGGGTGGGAGAGGAGCTATCTGTCACTATTCTCGCGGTTCAGGGTGCGCTCAGATGTATTGCACAGACCCACGGAACGACCGCAACCCCACGACGCGTTCCGCTACCGGTACACTTCGGCACATGTCTCGCGGGGCAAACCCTCATTCAGGTGTTGGACCCGGAGGGGAAGGGTTTTCGGTTGTGTACATGGCTTAGTTTCTTCCTGATGACGAGATCAGACGAAACTGTTCGCCGCCAATTCAGGGGGCGTTGCATCTGGTGCACTGCCTGACGAAGGGTGACGGGGGCATCTTACTCCAAGGGCACACAGATGCGAACGCCGGATGTCAACAGGACAGCGAGGCAGAGGTGCGGTTTACGGGGTATAAATGTGACCAGGAACAGATTGGAAACGTACGCTTGCGGACTGGAAATGAAGTGCGGGGGCCGCGGTCGTCCGATAGGGCGGACGGCGGGGCCGTCGCCCCTGTATTTGAGTTAATATCATTATTTTATTGTTTTCCCGCCCATGCCCCCCTTGCCAGGTATCGATTTGGCGTGGCTGTACGAGCGGTTAAGTACAGTCGTGCTCTCAGAGAAATAGAGGAATAAGTGGCGAAGTCAAAACCGAATCCCGAGGCGTTTGGCCTGCACTCGGTGCGTATTGGAGCTGCGACCACGCTCGCGGCAGGGGGAGACTTATCGGAACGAGTGATCCAGAGAGAGAAGGGAAGTGGACGTCTGACGCGTACAAGACGTACACACGAAAAAACATAGAATACTTCACAAGCCTGTCACGTACGCTTGCGGCGGCAAATGTGACAAAGAAGAGACAAGCGGGGGAGGGAGCATTTTTAGGGCGAAAATAGCACCATCGGTAAACAGTAGTATCACTCTACCTTTGCATTGGACGAGTCGAGTGGTACGGTACCATTCAGAGGCTTGGTCATCCGAGCCAGCTGCTGGCCGTACTAGTTTGGAACCCGGCCAGTATCATACTAAAAAGAGAACGTAAAAAACGGTGGTCGAGATAGGATTGCAGGAATCCGCGATACAGGTATCTGGCCGAGGGGGAGAATCCCTCTCTCACGACTCAGACTACGATAATGACAATGCAATAAGACCTATTCCGATGGAAACACGAAGTCCAAAAGTTTTCTTTAAAAAATATTGCTTTAAAAATACAGCCGAAAATATCCTCGTACCGCCGCTGTGGGAAAAAAAGGAAAACAAAAATGTTTGATTTTTTCTTCTTTTTCTAACGGCTGCAGGCGACGCAAGTTGTTTTCTCTCGTTGCAAATTGTCAACACGCCGATACAAATCAGCTCGTGCGACGACAGATGCTCGACCTCGATATAGACTCAGCCCACGGCCAACCCGCTTGGTGTCCGGTAAGGCCAACGAGTGTAGATGACGGCATCGAAGAGAGGAAGTGGATAAATGCTCTAGGGGGCGAGAGCTTGCCGGCGGCGTCCTGCGGTATCCTCCCAAACCTGAAAAAATGCATGTTTTTTTTACATTCGAGACGGATCGAGAATTTTTGTCTTCTGTTTTGTACACACCAGCGGCTAAATACTTTTTTATCGTACGCCTGGCCAGCGCCCGCCACACGTCACTGGCCATTGTTTAAAGACGGTGACCGAAGGGTCGGTCGGAGCCCCTAACGAGCGCACTCCGTTCAGAATTCATGACGCAATCGTTGGTTTTGTCGATCGATGTCTGTCGAGGACTCTGAATCTCGCCGCTTCGAACCAAAGATTGGCCTGAGTTTTTCTCAAGCCGATCTTGGCCCAAGATCGACCCCGGATTTGCTTTTTTTTTTTCGTGCTTTTCCAAAAGTTGGGAACTTTTTTTTTTCTAAACGTGCCCATAGGAAGCGTGTTCTAAAACCTTTTGGCTGGTATCTTCGGAACTCAAACTTTTGTTTATATTTCGCTTTCCCATTGGCATAGGCATAGGCAGCTGTAGGTCTAAGTGGCGGCGGATATTTTGGGTGGTGGGGCATGGACACGTTTTGTTTGTGCAGTCTTAGAGCGCCAATGGATCTTTCAAAAGCGGCGCATTGCGTGGTGGTACATTCCTGCAGGCCGGCTCAAACGACATACGATTTCTGTCAAAGAGTCACTTATGTGCGTGATTAGGAAGCACAGATACAGCGTGCCTGAAAGTGCTTGCTTTAAAGTACTCTCACCAGAAATAATCTCACGTCTGTGTGATCATGAGGCGTATAAGGACATCATGATCTTTGGGACTTGAAGAGGGCGCAAGTGACGATGCATTCCGACGAACAGGACAGCATGGACGAATTGTTCAAGTGGGGAGTCTTACGAAAAGAGGGTACCAGGTATAGGTTTTGCCAGCGACTCGAACTGCAGCATTATTGTACACATGTCGTTAATTTGAGTACGTTGTTGGATGGTGGGTGGACGTTCTTGTTGCTGCTGTTGGTGTTGTCGTTGTTGATGGTTTCGTTGTTATTAGTTTTGTTGTTATATGTGTCTCATCGCCAGTGCGGAATCCGTGGCCACAGGAGCCGCAGTCACCATCTCCCCTCCTACGGCACCTGGTGATCGCTCCTCTAAGCGTGTACCTCGCTGTTTGTTGCTGTGCTATAGGGTTTCTACGGAACCCAAAACACGGCGTTGTCTGTTCTGATGAACAATTTCACCGTCGAAAGTGTGGCGCTCAATATTTCACGAACCGATTGCTGACACCATGAATTTATTTGGGAGGTGCGATTGGTGATGTATTTTTCGTCCGTTCGGAACAACCGCAGTTAAGTGAACAGTGATGAGAACCCCAAAGGGTGTGCCAGTCGTTTTTGCGCTTTTGATTCACAGCGACATCAAAAACAGCGGCAGACGGTGGAAGTAAATTAGTCAGCTATCACTCTCGCTACCGGTAAGCCGCAGCAACGCCTTGCTCCCACTGCAAATGCCGTCCGCGCAACAAGTGGGTAAGGCTGGTCTTGCCTTGTTTGTGGTGTTTGAGCGAGTTCGGTAGCTTTGAAAATACCATTCGATCTCATGAACATTTATGCTGTTGGTTGCTCTTTCGAGAGGCGACGGCGGCTACCGAGCCCACCACTACTGTACCAAGCGGGTAGAGCTTGTCTTGTCTTGTATCGTGCATCCTTGCCCGCTCAGTTGTTTTTCAAACGCTGCTTCGAGCCCAACGAATTTGCTGTGGTGCAGGGCACAAGAGATTTCTGCTGTAGAGTAGTCACCTCACACCACTGACGATCACAGTAACTACCGGGCTCGCCACCGCTCAGCACCACCAGCATATAATTTCTACCGCTTTTGTCCCGTTGTACAATGCGAGTAGGGCGTGCCTTGTCTTCTGTATCGTGCTTTAGACGACTAGCTGATGCCAAAGCCTATTCGGTATCTAGGTTGAACGTTTTCGCTTCTCGCTCCCGCGTCTCGCTTTGTTTTTTGGGTGGGTTGAGCAGGCTGCAACGGCGGGGTATGTGAATCCGATCAATGCAACAGTTTTTTTTTTTTCAACTATTTGTGAAATTTTCTTGGATAAACTCCTTTATCTGGTAGCACACCGGGGGGCCAAGAATTGTAGTACGTTCCGGTTCCGTTTGCAACACAGCTATTGGTGCGGACACGCTCTGTGCTCGATGGGTGCTGGCTTCGTGTGGATAGACGTACCCTGGGTGCGTGGGACTCGGCGGCTGTCGTGCTATATGTTTTTATTGTGTACTGTGTACTTGAAACGCGTTTTAGTGATCTCAGTGTGAAAACTCCGGAAGAAAACGATGCGCTTCAGCAAATCGGTTTGAGCCTGGAGTCGAAAACGGTCCTTACTTGAAGGTGCCGGGTAGCCACTGCCTTCATGGTCACGTGACCATGCACTGTAGGCCTGGGGGACAATGCTTCAATGTACAGCCCACAAACAACATAAAAGTACGTATGTGTTCGATGTGACATCACGAGAGGATCACGTTGATCTCCGCCGTATTCCACTCACCACGCCCTACCCTAGGAAAATCATGAACCTTCGAAACATGTTGACTCACGAAAATATGACGATGCTTGCAATCGAACATATGCAATTTATGCTCAGATGCGGACGATTCAACAGCCAGTGCAATGTCAGAGGCCGTTAAACGCTGGCAGGAAACGATCGTGCTGTAGCACTGCGGTGGGCGAACTCTTCCACTCAGACAGGTTGAAACTACCGAACTTATCCGGTTCTTTATCGTTGTCTCTGGGTCTCGAAAGCAGCATTGCCGCGTAGCGTCTTTAATTGCGTGACGTGATACTCGCTACTAAATGACGCTCGGTGAGAAATTTCGAGACAGATCATCGGATATTGGCTGATGAGGATGCCGCAAAAATGTGTATCCATTGAGAGATCATTGATGTCTTCGAGTTGGGTCCATATTCATCCGTACGTCCTCTGTTCTGAACCAGAGTTACCTTCAACACCAATCAGCAATTGATTTTCATTGTTGTCTCAGCGCAGAAATAAGCGCACCTGTTATGTTGCGACTCACACCCATGCCTTGGAGAGGGAGTCTGGATGCGGCTCAGGATTCGAAAATGAGAGGTTCGACCAGAGTGCGATAATGCGAGCAGTAGTTTGAGCCAAACAGGTGACAGCGGAGACTTTTGGTTTTTGAGTTTAGAACGTAGAGGACACTACTATGATGCCTCTTGTTGTCAAAGATGCAGTAGCAGAGTGATGAGAAAGGGCGGTAGAACCAGCGGGAGAGAGTGGTATGTGGGGATAATGTGTGTAGATGGTACAGCTATTTAGCATGGGAATGCCGGGGAAACTGCGCGTGGTGCCAACTATAGCAATATTGGGCGGGATCATAGCACAGATTTCGGCACCGTAGTAACCTCCACGCTAGCTGCAAATATCTACAAACCAGCCAAGCTGTTTGTTCAGATGTGTTTTCGACGTATCTTCGAAAGCTTTTACAATGGGGAATTTCGCTCACGCGGTGAGAGGTGGCAGGGTAGCGGAAAAGGAAAAGGGGGTAACAACATAGTCTGCATTTCAAGTTGTTTACGTTTGCAGCGGGGGCACAGGTAAACACAGAACGATAAGGCGGAAATAGCCCCGTTGGTTCGACCGACATCAGTGGTATTGGGCGGCAAAGCTACACAGGCATCTGCCGCACGTTGAAACACATCCGCACCATACCCAAACCAGCCTTTCGTGTAGACGATAGAGATTGTTTCTAAGGGTTTCCGGACGTTTTCTCGGATGCACACGCCATACAATTTGTTACCGAACACACCAGATAAAGCTTTCTTGCACGCGGTGCTTCGATGATACAGCAGGGGAGGATAAGTGCTTTGCGATAAAATCCCTCGACGGAATAATTCAAACCAGGCCGTGCGAACCGGAGACTCGAATACCGTATAACAGGGACTGACGTAAAACAACCGATGAAAACGCGAAAACATCTAATGGTGCGTGTCGATCCCACACGGTGGAAGACGGGTGGGGCTACTGCACGGGACGCGCCCGGGTTTTTCTCGGCGGCGAAAGGTAGGGATTCCACCGTCCCGTCGGACAAATGAGAGGTACAGCAGCACTCAACGATGAAATCTCAACTATATTAAAATACGATTAAACGCGATCCAATATCACGTTGAAATCGCACTATCAAGCATTTTTTCTCGAGCGCGCATGTGTACGAGTGCCACCTAGAGCGAGTGTTGTATTTTACTCCTTGCATCAATCGAATTTGTTCCAAAACACATTCTTCGGCTGCCCGGGCTCCTTCCTGATATCGATGGGGTGATCGTCATCCCTGTTCAACACATGCTTCCGTACTACCTTTAAAGTTGCAAAAACGGGTAACATACCGCGGGCATTGCAAAAAATACGAAGGGGAGTCTACGAGACAGTGCCCAATCACATTATATGTCTATGTCGTGATGCAGTGTGAATATTTTCACATGTGGTTCTTGCTAGATAGTTCTGGCCCAGCCATTGGTAACTTCTGACAGAAGGGGCAAGAAAGTCAGTTAATTGGATTCCCTGACGCCTTTCTAACGACTGAGAGGACATGGGGATGCCCCATAGCCTACTTGAAAGGGATGGTTAGGCAGAGGAATACAGTATTAGAAGGGTACTCCGTCCACCTTGGAACGTTACCGCAACACAATGTGCACGTGTATGCATCTGCGGCACTTGAAATCTCGTCAACGAAAATGTAATTTACCACACCCATAGCAAGCTTTCTTGGTGATGTAGGAAGTGTTCGGCACTCAAGCAACATTATCGAGGTAGTCTGTGTCTTGCGTTTGTAGTGCTAATGATTTTTCCAAAATGATTTCCTTGTTGATCTTCACGCCCCAGCTTCGGGATGATCACCCTCGAGCGTCCTTCCGGGCGCCCCATCCTAGGCCAAGTTCGAGACGCCGAGAGATTGTCAGTTCGTAGAAGCGTGATATGGTAGAGGAGGAGCCCCATTCCTCCACGAAAAACTCACGTGTGAAAAACTTGCAAGCATTACGCGATGCACAATACCGTGGCCTAGGTGCTGACGAAAACTATTGTGCAACACACACGGGAGATGCCAGGCACTCCCTACGGTGGGTTGAGGATATCAGTCCGATCATAAAGATTTCGGCCAGTACGTGCTACGCTCTAGTGTACTACGCGCGTTCTACCAGAGAATTCGGCGCCCCTCTCTCCTGCTTGTCAAACGCATACTTCAGAAGGCATCCGCTTGACCTAGGCTACGCAACCAGTCTGCTTTGTTTATCTCATACCGGATTGGGTCCGCGAGGCTCTCAACAGCGAGCTTTGCAGGTCGCATTTACAGGAGACAAAACTTTGGGGAAACGCCAAACACTGTATATCACTCTTACAGGTAATAATTAGCTGGTACGATGCAGTCGCGTGGCAAAACGCCATGTTATGCGCTCGCTATCGAAAACCACTACGGACAGTTAAACAATCTCAAACAACGCCCCCGGTGACTTCTAAACCTTTCAAAACAAGCACTCAGTTTTCACGCGGAATGGCGGGCTCTTCACTGCATCGTACAACAGGTTATGAAAATCTGCCTTGCGGCGAGCTGTCCCGACCGTGCAAACGAGTCCGGCCTCGAGAGTGCCGTGATGAGGGCAGTGGGTTGGCTGTTTTCCGTCGAGTCCCCAGCGCGCTTGTTTTCTACAACCGTCCACTAGGCACCTAGCATTGAAGTGGACCACGTGGTCGCCCAACAGATCGCTTTTGTGGCTGCCGCATACAGTGGCTACATCATCAAGGTTTATACCCCAGCTCGGTAACCTAGTGCATCCGTCATGCGAGCAACGCTTGTTGCGGACGTCTATGATGTTTTCATTAGCATGTTGGTTGCAGTACGCAGTCGTATTGCTACCCTCGGCATTGTAGACTAGTTGGTTCATGTACGAGTCATTTGAGAATCGCCTTCCACGAACACTCACCATGCCAAATTCAGCATGTTGTTTGCAGTACGCCGCCCTCTTGCTGCCCTTGACGTTGAAACTCGGGCGTCTAGCACAGGAGTAATATGAGCAACGCCTTCGACCAACCGCCACCATGCCATCTTTAGCATGCTGCTTGCAGTACGCTGCCGTCTTGCTACCCTCGACATTGAAGCCCGGTCGTTTTGTGCAGTAGTCGTGTGAACAACGTCTGCTATGGACGTCCACCATGCCATCCATAGCATGCTGCTTGCAGTACGCTGCCGTCTTGCTGCCCTCGGTGTTGAAAGCCGATTGTTTTGTGCAGGAGTTGTGTGAGCAACGCCCGCCAAGGACGTACACCATGCCGTCCATAGCATGCCGTTTGCAGTACGCTGCCGTCTTGCTACCCTCTACATTAAAGCTCGGTTGTATTGTGCAAGAGTCGTGTGAGCAACGCCTTCCACCAACCATCACCATGCCGTCCATAGCATGCTGCTTGCAGTACGCTGCCGTGTTGCTACCCTCGACATTGAAGCCGGGATATTTTGTGCAGGAGTCATGCAAGCAGCGCTTGCGCTTCATGTTCACCATGCCGTCCACCGCATGTTGCTTGCAGTACGCTGCCGTCTTGCTGCCCTCGGTGTTGAAAGCCGGTTGTTTTTTGCAGGAGTCGTATGAACAACGCCTGGTACGGACGTCCACCATGCCATCCATAGCATGCTGCTTGCAGTACTCTGCCGTCTTGCTACCCTCGACGTTGAAGCTCGGTCGTTTTGTGCACGAGTCGTGAGAACAACTCCTGCCACTGACGTACACCATGCTGTCCATAGCATGCTGCTTGCAGTACGCTGCCGTCTTGCTACCGACGACATTGAAGGTCGACTGTTTTGTGCAGGAGTCGTGTGAACAACGCCTTTTACCAACCATCACCATGCCGTCTTCAGCATGTTGCTTGCAGTACGCCGCCGTCTTGCTACCCTCGACATTGAAGCCCGGGCGTTTTGTGCAGGAGTCGTGTGAACAATGCTTGCGAAGGACGTCCACCATGCCATCCATAGCATGTTGCTTGCAGTACGCTGCGGTCTTAGAGCCTCCCTCGGTGTTGAAAGCTGGTTGGTTTGTGCAGGAGTCGTGTGAACAACGCCTTCTACCAACCATTACCATGCCGAATTCAGCATGTTGCTTACAGTACGCAGCCGTGTTACTACCTTTGACATTGAAGCTCGGTCGTCTCGTGCAGGAGTCGTGTGAGCAGCGCTTGCTGTTAACATTAACCATGCCGAATTCAACATGTTGCTTGCAGTACGCTGGCGAATTGCTACCCTCGACGTTGAAGCTCGGTTGTTTCGTGCAGGAGTCATGTGAGCAACGTTTTCGGCTAATGTTCATCATACCGTCCTCGGCATGTTGTTCACAGTGCGTTGCCATCCTGCTGCTTTTGATATCGAAGTATGCGCGTCGTGTGCAGGAATTATGTGAGCATAGCACCATTCTTGCCGAACAATGCGGCAGTGAAGCACCTGGGGCAAGACAGAAGGGCACGTAAAGACAGCAACGAGGTTTATAGCTGAGCCATGACACTCGCGCTTTTGTTTAGTCCGAGGTATTCTGCCACTCCAGATATACTGGAGCCTGTCCTGTGATCACGGACTGCATTGCATTGTGGCAATGAGTTAATGTGAGAACCACAACAATCAATTGCTCGTGGAAATATTGGTAACCGATAACGGATTAGACGGCCTCGAGTTCGAAAGCCGGACAACCTTGGTCTCACACGCTGCGTATAAAAACCAAGCTACCCTGGCGTGGGGCGATATTGTACTTCGCTATTTCCAAGTATGGCATGCTGGGTGTAAAGAGTTTCGTTTGTCAAAGAAACATCTTCTAACGACCAAATTAAGTGAATTTGCTTAGATTCATACTGTGGCACAAGTGCACCTAGCATTTTACGAGGCACCTTGCTTGAGCAGCGCTTTACCCCAACGCACACCTGACGATGAAATTGAAAGTGCAAGCTGATGGACAATGCCATTGCCTACAGGCTGGTCAAGGCGTATCCGAGAAAAACAGTCAAGAGTCGAAACTTCACGTCGTTCTTGGGGGGTAGACCCTAACCTTTTTCATGGAATTGCAAGCTTTGGCGACATCTATAGCCGCGTATACACTATCAAATCACGAACGCCAACAATTATTTCACAAAACATATTCGGTAGACTTCCCCCGAACATATCCAACGGGAAGGGTTTCACCTTTGGGCTCAATATGTTCTGACCGCTGGAGCTCTTCGCCTGAGCAGCTATCCGTTGGTAGGATTTTTTACAAACTATCGATCTTTGTTGTTGGTACTACAGCATGGAAAGGTTGGCCGGGTTGCAGGAGCAAACATAATCAAAATCGTGTTTCGGCGCGAGATATCGACCTCTTTACTTGAGACCAGAGGCAGAACACACAGTTCGAATGTGCACCAATCGTTACATTCCCTGCCGTAACTCAATGGCACCCCGCGGCAAGGCAGCTCCCATATAGCGGATCGATCTGCCTCCCCGCCCACCAAACCCAGACGACGCCACGGCTGCTCCGATCTGGGTGCACCTACGTTTCTTCTGGGTCTCCGGACTTGAATAGCACTAGGTCTCACCAATCGCTGACCTCCAGGAACGAAACAGACGCAACACCAAAGGCCAAGGACTCATCCCAACGTAGGGGTTGCACTTTCGGACTGAATACTGTCTGGCCTGTTGATCTCGTCAGGGAAGAAACTATCTATTACTTCATACGTTTTCAAGTACTTTTATTGTAGGACTATTGAATACCGCACAGAAAAGTTGTTTGAGTTGCGTTAAACAAACTTTCTTTGAAGTCGTGTTTTGGGTGAGACGTTGAGCTCCTCATGCGAGGAGCTCAGGAAATAAGGCACCACCCCTCAAGGGGCATGCGCCCTAGTTAACCACCGAAGAACATGAACCGGAACAAATAGTTTTCCAACCATATTCGGCAGAGTTCCTCGGTTAAGGAACCCCAGGCAGTCAGAAACATTTCGACAAAACAACGCTGCACCTAATCGTAGCACTGGTGTTTGCATACATGGAATCACACCTGGACGTGGGCACGGGTAGTCCAGTATCACGAATTCCGCGAAACAACAAGACGTTGTGTTATACTGCGCCGCCATTTGCATACCTCTACCTCGAACCCAGGATGCAAGAAAGACAGGGTCAGTGACAACAACGTATCGCTCCTTGGCGGTGAGTCTAGCCTTACACCGCCCGAACCCGCCATCCCCGTCGTGCTTGCCGGGCGCAAGTGCAGGGCACGGAGAACTGTTAAATCAGCAACCGAGTGGCCAGATTAGGCAAACGATAGATTTCAACTCGAAGAAAAACAAAACATCTTTTTCACGTCCGTTCGTTTTTTTGGTTGTCACCAACACGTAAATACAGGGTCGGCAGGATACTCTAGTACGGAATTGCGTATACTTCATCATCGGACACGAGTCGCACTAGTCGCACTTCTGAATACATACATATCAGGGCACTTACCACCTGTACTGCTGCTCATGTTGTTTCTGCGACTTGTGCCGCTGTTTTTTCCGACAACTGTGTTCGAGGTGATGGAGCAGGGGGTTCTATATAGGGGTCTCGATACAGATCAAATGCACTGCCCTTGGTGGAAACCTTGTGATTGTATTGTCCGGAGGATAATCGCCAAAACATCGTATCGCAAGACCTCATCCCACTTGATCGGCATAGCGATTGACATAATTGGCTGTGGGAGCCGAATCTAGCCAGAAGCATCCATAAGCAAAGCCATAAGTTGGAGTTTGGGCAAACAGATGGTATAGGAAGCCACCTCTAATTGGGCGTTGGGTACGTTGACGACCTGGATAAGATGCCCAGTGGGCATTGATAGCCGTAACCAGTTCTAGTACAGCATCATAATTGGTGATACGCGTAGTCATGAACACTTGCTTTCGGAACCTGTTGGCTTAATTCGCTCTCTAGCGCAAAATCGACAAGCAAAAAACAACACCGGCCAAAAAGGGTACCATAACCTGCACCATAAGTACGGGAAAATGGCCAAAACCTGGTGTCAGAGTTAGATTGTTTGGACATGTGACATTCCGAAAACGTCGGCGGGGGAAATAAGAACAATAAACAAAAGCCCAAACTCGCAGGACCTCATCGTGGCCGTCTAATGTATCCCTGCACAGGCGGTCCCGAACCGTTTAGCCACCCGGGCGTGGCATTCCGTTAAGAAAGGTATGCTCCTCGCGGTGCGCGCACCATCGTAAGACGATGCGATCTTTTAAACACGGCAAGTTTACCAGCGGTCAAAGGTATGAGTCTAATCCTTACGATACAGGACCTTGGACATGCCTCCAGATGTTGCAGTACTCTCCAACATACGAGGTATACGTTATTAGCGCCGTTCATAGCCACCGCCTAACGAGCTACGATGGGTTACCGTCATCATCACATGCCATTGGGGTTTCACTGCCGCCATCATGCTCGTAGTATACGTATGACATACTATAGTTGCATACCGTCGTATTCGCAATTGTTTCCTTGCATTCACTGGGAACCAGCCACAGATACGAAGAGCATTTATTAATTACGACAAAAACAAAGTTATTACCCCGAAAAAATCATTTTGATTTCCTACGGTGATAGGCTTGCTGGGCTATCTTCCTGGTACCTCGGCTGACTCTGCTCTATTTACCCAGCCCTACTTCTCTAGCTCCTCCTCTTGTGTTGTTCATTTAAGGGGTAACATCGATAGCGGGCACTCTCCCCCCCCCCACAACTACTACGACTACCACCAGGCTAACCTAGACGTAAGTTTCCACTACGTACACTGTTCGTATTGAGGCTTACAGGTATGATGGAAGAAACCATTGCAAACAGGACCGTAGAAGTCATAACTAAAACTTGCTTATCTATATAATTGATTCAGGGAATACATGATCCTACTACCCCCACGGCAACAGGGACACGATGAAGAATTTAGTCTGCTAACATGCGTGTGTGGGTCCTGGTATTAAATGCGCCATTTGATGTTTGGATACTTTCGCTCACACTACCAGGTACGTACTATAAAAGAAATCATCACGCATTCCGTTCTACTTCTTTCCCAGAAGAATATTGTTAGGGTTGGAGAATAAAGCCGGCTTCCCCAATCTCTCCTGACAACACGGCCGGTGCCACCCTCCTGACCAAGGTGGCCAACTTTATCCTGATATTAAATGAGAGTGAAGGACGTTGTCGATCCTACCACAAAGCTTATAAGGATGAATTATATTCTCCGTAGTTAGTGTACATATATTGCGGTTTGGAACCCTGATATTGGTGATACAGTTAGTTGCATTGTGTCATTACGTTTCGTTCTTCAGCATTGTTTCATGTTATTGTTTTTCTCTGAGATTTGTAAATGCATTCGTTAAATCGAATGCACTATGTTAACCATATGTCTATTTGTGCAATGGTCTTGGGATGTCGCTTTCATGGTTAAGTGATGCGCGTCAATGTAGAAACCTTCTACCCCTTTTAACCTCAGTAGTACCAAGTACGATACCTACGAGTCAGGAAGAATACGTATGACAGCACAACAAGTCGTAGAACAACAATTACCTACTGATGCCCATCGCCGCCAGTATCGCAATTAGCAGCAGCGGTGGTTTCCGCTGTACTGCTGTGGCTAGTTGGTTTTATTTTAGCCTGATAACCCCGATAGATCACCCCGCAACAACACACCACATCTCCGTCCCTGCCATTGTGCCCGATATTGTGGTCGTACGTAATCTTGATGCTGTTGTACACAGCAGTGCGACTGCGACAATAGATAGCCAGCAGTGCTGAAAGCGTGCTATCACCCAACTAACTGCAGCATCAACAACAGGCAGCACCATGCACGGTGGTAGACCCGCGCTATACGGTGGATGGTTGCTCTTTATCGGAGCCTGCCCAAGCAATCAAATGACGCCATTGCTCTGCCGTTGCTTGCTGTGTGTGACAAAGCAAGATGTCAGGAGACAGATGCTCGCTTCTTGACAGACAGCAACTTCGTCTTGGCATGCCTTGACTGACACCACTACTAGGTTTCAGTCTGTACCACTCGGCCCTACATCCTTGACAGCGCGTGTTTCGCCTTGCTTGACATACATACATGCCACCTGACATCTTTGGTGTGCGTATGACGGCACCAGTTGATTTACATTATAAATAGTGCTGCTGAGCTCTACTGCTGCTTCCTATACATAGACCGCAGCAGAGCAGCAGCAAGAGCAGTGAAGCAGTAGTGCGATGCTCACGGCAGCCGAGAGGCCAGCAGTCTGCAAATATGTACCTGCGAGTACCCGTTGCTCGTTGTTGTTGCCATGTTGGCCGCTATGCAGCTGGCACCCGGGCTTGATGCAGTCTGCAGGCATTCATTTCATTTTTTTCCCTTCGCGCCCAAGAAATGGAACCGATCCCTTCCTTCCGTGTAAGCGCAGTATATGTGACATGTACTACGTCGTTCACACAATCATCGTACGAAGCACTGTCTGATGCTTGCCCTACTGCTGCTGCTGCTGCTGCTGTGCGCTCCTGGGCTTCTCCTACAGAGAGCAGTAGAAGCAGTGTGACTATTACAGTCAACCGAACACGTCGGCGTTGTCGCGTGCAGTCTTATCTTGCAATGACGTCATATGATTATTTTTATACGTACGGTACGATATACAAGTTGTGTATTTTTACGCAAGGCCACGGAGTTGGGCGCGCTTACGTGTGGCGTGCGTTCATACCTCAACCTTTTACAGCAGTTGCTCCCAATACGTAGGGAATAAAAAGCAAAGCATGTTCCAGAAAACACTGCAGGTACTTCGTGCACTGGCAGTATTAGGGGTTTTGTACAGCAGATACTGCGAGTGGCAGTATTAGGGGTTTTGTACAGCAGATACTGCGAGTACGCGCAGTATTTTGAGGTTTTCCGTACTTTTGCGGATACCACTCTATATGTACTGCGGATACTTTCGGGCTCGTACTAATTCGGGATTCGTTACATACTGCTTCTTGCTGTGGATACTCCTTGTTGTGCTTCAAGTTTCTCGGGGGTTCTCTAAAGCGGGTACTACAAGTACTATAATAGCAGTACTCCGTCCGTTGGTAGAGTTCTTACTGCGAGTACTCGCAGTACCCAAATAATCTCAATATACCCAGTATTCTTGGAGTATGAATCATTTCGGGAATATATATGGAAGACGTATACTGCGAGTACTTCTAGCATCTCGAGGTTCCGTACTAGGGATATTGCCTGTACTCGAAGTATTTCGTGTTTCGATACTGCGGGTACATATTTGCCTGTGTGCTCTCGGCGTTCCGTACTGCTCATACACTCTCAGTATTTGGGCCTTCTCGGTACTGGCAACATTTTGGCCGCCAATACTCCAACAACACTTTTAGTACTCGGACTACGAATTGTGTTCGAGATCTACTGCTGTATCTGTGAAACCTTTATATCGAGAAAATAGTTATTTTTTTTGCGGGAATATATTGTGTAATGTGTGCTGGATTTTACTCAGCCGGTCATAAAGTATCACGTCGCAACCTCGACCACACGCAACTTTTTGTACTTGATAGAGTGTACGCCGCAAAAGCATTGAATTGATCGCCGCCAATCATCGTTTAGGCCGGATCTTATGCATTTTGTTTTGAGTGATTGAAAAAGACAGGAAGTCGGATTTTCCAGCGGCAAAAAGCCACACCAGATCAGTGCGCCATGTGCCGTCTTATGGTGTTTTTGGTTTTATTTCATGGGAGAAAAACAAAAAAAGAACAGAACCGAGATCTTGAAGTTTCCTTGAATTCTGCGTACGTGGACCACGACACGAAAGAGTCGTTCACGCCGGGTTGGGCGATCAAGCTTCACCACCAGCTCCTCGAAGGAAGGAACGGAACGTGGAACCTCCTGGGGAGCTGCGTAAGGGGTTTGCTAGTCGCTGGACCAGCAAGGAGCTCTCGCTCTCGCGGAGCATGAGCTGCTTGCGGCCGTCGTAGTCAGAAAAACAAAACGTTAGATTGTTTTTGATACTGCTGTACTCTCGTCCTATTCGTCTCCAAAGTTGTTTTGCCTAGAGCAGCTGCGGTTGGGCGGCCGCATGGGACGCGATGGTGGCCAAGGTATTGATGCCCTCTCTCTCCGTAGTGGCCGATGCACAAGTGCTGGAGCCCAGCTGTGTACAAGAGTAACCAAGCATGTAGTGTCGTGGCCCATCATGAGCCCAGTCTGTAATCTATACAAAATTGTACAATGCCTCCGAGGTCTTGTGCAAAAGCAAATTTTATCACTTTCAGAGCTAATCAGAAAAGCCTGTAAAAAAAAATCAAGGCTTATCACAGTGACTGAGAATCGTGACGGGACGGGACGGGACAGTTTTTTATTGTTTGGCGAGAAATAAAATTGACGACGGGACGGGACGGGACGGTAAAATTACGAGAAAAATAGTCTGCGGGACGGGACGGGACGGGACAGCGGGTGCATAATTTCTCGACGGGACTGGACGGTAACAGTTCAACGGACTTTTTTTTCGCGGCGGGACGGGACGGTAAATATTTTTTCCCTCGGCGGGACGGGACGGTATATATTTTTTTTCTTCGGCGGGACGAGACGGTAACTATTTTTTTCCTCGGCGGGACGGGACGGTATTTTTTTTTTCCCTCGGCGGGACGGGACGGTAATTATTTTTTTCTTCGGCGGGACGCGACGGTAAATATTTTTTTCCTCGGCGGGACGGGACGGTAAATATTTTCTTCCTGGGCGGGACGGGACGGTAAATATTTTTTTTCCTCGGCGGGACGGAACGATACCTGCAGTTTTTCGTGACCGGACGGGACGGTATAGGAAAAACTCGACGTGACGGGAGTTATTCATTAAAACACCTATCCTATGTATTCCAGAACAACCGGGGAAAAAAAAAAACTGATCTTCCTTCACATTTCCACTACTATACAGCCAGTATACTCGCACATTAAATCGGCACGGCTAACGCACACCACGAAGTACACGCCACGTTTTGCGCTGAGAAATACCACATATCATGATTCTACCGAAATAACCTCCCCAGCCGAAGCATTCTGGGGTCGTCCCGAGGCAGGTAACTTTGTGACCACCGTGCACTTGACGTTTTTCTTCCCGACCGGCGGCTCAAACCCCGAGAAGTATTGCCACACAGGCGACATCTTCTGATTCCTTCCCACCCCTGCCCCAAGCACTGTTGCGGTCCCAGCTGATGGCTGTTCTGATGCTTGTGCTTGCGGTGTGTCGCTGGTGGGTGTGGAGGTGGAGGTGGTGGGTGATGGAGGTGGTGGCGGCGGTGGTGATGCTAGTGCCGCTGCTGGTTGATCGACCACGCCCGTGAGATAGGCATCCATGGCGTCCGTGCCGGCCACACCAGTATTGGTTGCCGTGAGTTGAGGGGTCTGTGTTTGTGCGTGGCAACTGGTGGCAGTGGCAGGTGTTGCGCGTGGAAATATTAAATATGAAGATTCATGAAAAAACAAAAACAAAAATTGAAAAAAACAAAAAAATACAAGATATCAACTAAATTTTGTAATTCGCAAGTTTGTAGTTTCGAATTTTTCAACATTCGTACTTCGTGATTAGTGATTAATACTTTCAGCTAATTATGTAGATGAAAATAAATCAACACCAGCACCACAGCTTCTGCCACAAAATAAAAAATGAAACTAATTTCTAATTTCATATTTGTGAAACTCGACATTTCGTAATTTCGTAATTCCTGGTGGGCATGTGAACGGGAGCAGACGACCACCAGTGTATCTTGGACATGAAGAGGCAAGTTGTGTCGGCGGGAAGGGACTATTCTGTATGTCACAGCGGTGTAGTTTTTTTTGGCGGGACGGGACGGTAAATTCACGGAGTTACGGCGGGACGGGACGGTAAATTTACGGAGTCACGGCGAGACGGGACGGGACGGTATATTTACGGAGTCATGGCGGGACGGGACGGTAAAATTACAGAGTCACGGCGGGACGGGACGGTATTTTTACGGTGTCACGGCGGGACGGGAAGGTAATCTTCAACGGGAGAGATTTTCTCGGCGGGACGGGACGGTAATTGACGGCGGTCAGGGAATTTGTCGGCGGGACGGGACGGGACGGGACGGGACGGGACGGGACGGCGGTACGATTTTGACGGCGGTTTTGCCGTCCCGTCCCGTCCCGTCCCGTCCCGCCGTTACCGCCGTTACCGTCCCGCCGAAATTACCGTGATAAGCCTTGAAAAAAATCACTTGCTGGAATTTCATGAGTGATAAAATCTCGGAGGAACATTTTTTCCACCAAACAGGCCCGATAAGACGTGATTTTGATAAAATCCGATCAGAAACGGGACCAGATACCCCGAAGCCTCCGTAAACAGCCATATAATCACCTAAAAAAATGCGTAAGATCTGGCCTTAGGATGAATATCCATTAACCGGTACTCTCCTTTGGTTTATTATAGTAATAGTATAACGGGGGACCATAGTATATAAGACCTAATAATATTGTTGGTAAAAATAGGTATAGATGTATACGTTTTTGTGTACCGTAGGTCCTATTTACTATGGCCCCCTGTAATAGTAATGATCCCACACTATTTCCATAAACAGCAGTATGATATGTCTTCAAAAATATGTGTGTTCTTCACATTATTGTTAATGATGGTGGATGCAGTTACAAGTAGTTATAAACAGGTGTGCAGTTAGGTACCAGTATTTTATACGAGTATTATTTCGTTCTTGCGCCACTCTCTTGGGCACTTCCCGGAGGGGAACCTTGTACCTCGTGTACATGTTAAGACAGCAGCTAAAGCAGAACATCACGTATCAAGACACATCAGTATGCTGCTGCCGTTGTTGTTGTTGTTGTTGTTGTTGTTGTTGTTGTTGCTGCTGCTGATGATGATGCTGATGCTACTCCTGGTTCCGCGTTCGAAAGCTGCTGCTGTTTATGTTCCTTTCTGTGTACTTGTTTCGTGGTCGTCCTCTGCTAACATGTGTGATGGGCGCTTTTGTCACTCCAAAGAAAGGCATCATCGCGGAGGCGTTAAGTTTCCTTCCACAAGCTCCGCCGGTGCATGTGATTGTTCTGGCATGTTTTGTACTAGCTGGAAAAACTGCCCCGCGTAGAGCGCCGGCTATTTAACCAACGAGGAGATTTCTCCAAGCAGCGCGACGAAACCTTGGAGGTTACCAGTTAGTTCCTACTCGTAATTGTAAAGGGAAGTGGGGACATTCCGCAAAATATCCAACGTTACCTTGTATTTTGCGATTAGACCACAACGAGATGGCACTGAAGGTCCAACGTGCACGCCACGAGGGGGGCAAAATGCCTTAGTAAGGCAGGCAGCACTGCCGCACACACCTACTACGAAGTTAGATAAACAACAGCAGATACAGATCCCTCTGCTGAGAAGCATAAAAAACCCATCAAGTTTTGCTTCCATGGATACAAGCTCAACAATGTTGTGAGCCTCACCTGTTCGAGTCCACAGCAGACACGCCCAGGAGCACAGCGCCGAGCGTGCCCTCCACTCTGCGAGCGGTCGTGCTCGGGCTCTTCAGGCGAACGTTAAGGAATAACTCCTCGGTACCAGATGCTAGCTCATATAGCCTTGATGGGCATGTGTGTTCGTCCCCCATCCCCTGATCATGCGCCCGCTGCTATTTTTATTATCAAACCCGTCGAATGCAAAGGAAATCCAGGGGAAAAGTTGCAAAATCCGAGCGTTCTCCTGTATGGACACAGCAACGAGACCCGCCAAGGAAACAGAGCCCTGCTACATCTAGCATCTGGTACCCAGGAAGTTCCTTCCCTGCCATTGTGCTGGCGCGCCCGACCACAACGGCCCACAGCACTGTACGTACCGCTTGACGTTCGTGCTCCTTCTCGTCTGCTGTGGACATTGGGTGAGGCTCACAACATTATTTTGGCCTTGTTTCCAACAAAGTAAAACTGCTGTTGCTGACCGTAGGTCTTGGTGCTTCTCACCAGCTATTGCAACGGTCTCGGTCTGCTCTCGTATTGAAAAGAGTACGCTGTGTGATGCGTGCGGCTCTCCTGTCCACGACTTTCATTTCACCTTTGGCGGTTTGTCGGGCTTCAGTGTCATTCCCTTTGGTCTACTCCGTACGACGAGCAGTAGTAGTAAAGGACATTTGCGGAATGTCCAATGTCCTCTATTTTTAGGATCAGGCTCAGGACATTTGCGGAATGTCCATTGTCCTCTAGTTTTAGGATCAGGCTCAGGAAAATTTGATTAGCCCCAATCTTCTCAGACGTGTTTTAAAATACTTCGTTAATCTGTTTCTCAGAGAGAGGCACGTCTTACTCGCTATATCGCGTCTTGGCACGTCTTTGATTCGTCTTTGCAGCAGGCGCCGGTCGAGGCGTCTGAGGGTGTCGACACGACGACAGCGAGCTGTGGAAATAGGTGGGAAACACAGCGAGGACGGCAGTTGAATCGACTACTCCAACTTGCTTCTTTCGAATCTTCCTTTTTCGGGCCTCTATGCGTTTTCCCCTGTCACCGGGGACATCGAACCCGATTTCCCGGATTTTCGAGGATGGCATTATTACTAAATAAAATAAAATAAAAACAAAACATGATCTCCCCACCTACTACTCGTACCACTCGGCAGTTAGATTTGGAGAAGCCCCAAACCAATTTCTTTTGGCATGCTACCTCAGGATTACTGTTGTTTCCTCTGTTTTGTTTCGCGTTCGCGCTTCTGTTGGTTGTTAGGTTCGTATGTATATATATATATTACTTTGTACCAAATGGATGCTTTTTTCCGGAATAGTTCACTTTTCTCGTTTGGCCGCGGGTCTTTTCTCGTGCTTCCTGCTGCGGGGCCCGCAGGGGGGCGGCGTGGACAGTACGGTGCAAGCGTTGGCTCCGGCCGGGCTCCGTGGCACATGCTCTAGGTGGTCAAAGTCACGTAATCCAGCAAGCAACTCAGGGGATGGGGTCCCACTTCCGAAAAAACCATCTAGGGGTTTGGAACCCTGCTTGGTGTTTTTAGCTGCAAAGATTTTGTTCTTCTCGCTTCTTGCTGCAACTGCAACAGCACGCAGCAGTGCTGCTCGAGCTCGTGCTGCTCAAGCTGCAGCAGTAAAACAACAGCGAAAACAGGCGTACGAGTGCTACTGGAGTCGAATGTTGCTCGAGTGTCGCTTGGTGCTGCTGCTCTGCTGCTGAATGCTCGTGTTCGCGTGGCTGCTTGGCCACGTCGTGCTAGTGTTCGTCTCGTGCTCGTTGCGCTTAAGCAATCGAGTGATTGCGGTCCCGTGTCTTTTTGCGGCGCAATATAGGCTTGGAAACCTGCTCATGCTCTTGCGCTCGAGTGCTGCTCAAGCAGTACGCAGCAGTATAAGGACAGCAACAACAAGCGTACGAGTGCTGCTCCAAACGAGTGTTGCTCGAGTGCTGCTGAGTGTTGCTGCTGCTGAGTGCTCGTGTGCTCGTGACTGCTTGGCCACAAGACTTGAGAAAAGGCTAAGCCACCACGTATGTACATACCTGGTGACACTTTTTTAGTATCTCGGTGCGATTCATCATTTATTGGATCTTTGCACCACGTATTGCGTTGCGTGTAATAGCCGAGTGTTCACTGCCCTTTGTACAATGTGCCCGTGCCACACGGCTTGCTTATTATTCTGCTACTACTCCTGTTGTTGCTGCCGCTACTGCTACACACAATCACGGTATAGCTGCTACTGTTGCTGGGACAGGTTGCGTTTCTTGCTGCTACCCTTATTCTATTTTTGCCCGTGCCACGCGGTTGCTTATCTTGCTGCTCCTGTTGTTGTTGCCGCTGCTGCTGCACATTGCTGCGCACAATCACGGTATAGCTGCTACTACTACTGTTGAGATTTTTCTTGCTGCTACCCAAAGTATATTTTAGCCCGTGTCACACGGTGGCTTATCTTGGTGCCCGTGCCGATGACGCTGCTGTTGCACACTGTCACGGTATTGCTACTGCTGTTGTTGCTGGCGCAGGTTGCTTTCCTTGCTGCTACTCTTCGTTTTTTTGTGTCCGTGCGACTGATGTTTTTATCACACCCTGGCTATTTCGTGTACCAGTATATTTTTGTACAGGGTGTTAATTGCGTTGCGCGTGTATAGGTTGTCCACCAACTCATTTTCGAGCTTGATTTGCCTTGATTGATTATTTGATCTTCCCGACGAAACATGTGCAGTTCATGCAGATCATGCAGATCCCACACGGTGAAGTTGTACAGATCACACAGACCAAGGACCCACTCAGGTACACACCTGCCAAATATTACAGATCCTGCGAACCATACAGATCCTGCAGGTCATGCAAACCCACCGATGCATATGTGCAGATCATGCAGATCATACAGACACCATCCTAATCACGATGAACATATAATATAGATCGCATATATTCCACTCGGGTAGATCATACAGATCCTTCAGATCACACATATGTGCAGATCACACAGATCAAGTTCCCACTCGTGTACACACGTGTGGATATCTACCTCATACGGACCCCATCCCGTCTAAACATGATTTTAACATTTATGAAGTATCCTGATATACACATCCTGCAGATCATACGGAAATCCTGCAAGTTCCCACTCAGGTACACACATGTGAAATATATATCTCATCATACAGATACCACCCGGTAAATATTTACAGATCACACACGTCAACATCCCCCTCAGGTACACACACCTGCCAAATATTACAGATCCTGCAGATCATACAATTCCTGCAGGTCATGCATACCCACCGATAAACACGTGCAAATCATGCAGATCATACAGACCCGATCCCGGTCAAGATGAACGGATCATACAGATCACACAGATTCTACTAAGGTAGACCATACAGATCCTGCAGATCACACGTGTACAGATCATACAGGTTCTGCAGATTACACATAGGTACATACCACACAGATCAAGTTCCCACTCAGGTACAAAGGTGTGAAATATTTACCTCATACAGACCCATCTCGGCTAAACATGATGTAAACAAGTGTGAAGTATTCAGATTTTACAGATCCTTCAGATCATAAGTAAATCCTACAAGTTCCCACTCAGGTACACACGTGTGAATTATCTACCTCGTGCAGACCCCATCCTGGCTAAACATGCTGAAAGCAAGTGTGCAGTATCCAGATTTTACGGATCATACAGATCATACAGATCCTGCAAATGATACAGACCGCATCCCGGTTAAGATGTGCAGATCATACAGATCACCACAGGTTCCACTCAGGTAGATCATACAGATCCTGCAGGTCATACAGATCCCTCCGGGTAAAGATGTACAGATCCCACTCAGGTACACACCTGTGAAATATCTACCTCATACAGACCCCATGCCGGCCAAACGTGCTGTAAACAAGTGTAAAGTATCCAAATTTTACAGATCCTGCAGATCATGTAGACCCGCCCACGCAAAGCTATTCATCAGTTTATCACGGTGCACGTATGCTCGATTAATGTGTGTAGTTCGTGCAGATCGTGTAGACTCCACCCGGTAGTGATGCTCAGGTCATCAAGGATTACACATATATATATAGATGATACATATCCCACCCAGCCGATAAATACCAGGGTGATACAAAAATCCCGTCAATTTACTTCTGAGGGCTACGCTTTCCTTTGAGCAATACAGTAGTTCATGCCTCCTATACGCCAAGACATGCGACAGCATCGAAGACTCTGCTACTACTCTTCGTTTTTAGCAACACAGTAGCCCATGACTCGTTTTACTCCGAGATCATTTTTACATCAAAATGAGGTGCAAGGGTTTTACCTGCGTCTCCCTTGTCTCCCTTTTCAACTTGCGACACCCCCTTGATTTCATGCCACCCACATCCCGACCGGGAACCTTGTAAATAAAATTATATAAATTGCAAAGAGTTATGATGGCATATAGGTTAGGGCGACTACCCGTACTGCCGTTGTTCTCTTTTCGTCTTTTTCTTTGCTATTATTGCTATACCGTGATACATCAGTACCAGGTAACATACTGCGTTCTTTGGGACGCCCAATATTGGACAACTGCTGCTCTCTTTCTGTGTTCCGTGGGCAGGTTTGATTTCGTTGGTGCTTTATTACAACATGTTATTACCCGGCGGTACTTCGTATCGGTAGTAGTTTTATTATTTCAGTGGTTTGTGCAAAATCCGGTAGTATTCTTATACCGTGGTACATCAGTACCAGGTAGGAACGTATAGTTTCGGACACCTGCAGCTCTCTCTTGCTGTTTTTTCCGTGGACGGTTTCGTAGGTTGTTAGTATTACTAGTACGTATATAAATATATTTGGGTGTGTTGGTATGCACGGCTGCCGACGGTATGATAATCGGTGCTATGCTATTCGTACTCGTAGAAAAGAAACGACACAATAAAAACAGGTACCTGGTGCCTTTTGTTCGCAATGCGACTTCGGAGCTTTTACTTAATATATGGGTACGTATGTACGAATGTACAAGTACACATATTCAAAAGTACCAGCTACTACCTAGTTTCAATTATTTACTGTGCGTGTCTCGTCAAATATCAACAAAACAAGGAGCTACCACGAGTACGCCATAATGATGTTCACCCATCATTTTACGTAATAATCGCACTTACTTATCAGTATATCATTGCCGTGTTTACTGCCGCTCTTCATTGCTGTGTGGTTGCTGTATTGCTGTACCCGTACATTGTTGAAGTAACTGTTGTTTTTCGACACAATGCTTGTTTCAGTACTGCCAAGACGAATTTAAGACGTGCCTAGACGAACCTAAGACGTGCCAAGACGCGTCTAAGACGTGCGGAGACGAACCTAAGAAGCATCTAAGACGTGGCAAACGAATCTAAGACGCTAAGACGAATCTAAGACGCGCTTAGACGCAAAAGATGGATTAAGACGAATGGAATTCGAACGACTTGTTAAAAAAAAATCGATTTCCCAGTCCGACTTACGGCTCGCTTCGCTCGTCTTAGAAGTTTGGGCTTACATTTTACATTCACTGTAGGTTTCGCCAGAATCAGGTACACCTGTTCAATTTGAACCAAAAACAGTTAGCATTGAACCAAGTAGAAAGCACACGCCACGAGCGGTGTTTCTGGCCATGATAAATCACAAACATTTTTATTCGTTTGGCACCGAAACATTGATGGTGTGGCCTCCAACATCTGACGTGTTTTGTTTTCTTTGTGGTATCCACGGTGGTATAGGCACCACGGGCCCTACTAACATCTACAGAGGGTCACAAGGCTTCGTTAGTTTCGCCACGGCAGGCGCGCCGAGATTGCTCGTCCTGGCGCCTCCCCCCCGTTGCCAGCTTTGAAGCCTCTTGGCGGTCCTCGCGGAGCCACCGGCTTAAGGCGAACTTTTTGCCGTACCAAACCTTGAGTCCCCTCGACGCGGGGTGAGGCAGATTGACTGCCGTCTGTGTCCACGATGCAATATTACGTCAGAATACATATCATAACAACTAAAGCACCTCGTACACACCCAAGAACAAAATGTAAAATCAGTGTACGTAAGTATGCATATACATACGTACGTACAGAGTTTAGACGCAATGGCTGAAACCGAGGGACCGGAAACCGCATACGCAAAAAATAAACAGTGCGCGTATAGCCTCTCGTATAGACTGAAAATCAGGCATGAACAGTAGAAAGCTAGACAAGGCAGATAAATGCTGATGTACCTGGCCAGTTTGAAGCGCCAAAAAATACGTACGATGTGAGGCTGGCCAATGGCAGGGCTCCTGGCGTGTGTTTTGTAATTGTTTTTAGTGTGCAACTGGTTTTGGCACACGAGTGACAAGGTATACTTGATCTTGGCAAAAGCCCTTGATACGTTTTTGCCGCATTCGAGCAAACGTCGTTTGTCAACGGTCGGCGTTTTGAGGAGGACCCAATCCCAGCTGCTGGTATGCGGTATGCCGAGACAACCACTTCCACCGGGAGAGCCTGTGGAGGAAAACACGAGGCCGCCGCAACCACGGGGTCCCGCACACTACAAACACAGGGGTTGCACGAATCGCTGCATTGTTGTTTGCACGAACACAGCTCTCGCGATGCGACAGAGGCCCGACTTACATTGGTTAGGCTGGCCGTTTTAGGAGACGCGTAGGTTTTTTACGTCTGTGGGCGCTGCCCCTTTATTTTTCGGTCAGGATATACGTGTATTTTTCCCGAGCCACCCAACAATTTCGGTTTCAGAAGTGCAGTCGTGGCCCTATAGCGGTACTGTGCCTAAATAGCGAAACGTCCGAGATTTCGATTCCAAAATATCTGATCACCGCTTCGACCCGATCTACAATAGCCAGTTTAGCCCGCTATATCAGGTGCTTCGCACAATAATAGCTATCGCGGCCGAAGGAGCGTCGAAATAGCGGGGATAACGGTGTATAGGCCTTCCCGGGCGATATCAGCCACCAAATGAAACTCTTCTTTGTGAGCGCGAGAAATAATTACATTTTCCAGCAACACAACCCAGTTACTTTGCGGGTCGCAGCTATCACTAGTATGGCACATGATCACAGATCATGCTGTACGTCGTTCTGTAGTACTGTTGTATACCCCCATATGGTACACCATTAGGTGCTGTAGTTTAGTTGCTGTTCGTAGATATGTCTGGTTGTTTGCGAATTTGTCTTACGTATATATTGTCTTTGTGATTAATGTTTCACTATGACACTTCGTGCAGCATTGCGGCAGCAGGGCAATACACTGCAGTAGTACTGTTGATAGCATTACCGCCGGGCCTTGCACAACATCATTTACGGTAGTGTACTTGAGCAAAAACCATAACATGACACGCTATTTTCCCCCGAGGTTGTCTTGTGCAAAAACCATAACATGACACGCTATTTTCCCCCGAGGTTGTCTTGTGTTCGAGGGTACACTGCGCCTGTACGGGTGTGTAATACTCCTGTACCTCTATGTGCCAAAATGCAGTGACTCGTACTGTAATTTGTACTATCCCAACAACAAATACACAACTCACATGACACTCTCAAGGGTAGATTAATGATGAAACTTGGTTGTTCAACGGTTGTAGTACCTTCTCAATATTACGCGTTACACCGCTTTTGAGGTCTCCGAAAAAAAACGATATCGCCCGCTACATAGAAAAAGCAGGGGTGCCCTGAATAGCGGTTCCAAGTTTCTTTGACACCATGGGCCACTATATCGGAACCACGACATGTACCTTGCTGCTTGTTGTGGCCCCGGAGTTAGGCTAAACCGGTAGGCGGCTTGTCCACCACTAGAAGCACGGCAGGCACATACCAAGCCGAGTAGACAATATCATTCGCATTTCCATAGGTACTTGAGGTACCCGAGTTAGACGACGGATCGTACAGCAACAGAGAAATTCCTCATTAACGTTGACCAAGGAAGTAGCAAAGTTAATGAGCGTCTGGACTGATACACCATGCCGGTTTTCCACTCTCCATGTACTTGGTACGTACTTTCACCCACGTAATATATACTGCAGGTAGCGTAGCGACAGCGGTCGATGTAAAGTCAACCAACTATATAAGTTTTCGAAGCCGATCGCCCGCAATGGAACACCACCAGATCTTCGGCGACAACACGAAAGAAAAGTTTAAATCCGGTCGGATTTTTTTTGTCTCGTAAACATTTAACCAATACGCTACATTTTTAATTCCATTCTGAGGTTGGACAATGTTTCGTTGTAGTCAGTAGCAGTAGCAGTTGCAGTCATTGAGGAATTTAGCGTGTAGACATGGACCAAGGCTGACCCAGGGTTATGACCGACGTAGCAGCAGCGTGAGAGTACGGTGGTTTGCCACAAAGAGAGCACATGATGCTCACCTGCGAAATTTTGAAGGCGGAGCTGCTGTGATGAGATGATCACAAAGGGTTGAAGTAGCAAACATAGCAAAAGCTGCCCCTGACTAGGTTATCGGATACAGCTGCTGCCTCACATCTTAGTCATTACCGTGTCACCAGCATTGTTTATTATACGTGATATAAATATATATTGAGGCGATAGTCAGTATCATCTAGTTACTTTATGATACAACGGACGTATCTGATACATGTAGCTCGTACATGCCCATCTAGAATAAATGCTGTGCTCTGTCGGGCATCACATTTTTATTTGGTACAGCATTACAATGTTCCCCGTCAGGATGTGGCATACTTGAAACCCCGGGGGGGTCGCAAGTTGAAAACGGGGAGCAGCATCATCGCCCTGCGTCCCTACTTGCCATAGAATTGTTATCAGGTTGCACTTTCAACTTTGTCAAGGCCAGGTATTGATTGTGGGAAGGCGCTCGTGTACTTTCGGCAAGTGAGAAACCTCGGAAAAGTTGTGCGTGCACCCTGCCGTAGAATGCATCCAAGCAGAAAATGTACTCCCTAAACTCGTTTGAAAACACTTCTTGGGAAAACTAAAAGCGTCACATACAGCATGCCTGAATTGGAACCAGCGACATTAAATATTCTCCCCACGCCAAATCGCTGAGTTTTTTTTAATTATTGTGTGAGGCCAAGGTAGTCAGCCTTCCTATCTCGACGTCCTCTGATCCCTCATCGTCTACCGAAAACTTGACGAACAGTAAGTGTGATGGGTCAAGAAGTGTGATGGGTCAAGCATTGACCTCCTTGCTGCCTTGACGTCCCCTCTGTTGCGCCCCAGGTGCTTCACTGCCGCCATATTCGGCAGCGATGGCGCGTTGCTCGCACAATTCCTGCACGGGAAGCGCATTCTTCAACAATAAAAGCAGCAGGACGGCGGTATACTGCGCCAAACATGCCGAAGACGGCATGGTGAACGTCTTCAAAAGGTATTGCGTACATGATTCATGCACGGAACAACCGGCCTTCAACACCAAGGGCAGCAAAACGGCAGCGTACTGCGAACGACACGCTGAAGACAGCATGGTGGTTGTTCGAACCAGACACTGCTCACACGCCTCCTGCACTAAACAACCGAGCTTCAATTTCGAGGGTAGCAACACGGCAGCGTACTGCAAACAACATGCTGAAGGCGGCATGGTGAACGTTAAAAACAGGCGCTGCGCGCACGACTCCTGCACAACAGTTCCGAAGTTCAATGTCGAAGGTAGCAAGACTGGGGCGTTTTGCAAACAACATGCTGAAGACGGCATGGTGGACGTTGGCAGAAGACGTTGCTCACATGATTCCTGCACAAAACAACCGACCTTCAATTTCGAGGGTAGGAATACGGCAGCGTACTGTAAGCACCATGCTGAAGACGGCATGGTGGACGTTAGAAACAGGCGCTGCTCGCACGACTCCTGCACAACAATTCCGAAGTTCAATATCAAGGGTAGCAAGACGGGGGCGTTTTGCAAACAACATGCTGAAGAGGGCATGGTGAACGTTGGCAGGAGACTTTGCTCACATAACTCCTGCACGAAACAACCGAGTTTCAATGTCGAGGGCAACAAGACAGCGGCGTTCTGCAAGCAACATGCTGATGAAAACATGATAAACGTCCGCAACCGTCGTTGCTCACACGATTCCTGCATGAAAGAAGCGACCTTCAACACCAAGGCCAGCAAAATGGCGGCGTACTGCAAGCAACATGCCACAGAAAACATGATGCGCGTCCGCGGCAGGCGTTGCTCGCATGACGGATGCACTCGGTTCCCGAGCTGGGGTGTAAACATCGATCACATGGCCACTGTATGCGCCAGACACAAGGGCGATCTGCTACACGACGGCGTGGTATTCTTCAATGCCAGATGCCGAGTGGATGGTTGTTGGAGACAAGCGCGCTGGGGACTCGACGGAAAGCAGCCCACCCACTGCCCTCATCACTGCACTCTCCAGGCCGGACTCGTTCGCTCGGTCGCGACGGCTCGCAGCAGGACAAATTTCCATAGTCCGTCCTACGGTGCAGTGAGTAGCCCCTCGTTCCGCGTAAAAACCGAGTGCTTGTTTTAAGGGGTTTCGAAGTCAACCGCGGCATTGTTTGGCATTGGTCAACCATCCGTGATGGCTTTGGATTGGGAGTGCTCAACATGGATAGTGTTTGGCCACACGACTGTATCGTGCAAGGTAGTTCTTACCGGTGAGTGTGATTTATAGTATTTGGTTGTTGCCCTAAACTTTTGTTCTCCAAATGAGAGTTGCCCAAGTCTCTATTCAAGCCTAGAGAGAAGCCAACTCGGTTTGATACGAACGCACCAGACTGGTTGAGTAGCCTAGGTTACGCGTATGCCTCCTGAAGAATGTGTTTGACAAGTAGGAGAGAATGGCAGCGATTTTCTTGGTGGGACGTGCGTACTGCACCAGGGGTGGCACTTCTTGACCGCACGGAGCTCCTCGACGTAGAGTAGGGAGTACCCGGTATCCCCTTTGTGTTGTGCAAAGGTTTTCGTTAGCACCTAATAGGTATCGGATTGTGCATCAGATTCAGCCAACATACTTATCATAATTCAGTTTTGGGTGGAGGTATGGGGCTCGTCAAGCCAGGAGCCCCCGATAGTTGCAGGTGCCTCCCTCCCTCATTACGCTTCTACAAAATAACGGTCTCTCGTCGTCTCGAACGTGACTTGGACGGGACGTCCGGAAGGACGCTCAGTGTCGCGAGTCTGCGTCGTGAAGGTCAACAACAAAGATATGGCGGGATCTTGTTGTCAACCCCGAGATGAGACGTAGAGTGCCCCGATCACGTTGTTTGAATGCCGAATACATCGCTCACCACCAAGAAAGCCGTATATGAGTGTGGTAATTGACATGCTTTTCGCCGAAATATAAACTACAGTAGACGCGCACACGTACACACTGTGTTGTGGTGACGTTTCCAGGTGGATGTAGTACCCTTAAAATATTGGGATCCTCTGCGCATGCGGCCCTTTTCAGGTGGGCTATCGGGCATCTTAGTAATCTCGGAGTCGATAGAAAGGCGTTGAATCTCTCGAAGCGACCCTTTCTCGCCCCTTTTTCCCTAGGGTTTACCCTGGGGTAATCTGGAAGCAAAATTAATTTCTTGTCCTAACGGACAAAATGACAAAAAAACGGTACACCAGCGCTTTTTTGCATGTTTACGGTACGAAAAACTCTAACCAGGCCATCAGGGTACACACAACCCAAGTAATATGGCATTTTCTGTCAAGGTATACCGTTTATCCATGTCCGTCCGTCTCACTTGTAAAAATGCCAAAAAACGGTACACCACCAGTTTACGGTACGAAAAGTAAAACGAGGTGATCAGGGCACACCAAACCCAAGTCATATGACATTTTCTGTCAAGGTATACCGTTTTCTGGCAAACAAACAATGTCCCGGTACAGCTTATATTTTCGAACAAATACTGCGTGCGTCAATAGAAGCGCCTTCTCGTACTCATATTTATACGAACATACCACGTACGAGTCAAGCGTTGCTTACATAATCTGAAGCCATTTTATTTCGTTTCGTGCGCGTGCGTGTAGTAAGAACACGGTACCGCGGGCGAGCACGGCGCCGCCGCGTGTGTCAGCGGGTGCTAGCAGGCAGAGGGGGTGTTGCAAGTAGCGCCTTCGCCGTTTGCATGGCTAGGCGTCGCGTGTGTCTCGAGACACGCAGGAAGCACAAATGGTATCTGTCTGGCCTCCTTGTGAGGCTCCGCTTGCACCATATACGAGATATAAGGGTCGTTTTGATATGCGAAATAGTGTTCAAGCGGTGCTTATTTTTGCGACCAAACTAAACGTCAAAGAGACTTCAATGCAGTTTGAGCACCAACTGTGTCGAAGTGGCGAAGCAGGGCCACGGTGAGCACCGGGCTTGACGCGAGGCGGGCGACGACGCTCACTGTGGCAGAGAAGGAGGAAAACTTTATCCGAACCCAATCGATGATGAGGTTAGGTGGTCGCGAGACGGGCGGGCGGCGTGCAAGGCTAAGAGGGAAGCTCTGCTGTTCGTTTTTTTTCTTTTTGATTGACCGGTGGAACGGGCAAGCGGTAAACGCAACTCGTGAGTCACGTTTAAAAAATCAACTCAGGGGACGATAAGTAACTATCCCCTTGTACCCGCGTCGTCCAACCCCATACAAACATACAAACCGTTGGATACTCCGGTCAGCAAGTTAGGCGATCGTACGTACCGAACACATGCCAAGGCTGAGACTGACGCGGCCACGAACCGCGGCTGAGCAAGACACGAAAGCAAAATCGCTCGCAGTAGCCTTTGTCCTTTTGTGGTCTAGTCTAAAGCGCTAGATTCGAGCAGCTACCTCGGCACGAGCAGCGAGAAGCCTAACAATAACAACACAGCAGTCCAGGTTGAAGCATGCCTTCAAAAAAGAGGTGGGTGCAGATGTGCAGATGGTGTAGACTGCTGTAGACCGACCTACCGTTGTATCTATCGCTGTCGCTCGTGACTCTTGACCAGAGGGTTTGGCTGTTGATTCACAGCGGTTTTTTTCCTTGTGTCGAATGTGTCCCTGTTTGGTTGGTCGGACCTGTACGTTAGCTGTGAGTTCAACCGATCGGTCGATTCTCAACTTTCTGCACACCCCCGACAGCTCATGAGCTAGCTCATCTATTGTGCATAGCTCACGCTTCGAAAACATGTGCAGATGAGCTACCGCCTATAGCTCAAGCCGGGGGAAACATGTGTGGCTCATGTAGCTCCTATAGCTCATCTCGGGCGCAGATGAGCTACTGTTACTCATGTAGCTCCTATAGCCCAGCCTGGGAAAATGTGTGTAGATGAGCTATCTTCTGTAGCTCAAGCCTTTTAAACATGTGTAGATGAAGTACCACCTATAGCTCAAGCCTTCCAAACATCGACGCCGCCTACAGAGCCGGGCTAAAGTTGGACGGGCTCCCTCGACGTGTCATCGGCTGCTGTCCGGTTTACAGGAAGTTCTCCATCGTTGGTAAAGGCAAGCGGAAATTCACCATCAACAGAATGCAGGTGCCTCTGTCTCTTGGTATTCTTTCCTCAGTCTATCGAGCACAAGGCGAAACCATCCCTAAACTTGTGCTCGACATTCGTAAGCCAGTAGACGGCTATATGGACAGCGCGGCTGTCTACGTCGCTCTGTCCGGAGCGACCGATGCCAGCAAGCTCTTCTTGCTGTCGCCGGCTACTCTCGACGATCTGACCCATCCACAGGACGACGGTTTTGGTGTAGCGGCTATGATCGACTGCCTCGAACGCCTCGACAAGGCTACACTAGCCTTGTTCTTGGATGATCCCTCTTCATTCCGACCGGCCACGACAAGTCCTCCGGCTAGTTATACATCCCACACCAACGACGGACAAACAGACACCGGCTCCATCCACCCTTCACCTTTTCTGCCGCCCAATGAGAACAACAATTGCTTCTTCAACACCGCCATCGCCTCCGCCATAGCTGCTTGGGAAGGACACCCTCTCCCCAACCCAACCATGGCAACACCAGCTGGAGCCATCTTCTTCTCCACTCTTGCGGCTGTGCGTGCCTGCATGTTCGACGGCAGGCCTCTCCAACGCACCCTCTCGGTAAGTTCTTGCTTGTTCTGCTATCCACATCTCGTCGTAATCATACCCCCCAATACTTACCGGCGCCCGCAAGTACCCATATATACATAAATACTACGTTGTGCTTTCATGTGTCTTCTAAACGTATTGTATCATTTCGTTCGGTATACGTCGCATTCTTTGGCGGAATGCAGGATTCTTTGGCTCAAGCACGTGACAAGATCCTTGGTAGTAGCGGCCTACCGGGCGCAGGATCCGTAATGGGAACGCCAGGCTCCATATACGAAGCGATCACCCTTCGACCTGATGATCAACTCCACCCCAACAGCGGGTGGCCAGGTGACGTCGTGGAACGGCATGCTCGTATCATATACACTTGGACGGCTCTCGGATTCAACTGCACTACACTACCGATTGCCATATCGAAGACCATGGCCATATCGAGATAACCGCATCCCAATGTGCACGATGGCGAGATCCCGCACCAGTCTTGATTCCGCATGGACCGCCCCAGTCACTCCATGATGCAGTCAATGCCTTGTTCCTAACCGGAGCCACCTCCGACTTCCCATTTCCTGGACCTGCTCCGTGCCCCCCCTGCGACGAGAGCTGCGCCCGGCACATCAGCACATCCACATGGTCGATTCTTCCTGGGAGTGCGGACAACGTCCCAGATCGCGTTATCTTCGCGTCTGCACGTGTACACATCTACGAGGACGCCGGAGAGCCGCCAGCACCGTCACCCATTTTGATGATAGGCGTTGAGTACTGCCTCGTAGCGGTCATCTACTCCCTTCAGAACCATTTCGTGACTCAGTGCGTTCGAGAGGGCGGTGGTTGAAGTACGATTGCATACTCGGGGAGAGTGCCACGTCTTGCGACGATTTCGACTATGACTGGCATCATGGTTTCCAGCATATGTATGTCTACCTTCGAAAGTCTATGACCTTGCCTGTTCTCCAGGCACAAACGACACCATATCGTAGTGCTAGCTACCATGAGCGCGCAAGCCAAGAACGCGCGAAGATAATCGAGGCGACTAGACATGGACCCTAGCTACCATGAGCGCGCAAGCCAAGAACGCGCGAAGATAATCGAGGCGACTAGACAAGGACTCATCATGCCTCCGCCATACCGAAGTCCTGGCCACTACGACGTAGGGAGCGCAGCTGTGCCTTGCCGACTCGACTCCGACGTACCGCCGCCTTGAGCGTCTCCCGTGTTGTTCACATGTGTGTTGAAACGTTTTGATTTTTGATGTGATATTGCTTCTCGATTAGGACTGCCTGCCTTCTTGTTTCCCTCTTTTTGCTAGAACGAATTTTGTAGAAATGTTGGACGGCGCGTCCAGCCTTTCTAGTTCTGCGCTGCTACATTTATATTAACTGTTCGGTCGACAGAGTGTTGTTTAGGGGGTGCATGTACGTGACGATCATCGGCGAAAAATCTACTTGTATGCCTTTCGTCATCTTTGACTTCACGGCAGCGTTTTATTTGGTGTGGGTTGTTCGCGACACGTCGAGGTCATCGCAATCTGCGCGATGCTCGACTGTGACGTTTTGTTTATGTGTTTGCTTCGAAATAGCGGCAACATCAGCATCTGCAAACAAGTAATATTCTACGTGGCAATTATCGACGTCGCGAGAGAATTGTCATACCGCCGGCCAACCTTTTGTTTTATGGTAAAACCCTAGGGAACAGCGGGGCAACCCTTGCCCTGCCCCACAATGTAAAAAAACAACAACGGCGAGGCCAGAGCTATGTCGACCATGTGTGAGTGGTCCCAACACATCAAGAGGCAGACTGGATACGAGTACTGGTTTACTATAGTGTATACTCCCCGGCGTAGAGTGTGCATTGTCCGCGAAATGCTACCCGTTTTTGCAACTTCGAAGGTAGCTCTGAAATATTTCTCGGACGGGGATGACTCTTAGGCCCTCGGCCCCACCAAGCTGCCCGGGCGGCCGGGGATCGTGGAAGCGTGTATAAAAATGTGTAAGATGGATGTAAGGAGTAATGCACGATGCTCGCAGTAGATGAGACTCGTACAGCTGCACGCTCTAGACACAATCGCTTGATAACGTCGCTTTGAACGTGGTATACATCGCCTTCAATTGGTTTCATCGTTGTTCAGATCGCATTGTTCACTTCTGCTGTATACCTCCGTTTGTCACGGGCGCGACGGAATCCGCATCTTTCGCCGCCGAGAAAGCGTGGGCGCGTCCCTTGCAGTAACCCCAACCTGTTGTTTACCCCGTAGAATCGCCACGAACCCATACAGGTTTCTCGTTCTCCTCCGGCGTTCAACGTCAGTCCTCATTGTTCGGTTTTCGCGTGTCAGGGTTCGCACGAACGAGTTTTGGGGTATTCCGTCGACGAAGCATACAGTCGCGCAACCACCCATTCCTCCTGCGGTATCAACAAACACCGCAACGAAAACAAACTTTCACACCTTTGTCAACGTAACAATCGGAAAACACTGATCGAGGTTTTGGGACCTAATGTAGCGTAGGATCGCCACGAACCCATGCGTGTTTCTCGTTCTCCTCCGTCGTTCAACGTCGATCCTCATTATTCGGTTTTCGCTTGTCAGGGTTCGCGCGGACGAGTTTTGGAGTATCCTGTCGACGAAACATATGGTCGCGCACCCACCCACTCCTGCGGTATCAACAAGCACCGCGAGGAAAAAAAAACTTTCACACCTCGGTCAACGAACACTCGGATATCACTGATCTAGGTTACGGGGCCTATGACGGAGGGACGTGACCACGTCCTGACATTGTGTTAGCGCCAGAGGAGCAATGACGGCAACGCGGCTACACGGTGTTAAGTGAAAACTCACCAACGTGCACACGCCTTCACGTTAAGTTTCAGCTTGATCTCGTCCAGCTCTGTTACAGTAACATTGAGTCATACGTCGTGATCTGCGCTTGTACTAACACCGTAAGACACTGTTAGGATTTGACCATACACGTACGTTATCACTCTATCGTGCCCAGATCGATATCCGCAGATTTACTAACATGAATACACCATGCTAATGTCTCCGCAGAGCTAGATTTATCACATTAACGTTGTGCTACCGTTGAGAAGATTGTTACACATAGCACCCAAACACGACGTTACCATAATGCCCAGCACTATAAATAGCAAACATTAGGTCACAAAAAACACACTTAACATACCATAGTGGCCGGCTCTTCTAACTCTACGTTATTCCAACCCCCTGTCTGATTGCCCCAGGGTTGAAAAACGAATGTTTAACGTACGTAAGCAACGTTGCGCAAAGAAAAAGGCTCGCGGTGGTGCTCATTATTTGGTAAATGAGTGGGAGATTTCACAACTTCCATTTGGAAGTAAAAAACTTCCAAAAGTTCCACTTTGACTTCCAGATGGAAGTTTGTCACTTCCAAATGGAAGTTCTGAAAGTCAAAATAGAAGCTTTATACTTCCAAATGGAAGCTGTGAAAGTTTTTTACTTCCAAATTGAAGTTTTGGAAGTCGAGTGGAAACTTCCATGTAGTCCATGGAAGTTTCCATTTTGGAAGCTAATGCAAGCCAGTGTAAGTTTCCAAAGTGGAAGCCAGTGGAAGCAAAGTCGAAGCTTCCACTGCCATGCCCGGTAGAAGCTTCGTCCAGCTTCCACTAAGCTTCCAGACACCTTGATATACTTTCACCTACTGTCACCCACTTCCACTTCACGTCTAGAAGTTCCATTTGACTTCTACCATCAAGGAAACTTCCATCAGCGTCCGTAGAATCTTCTGTCCACTTCCATCCTCAACTGTAACTTCCAATTGCTTCCACCTACTCGAATCCGCTTCCATTCAACTTCCACAAATTTCATTTGGCTTTCAAAAATTCCATTTTACCTTTAATTTCAACGAAACTCGCATCTGAGTACGCAGAATCTTCTGACCACTCCCCCCATATTCAAGCGCGACTTTCACATATTACTTACTTCCCACGCACTTCCATTAAACTTCCAACGGCTACAGCTTACATACTCTTTTATCTTCCATTTAACTTCCATTCCAATTGAAACTTCCACGCACGTCCGCAGACGCTTCCATCCATTCCTGTTTTCAAGCTTACCTTCCACCTAATCCCACTTTCTTACATCCGCTTCCAAGAATCCAACTTCCGAAGTTACATGTAACCCCTACTTACACGGAAATTCATATCAGCGTTCGTCGAAACTTACATGCACTCTCATATGCAAGCATAAATTCAGCATGCTTTCACGTACTTCGACGTGCTTTCATCCATTTCAATTAAACTCCCAAGAAATATGTTTGCCTTGTATTACCATGGAAAACTCACATCTACGTCTGTCTGCAGACTCTTCTATCCACCCCCCGTGGCCCATATGCATGTGGGACTTTGGCCTAATTACTTCCTTTTGGAGGTCAAAAGGGAAGTTTGGAAGTCGAGATGGAAGTATTGGAAGTCGGGTATGAGCCTACCACGCGAATTCCATTCTACATTCAACTTCCAAAACCTCCATTTTGACTTCCAGACGGCTTTGTTTTTCTTCCCCAAAGGAAAGTTTTTGACTTCCAAATGGAAGTGTTCGACTTTCAAATATAAGTTTTCGACTTCCAAATGGAAGATGTGAAGGTCCAAATGGAAGTTTTAAAAGTCAAAATGGAAGCTTCGCCAGCAATTCGAAACCTTCCTTTTTGACTTCCAAACCTTCCATTTGGACTTCCACAACTTCCATTTGGAAGCTTCCACCTGACTTCCATTTTGACTTCCACAACTTCCATTTGAACTTCCACAACTTCCATTTGGAAGTCAAAATGGAAGTTTTGGAAGTCGAGTGGAAGCTTCCACCCATTTACCAAATAATGAGGTGGACCCGCGAGCTTCATTTGAAACAAATGGGTTTCAGCATATTTTTACTGCAGTACAACTGCTTTCTGTAGTGACAGCAGTAAGTAGCGCAATCACGGGAGTTAAATGTACGGTACAACTTGTACCAACACCGGTCACGTCTACGACTATAAAACCACGTGTATAGAGATGGTCACTCAGCACTTCAAAGTGCTACTCAACCGCACAGGCTATCGCACGTGCTACTTCACCATGATAATTGACGCTCTAGAACCTACGCATCTGCCACCTTCTTTGAGGTATGTTTTTGCACGCTGCAGAACATTTCGTAGTCGTGCCTTGCGTTTACGGACTGGTGTTGGCGGTATCGCTGCTGTAATGATTTTGTTTACGACTGTGCAGACTTTCGTTGCTTTCGTGTCCACCCCTTCTACATCGCGCACGTTTGAGCATCGGGTTGAAGTTGGGGTGCTATGGCGGAGGTTTCGCCGCGTGCGCCTCACCTCTTTCTGGATGTACGTATTTGTTTGTGGGCATGACTGTGTTACCAGCAGCTTGTTCGTGCGCAAAAATAGGGCACATAGTCGACTAAAGCTTGGGATTCCTAATCGGTATGCTTATAAGGTATGGATGTGTGCTGCTAGCCTTTGGGTGTTTCCCCCGTGTCTGGTCGAATAATAGTGCTACTGCCTTATTCTGTGCACTGGGGCCTTTTTTCCTATTCCTGGAACCATACCCCTTGTGATCACCCAACCCTGTGGGTTTCTTGACGTGGAGTGGATCCCGAGGCTTCAAAGTAAGTACTGTCAGATACATTGTACCTGTGCTTCCTGGTCGTGCACATAAAGTGACCTTAGATGTCAGTCGTACGTCACTCGGACCGGCGTGCAGGGTTGCGCAGCACCCTACACGCCCGAAAATGCGTTTGCGTCCCTCATCCCCCGAAATATCCGCCTCCATGTATGCTGACAAACCATTGTCATTGTATGGCAATAACAAAATCTTGTAATTACCCACACGTTCTCACGTTCGAGGCCCACCGAACGCACAACAGAGCCCTACAGACGGTAGCGTCTGGCGTTTAACGTTCTACCCCCCTTACATCTAGTTCGAGTCCCCGAGCACGACGGCCCACAGTTTTGCAGGAATCACTCGGTGTTGTATCCTTGTCTGTGGACTTGAACAGCATCATAGGTGAGAGGATCACAGCATCTTGGAGATTGTTTCCGAGGAGGATAAAAAACTGATACGTATCGCTGCCCAGTCTCGCTCTGCTCTTGTTTATAAAACTACGCTGTATTCGGCGTGGGACGCTGCTACCCAAGGGCTCTAGTTTTCCTTGTGGTGTGGGGGTTGGGCGCTAATGTGCCACTCCGTTTTGATTTCACACCGGCAGTCTGATTCTATTCGTAAATGCAATAATTACAAGGTTTTTGCTACGACATGCACCGCTTAGTCATGGAAGCAATTATCAAGACCACTGCCCTATGGGAGAGGTGGTGGAAGACATCGCGAATGTCTGCACGGAGCTTGCATGCTGCTGGGTGCAACTTTGCCCCAGCATACTCCGGTCTGAAGCGTATTGGCGACTAGGCAAATTATCCTAGATGAGCAAGAACTTTATGCGTATACGACCGAACGTAGTTTCGGAAATCGAACCCCTTTATTTTTATATCTATCCATTACTTTTCTACAAGATTCCCCTTTGGGACGTGGTTGCCTTGGAATCCCGTGGTTGTCGCAAGGGTAAAAGGGTAGAGCAGCATCATTATAAGCCGCCCCTATTTATCCGAGTACTGCTGCACACTGCTGTGTGGCAGAACGAGTTTGGACGACGCGTGCTCGATTCATAAAGCGTACTGTGTCTCCTTGTCAACACTGCACAAACACTTTTTTTTGTTGCTTACATAACATGCTGTTATATCGCTGCTGCTTTTGGAGTGCTTTCGGCATATATCGATGAAGTCTTGAGGAAGTGATGAGAGTTCGAACGAATCATCGCGCTGCCCCCCACGCAGCATCCAATTGCACCATTCTTGATGGTGTGTACCATTGTATGTCTTCATCACTACTTTCTAGGTCGACAGGAATCACGGCCTACACACGCACACACAAGAAAAATGCTCCAACCGTGTCCGTCACACAAGGAGGAAGACCTTGATGACCGACTGCGGCTGTTCCGTGTTTGCCGTATTGTCAAGATCTCGAGGGACGGTGTGATCAGACAAGTTACAGCCGCAGCACATAACACCAGAAAAAATGAGTATATGGGTTTCTATTGTCCCGCTTGGCTCTAGCAGGTCGGAATGGCTTCCCATAGTTACTTGCCAGAATTGGACACTTTGAAGGCTCAGAGCACACGCCACGGACCTCGGCCGTCGCCAACATTTGCGCCATGGTATCCACCCGGGCCCCCTGCGTGCCACGCAATCCAGAGGGCCACCATTAGGCCCGCGGCCGGAGAACAAAAGGTAACCCTATACCGGAAAAAGGCCAATTTGGTACAGAGTAGTATATTTTGCTTTTATGCCTACCTACTCATAAGGAACTAGAGTGGGATTTTGATGCCCATTTTTTACTTGTGTTCAAGTCGTTTAATTCACGGTGTTGGTTCCTACTCTCTTTTTGAATTCACTTTGATTCACACCAGTACTCGTACAGCGCTCGGATGGATATGAGCCAACCACAGGCCTGACATCGAACTGATCCCATCACAATCGTGTTGTAATGGCCTCCGTCGCTGTTCCTTCTTATTTCAACCTCCTTAAAAGATATACAGCAGTGGTAGTCAGCGATCAGACTCAAGAAAACACGTGACAGAAATCACGTTCGAACACAAAACAGAAGATTTTTGGGTACAGTAGGTCAAAACTTACGCTTCTCCCTCTATATGCCGGCACGTCCGATACCGTCTTCGTAGGCTGCAGGTGGGCACAGTGTAGCTTGTGCTCGCTCCGCGCTTGACGTCGTGGTCATAGCGATCCGCGGCTACTCTATGTAGCAACAGTGCAGTTTCTGCTTTCAAACTTTGATGCATCTGTATATTCCTCCTGGCTCTTATACTCGTATCGCATGATACGTACATCGCCTTCTGCCAGCGTGCGCGACGAAAACACCACAGACTCCGAAACGGACGGGCTCTCTTAACACCCCTAAATAGCATATCCATCCTCTTCTGCTCGGTGTTCAAAGTCGTCTTGAGTTCGAGAAGCCTGGTCACGTTGAACCATCATTTTCCCAGGTACCAGGGCTCGTCCTGGGGGAAGCAAAAAGATACGTATTCCGCCGCATACCAGGTAGCCGATATTAGGTACAAGAGCTCATAAAACAACCATACAGACGTCAAGCACCACCACCACCACCGCCACCACCACGCGTGTTAGTAAGTTATTTTCTTCATCGTGGCCTCGCCGCCGACCGGCGGTGGGACCTGGTACCAGCTATATAGATACGCATTTTTTAGTCTTGTCTTCGACAACCATGTTCACAAAGCCCTGTTTCATCTCACAGGTATGCCTCAATACAATTAGTGCACATGGTGGAAACGTTTGTCTAGGTGAGCCCGGTGGTAGTGGCACTAGTGGTGGCGGTGTATGTATGGTAGGGAGGGGGGGAGGAGTACCTGTTTTCGGCGTTGTGACCCCATATATGAGCTAAACAAGAGCAGGAGCTTTAAAAGTAGGGCTGGTGAAGTGGGGCAAAGTTATCCGAGGCCCTAGGAAGATAACCGAGCAAGTCTATAAATGTGGGAAATCAAATCATGAATATGAATCCTAAGACCTATGCCCATGGGAAAGCGAAGTATCAATAAATAGTTTGAATTCCAAAGATACCCGCCAAAAAAAATTAGAACACGCTTCCTATGGGCACGTTCAGAAAAAAAAAAGTTCCCAACTTTTGGAAAAGCCCGAAAAAAGCAAATCTGGGGCCGATGTTGGGCCAAGATCGGCCTGAGAAAAACTCAGGCCGATCTTTGGTTCGAAGCGGCGAGATTCCGAGTCCTCGACAGACATCGATCGACCAAACCAACGATTGCGTCATGAATTCTGAACGGAGTGCGCTCGTTAGGGGCTCCGACCCACCCTAGGGTCACCGTCTTCACACAATGGCCAGTGATGTGCGACGGGCGCTGGCCAGGCGTACAATAAAAAAACAAATAGCCGCTGGTGTGTACAAAACAGAAGACAAAATTTCTCGATCCGTCTCGAATGGCAAAAAACAGGCTTTTTTTCAGGTTTGGGAGGATACCGCAGGACGCCGCCGGCAAGCTCTCGCCCCCTAGAGCATGTATTCACTTTCTATCTTCGATGCCGTCATCTATACTCGTTGGCCTTGCCCGACACCAAGCGGGTTGGCCTTGGGCTGAGTCTACATCGAGATCGAGCATATATCGTCGCACGAGTTGATTTTTATCAGCGTGTTGACAATTTGGAACGAGAGAAAACAAATTGCGCCGCCTGCAGCCGTTGGGAAAAAAAGAAGGAAAAATCAAACATTTTTTCCCTTTTTTCCCACAGCGGCGGTACGAGGATATTTTCGGCTGTTTTTTTAAAGCAATATTTTTGAAAAAAAAGTTTCGGACTTCGCGTTGCCATTGGCATAGGTCTAACAGCTGTTTTACTAGAACAAAATGAACGTCCTTCGTATCTGTGGCTGGTTCCGAGTGAATGCAGAGAAGCAATTGCGAATGCAACGGTATGCAACGATAGTATGTGATATGTATACCACGAGCATACTGACGGCAGTGAAACCCCAAGGGCATGTGATGATGACGGTGACCCATCGTAACTCGTCAGGCGTTGGCCATGACCAGCGCATTTGCTGAACGCTGCGTTAGGTGTTCAGGGGACGCTATTAATGGCACCTTCATGAATACGTCGTCAAGTAACCGCGCGTGGGCATTTCGGTGACATATACATACGACTTAGAACTAGAGTAACAAATTCGCAATCAAGATCCGTATTTCGTAGTTGTAGTACCCTTGATGCTAATACACAAGAATCCTGGAATGTTTAGCCCTTTTTTGCCCGTTTTCGAGCGAATGATAGTACCACCCATCATGGTGACGTAGGTTTTCCTCTTGAAGCATCTCCGATGACGGCTACTGAAGAGATACACCATCCGTCTGGAGAACAGTACTGTTTTTGTGAAGGCCGTTGCTTCATAGGTGATGTAGCCATTGTGCTATGCTCCCTTGCGTGAAACGAAACATTTGAGCGTTTTGGCGAGCTTTTTGTGTTACTCGCGCGCAACTTTGAGTACACGAAAACACCTCGTGAGTCGTTTCTGGCTGTGTACGAATGCCGTCTGGCGCACCCGACGTCCTCACACACCATCCTCAACTTCGCGGGGGGGTTTAGTTCCTGTGAGGAGCTGTAGCTGTCCGCAAGTGAAGTGCGAACTTTCAGTTGGGGGTTGTTTTTTGTTGCATTTCGCGCATCTCAAGTTTCGTCTATTTGCGGCCACTGCAGCGTCTCTAAGTCGAGGTGAAGGCCTCTGTTGAGCATCTGCGGGATGTTGACATAGAGAGAAACACAAGCTGCTGTGATGAACCTCTTTCGAGTCGCGGTTGCTCTCAGGTAAGCACGAACCAGCCCACGTTTTATCCGCAACGTTTTATAATAGCGATGTTTTTGTCTGTGCGATAAAACATCTAAAGATTGGAGTGAACGGAAATCCAGAGACCAGGAGACGCTTGAGTGCCAGCGTGGCCGTAATATATACGATGCACCTCGTGTGTTCAAAGCGTATTGCGATATCTGCTTGCATGTCTAAGGTCCTACCAGGTACATCTTAAGGATCAGACTGGTACTTTGACTTTTGGTACTATTTGCCGGGTTTAGTTTGTCGATGGTATGCGCACTGCAAGGAGCGCATCTCCCTGCTACTGAATACCATACCCAGGTAGCCATAAGTGCCGTGACGGCCTGTGCAGGGATAAAAAGACGGCATCGATGAGGTCCTGCGAATAGGGTTCGATCCATTTGTGTTTTGAATTTTTTTCTCGCGCCGGCGTTTTCGGTAGGGCACCAGGTTTTGGTCATTCTCCCACAATTATGACACAGAGTATGGCACCCTTTTTAGGCTGGTGATGTTTTTTTACGCGAAGTTTGCGCAAAAGAGCGAATTATTCCAGCAGATTTCCGAATCATTTATTAAATAGTAAGACTGTTAAGCGACTATAGTGCTGTTCAAGTATTGGGCGCGGTTCCCAATGCCGACTGAGCACCTTACCCCGACCGCCAACGTACCCAACGCCCAACTAGAGGTGGATAGGTGCCAACGTTTGTACGTTTCGCTTGCTCTACCATATGTTCGCCCAAAATCCAACTTGTGGCTGGGTACACGGCTGCGTTCGACTCCGACAGGCAATTTTGTCAATCGCTATGCCCACCAAATGGGATGAGGTCTTGCGATACGATGTGATGGTGATCATCCTCTGTGCAATACTATCACAAGGTTTCCACCAAAAGCTGTATTTTTCCTGGGTCGGGACCCCTACACAGCTCTCTCTGCCCCATCACGACAAACACAGTTATCAGAACAAACAACGGCACAATTGACAGGAACTACATGAGCAGCAGCACAAGTGGTAAGTGCCCTGATATGCACGCATTGAGAAGTGCTGTTCGTGCCCGATGATGAAGTATATGCCATTCCATCCTAGAGTATACTGCCGACCTTGTATTTACGTATTTGTGAAAAACCAAGACATCAACGAACGTCAAAAGGACGTTTTTCTCAGTTTGTAAAACTGAATCTCAGTTTCGGCAATTGCAAACTTGTCTGTCTGTCTGTCTGCCTGTCTGACGGTCTGTCCGCAGTCACAAGGGAACTCCAGTCCTCGCAAAATCTGGTCCCGGACCGCTCCCGACGTTGACGTGTATACCGAGCAAATCGATAGCGGACACACTTACAAGCAGCCTGGGCCAACTTTCGGGTTCAACGGAGCCCTGCGCCTTGAGCTACGCGACTCAGCCTCACCGGGGAGACAGTCGCTTGTAGACACCCGTGCCAGAGTCGGTACGAGCAACGAAATATTTCGCAAATTGGCTACAGCGCATCGATCGCAACAAAATGTGGGATCACCTTGCAGAAGAATGGCTCGCTCAGCGTGGTTGGCTAACGGCGTTAATGAGGTCGTTGTCCGCCGCGCGCAAACGTCCGTGCAAGGTCGCTTCTGGCTGCATGGTCTTGACCCTTGAGGTTTGCAATATATTCTGTGACGTTTTTCGGCAGGATCGCTTCCTGCTCTACAGTAAATCGGCGTATAATTTTCAAATACCTGGTACCTGGTAGCCTGGTAGGCAACAACAGCGACAGCATCAGCAAACTACTATGACAGGGCACCATAGTAGTAGGACCACATATTGTTAGTCAAAATAGAGAAGTATATAGGTATTTGTGTGTACCGCAGGTCCTATTTACAACCGGTAAGTTGTATTAATAGTAGCTGTAAAGAAGATTTCTGCGCTGTGACGCGCATCGCTTAAGTAATGTGTTTAGGACTGCGAAAACCGATGAAATCGATCCCAATCCTGTGGTACTGGTGCAGGTGCTCGTGCCGCTGTGGTGTCCTGCGACTAGTAGCACCTCAATTGAAACGGAAGTGTTGTTTCTGTGTCCCCGGGGTCGTCCCTGGTTTGTTGTGTACCCGGAGTATCTGCCGGCAGGAAGCAGCTGTCACCTGTTCCGGTCCTGCTAGCGGGTTATCTGACGTTAGAGGACACCCAGTGCACATGCCTTATCCTAGACACAGAATCTGACGACTTGGGTGATCAGCTGTTCTTATCGAAAAATGGCAAGCTCTCTGAATTCAAGATGTTGTCCACGACAACAAACAGCAGCAGAACGATCGATGAGTAGGATGGTGACACAACTGTATAGCGTCGATGCTTCGCGCCCGACGCGCGGTCAGCGGGCGGCGCATCTCTCCGTGTCCAGACTACAGTCGGCTGCCGCGGGTTTGGGCCTAGAGGCCAAGAGAAGCGTACTCGTCGCGCACCGCTCGGTAGATACATACTCGTAGACTACAGCAGCGGCACAGCAGCAGCAGCAGCAGCAGCAAATAAATGGACCTGAATTTCAATTTAATTAATTCGTACTGAAAATAGAGGTACCACCGGCAAGCTCTTGCCCCTTAGAGCATGCATCCACCTCATTTCTTCGAGCCCATCATCTATACTAGTTGATCTTTCCCGCCACCGCGCGGGTTGTCCGTGGGCTGAGTCTCTGTCGAGATTGAGCGTCTATCGTGTATCGCTGCACGAGATGAAAAATACTTTTTTGGTGTACTTCGCGTTTCCATTCGCATACTATAGCAGGACTTTTACAGTACAACAGGAGTGGGTTACTTTTTGTGCCACAGCAAAATTATCTACGAGTACTACTGTAGTGCTGTACGTATCCGTCTCGAATGGCAAAAAAATGCATACTATCGCAGGTCTTTTAAAGCAGCGAAAGGCAAAAAATGGGCTTTTTTCAGGTTTGAGAGGATACCGTAGACGCCGCCGGCAGCAGTGGATTATTTTCTACTTTTCGCCTTGATTTGTGTGCGATCCTCGTCGTATGTTTCGGTACTCCCAAAAAGAATGGCCCAAAATTGCATCCTACTATCGTAGGTCTTTTACAACAGCAGTTAGTTGATTACTTTCTACTTTTCGCCTTTATTTGTATTTTGCGATCCTCATCGTATGTTTCGGTACTCGCAAAAATAATAACCCGGCAGTTGAAAATACGTCAATCTGTCGAATGCGTAAAAACGACCACACCCTGGGCAATTACTATTTCAATAGTCTATTGAGTCTACAATTGATTCAGGAGGATGAGTGATAATTGGATTAGTCTTGACAATTGTTTTAGGTGACTGTCTTTTAATTGAAATTGTCAATACAATTGATTTCGGCGATCGCCGATTAATTGAAATTGGCCAGACAATTGGTTTCAATGATTGCCTATGAATTGGAGTTGTCCAGGAAATTGATTTCGAATACCATCTACTAGTTGGAATTGTGTGAGCAATAAGTTTCGAGTGTTGTCCATCAATTGGAGTTGTCCAAACAATTGGTTGTGGAGACTGCCAATTAATTGGAATTATTCAGCAAATTGATTTCGGGTGCTATCCAATATTTGGAATTGTCCAGACAATTGATTTCGGGTGTTGTCCACTAACTGAAATTGTTCAGACAATTGATTTCGGGAGCTGTCTATTAATTGGATTTGTCTGAACATTTGATTTCGGCTGTTGCTTATTAACTGAAATTGTCCGCACAATTGATTTCGGGTGCTGTCAATTAAATGGAATTGTCCAAACGGATCTGTCCGCACAATTCATTTCAGATGCCGCGCAAAAAAATCAATTGCTCGATAAATGTCATGGCCGTGTACCTACAGTTAGTAGTTATTGTATTATGATAGACACTCCCCATTGAATTGATACTACTCGTAATATGGCACAATAAAGGACCTTGCAAGGGATTGCGTATTGAGGGAAGTTCCCGATCCTGTTGTAGAGGCAATAATACTAGCATGGTGGTACTGTTGTGTACTGACGAAATCAAATGTAGTTCTACAAGTAGCTGCCAGCTTTCAAATCACAGAGCCCTCTTAAACTCGATAGTCATGACAATTCCAATTAGTAGATCGCTTCCGAATCCCATTGTCCGGACAATTACAATTAATAGACGGTATCTTAAAGCAATTGCCCCGACAAGTCCAATTCATGCAAATCACGCGATATCAATCGTTCAAGCAATTCCAATTAATCGACAGCCTTTGAAAGCATTTGCCTGCACAATTTCAATTGATAGGCAGTCTCCGAGCTCATTTGTCTGGACAATTCCAATTATTGAAAAGCACCAAACATCAATTGTTCAGACAATTCCAATTAATGGACAGTCTCTGAAATCAATTGTTAGGGCAACTTCAATTGATAGAGAGTCTCCAAAATTATTTGTCCGGGCAATTCCAATTGTTAAACAGTGCCCGATATCAATTGTCCGAATAAATCCAATTGTTAGACAGTATCCAAGATCAATTGTCTAAACAATTTCAATTGCTAGACAGTCTATGACATCACTTGCCCGGACAATTTCAATTAATAGGCAACTTCGTGACTTTGCTGTAGGGGCAATAGTCTATTGATAGGTCTATTGTCCAAATCATAAGCATAAAAGGCCGGGACACCTCAACGTTAGTTTTGAACTTTATCCCCGCAGGTAGGAAGTTTTTATACCGCTTAGCCCATGTGCTCAGATGTAAATCATTAAAAACAGTTTTCACGAAACAATGTAATCCGTATGCACTGTTGTTTTGAAATGTACGGGCCGTTAATTTAGGAGACTGCCCACCAATGATGGCATTGTCTGAAGTAGTTTTGGAGATTTCGTGTCAGTCGAAATTGTCGGGATAGTTTGATTTTGTATGCTGTCTATCAATTGGAATTGCCCGGACAATTGATTTAGAAAGCAGTCTGCTATCTGAAATTGTCCGGACAATTGATTTTGGAGACTGTGTATAAATAGGAATTGTCGGGCCAATTGATCTGGGAGACTGTCTATTAATTAGAGTTGTCGGGACAAATACTTTTGGCGTCAGTCTACTAATTGAAATTGCCCGGACAACTATTTCGGAGGGCCGACTATCAATTGGAATTGTCTAGACAATTGATTCAGGAGACAGTCTGTCAATTGGAATTGGCCGGACAATTTATTTAGGAGATGGTCCATTAATTGGAATTGTCCGGACCATTGATTACGGAGACTACCTATAAAGTGAAATTGTCTGGACAATAGGGTCAGGTAGGGTTCACTTAATAGGAATTGTCTGGATAATAGAGCTCGACGCCTTTCAATTAACTGGAATTAGGGACCACAATAGACAGTCAATTGCAATAGGAAGCTATTAATAGACTATTGGACTATTGTCTATTGTCCAGGGTGTGACCACACAACAAAAATGGGCTTTTTTCAGGTTTGAGAGGATACCGTAGGACGCTGGCGGCAAGCTCTTGCCCCCTAGAGCATGCATCCACCTCAGTTCTCATTTCGCCAACAACTATTTCGCGGTACTGAGATCTCTTGTCAATCTGTCGTTTACTTGTTGTAGTAAACAACCGACATGTTTTGCTTTGGCCAAGAGAGCGTCGTCAGCTTTCTGACTGATTGTTGGAGATATCTCCCCGTTCATGTTTCGTTTTTCATTGGCCAACAGTCCTGTATTCAGCCCTGCAACCCCTATTACACCTCAATAATATCGATCCGATTGTTGTGGTACTGGTGCGGGTGCTCGTCCCGTCTTCGTGTGCTGCTGCTGGATATATGTCCCCGCCGAGTACCATAGTATAACAAGTGGTACCGATAGCTCTGCCTGAGCCAAACACAGCACTCTGGGGTTCTGTCTGTGCTGGTCCCGACTGGCCTCTCCCGTCACTCTCAACAGCTCCACCTGCGACTTCACACAAAAAAAGGCAAGCAAACTGAGAACAGCGCTCGAATGCATTTCATCGAGGGCTATAACAATTATTTTAGTGCAAGTGAAATTCTATCGATTGCCTGATCTGGCCACTTGGTTGCTGTATTTGCAGCTATTCGTGCGTTGCACTTGCGCTCGGCGAGCACGACTGGGTGGCGGGTTCGGACGGTGTAGGGATAGACTCACCCTCAAGGAGCGAAATGTTGTTGTCACCGACCCTGTCTTTAGCGCGTTCTAGGTTCGATGTACAGGTAGGCCAATGGCGGCACAATATAAAACAACGCCTTTCTGTTTCGCGGAATTCGTTATACTGGACTACCAGTACCCTGGTCCAAGTGTGATTTCATGTAGGCGAATATCAGTGCTACGATAGGGGTAGCATTGTTTTGCCGACATATTTCTGGCCACCGGCGGTTCTTTCACCAAGGGACTCTGCCGAAAAAAGTTATAAACACTATATTTTCGATTTTGTGTTGTTCGGTGTATGCGTAGGACGCATGCCCCTCGAAGGGTCGTGCCTTTTTTCCTGAGCTACTCACACGCGGAGCTCAACGGCTCTCACAGGAAATATGACTCCAAAGAAAATTTATTTGTGCAACCCGTCCTGCACTTGCGCTTGGCAAGCACGACTGGAGGGTGGGTTCGGGCGGTGTAGGGCTAGACTCACCCTCAAGGAGCGATATATTGGTGTCACCAACCCTGTCTTTCGTACGTCCCTGGCTCGATGTACAGGTAGGTCAATTGCGGCGCAATATAAAACAGCGGCTTTATGTTTCGCGGAATTTGTGATACTGGACTACCAGTGCCCTCGACCAAGTGTAATTTAATGTGTATAAAAACCAGTGCTACGACAGGGGTAGCATTGTTTTGCCGAAATACTTCTGGCTGCCGGGTGTTCCTTTTCCAGGGAACATTGACGAAAATAATTGGAACACCATATCATCGATTTTGTGTTATTCGGTGTATGCGTTGCCCCTCGAAGGGTGGTGCCTTTTACCCTGAGCTACTCACACGAGGAGCTCAACGTCTCACCGGAAATATGACTCCAAAGAAACGTTGCTTGCGCAACCCGTCCAACTTTTTTATGCCCAGTATTTTGGGGTTTTACAATAAGTCTACTAGAAAATTTAAAGGAATAGCAGGTAGTTTCTCGCTTGAGGAGCTCAACCAGTCAGACATACTCAGTCCCAAAGTGCAACCCCTACGTGGGGATGAGTCCTAGGCCATTGGCGTTGCACTTTGATTGTTCTTGAAAGTCAGTGATTGGGTGAGACCTAGAGCTCCTGAGGGCAGGAGACCCAAACAAAAAGTAGGGTGCATCTCGATCGGAGTGGCCCTGGCCTCGTTCGGGTGTGGTGGGGTGGGGAGGCAGATCGGTCCACTATACGGGAGCTGCCTTGCCGCCGAGTACCGTTCAATTGGGGAATGTAACGATTGGTGCACAATCGAACCGTATGTTCTGCCTCCAGTCTCAAGTTAAGAGGTGAATATCTCGCGCTCGAAACACGATCCTGACGAGGTTTGATCCTGCACCCGGATCAATCTTTCTATGCGCTAGTCCTAAAAGTAATATAGATATTTTGAAAAATCATCATACCAACCCGTAGCTGCTCACGTAAAGAGCTCCAACGGTCAGAGCTAAAAAAAAAGAAGCGAACCTTTCCATGGGATGTGTTGGGGGCGAGTCTACTGAAGATGTAGCGTCAAACGTTCGTTGGCGATCGCGACTTGATAATATAATCCCGGCAATTATAGATCTAGCGAAAGCCCGCTAATCCACTGCACTGCCTTGTCCATTGTGTAGCACTTAAACGCTTCGTTTCCACACCAAGCGTTTGCCGTGCTCTCTTCCACGTTGACACGAAAAGCATGCGGTGATAACGATGAGTCTAAATTACCCCGCTGTTTCTTGAGTCTTGATCATGACAACGTGTAATTATCCAAGAACAACAGTTGATGATGGCACACACATCACGTATCCCATCTGGGCAACACTACCCTCAACCCGATTGTATCTGACGAACCCACCTTCTGGCCTGCTCAACCACGCGCACTACGATAGGGCTAGCGCTTTTTCGCTAATTATTTCTGAGGAACTACTCGATATTGCTGAAATTTTGTTTGTGTGTTGAATTATAAATCGATTTACACCTACGAGCGGGTCGAAGCTACTGGTTCAAGCTAGATGTCGCACTTTATGTCAGACATGAATGCCGCTTGCCATAATTTCCGAATATCACATAATAGGTGTCATGCTGACCGCAATGAACAGCGGAAGAGGTTGACATTGCCCGTTTTTTGTCTGAGGTCCTAGGGGTTGCGCTAACGGCAAGGTTGTGTTCCGACCAACCACGGGCCTTGAAAACGGGCAGCAATGGTCAGACATTTTTCTGTACGAAGAAACGACTTGGTTTTATTTGTGGTTCTGGACACGCCGGTTCCAGTCTCTCCGAGGCATGTATTTTAAGTGGTTCGCGAAAGAGTTCGAATAATTGAGTGCGTCGGACTAAGTCAACTCGTGTTGAACGCTTTCAAGTTGATTATGTAAAATAACTAGGCAAATTCGAAGCGACACCGTACAACTCGCACGTTTTCCGAACAAACGAAAGTGTTTCAAGACGTTCCCGGAAGATCGGTCCTGGAATATTGCACCGGTACTCTACGAGCACCTTTTAGACCTTTTGACGAAGACCTTTCGTCTTGCTTTTTTCCACCGAAAAACAATGGAGATCTTTTTAACAGAAAGCTATATTTTTTCGATCCGGGAAACATATACCCTGCCTGGTATCATGTGACGATAAGACTTTACTGAAAGTAAGTATATGAGTGCTAGCGGGAAACGACGAAATCTTCGTTCAAAAGGAATGGAAAAAGGAAAAAAAAACGCAGTACCTCACACACGCCTAGCTGGCAAACACGAACAGCAGTAAAACACGGCGACGGCATAGGTCGTCGAGTGCGCGGTGTGGCCAACCTCTGTGTATTTCTGGCGGCGAAACCTCAAAAGCTACTGGACTGGTCTGAGAGCCCCTCGGGTTGGTGGTAGGAGCTCTTAAACGCCACGCACGGAACGGCGACGACGATGCATATATATCAAAGTCTGCAGCGTGACCTCCAGTCGTGAGGTCGATCGGTTGGTTCTTGTGACGGTTGACGATCGAGCCGGCTGAAAACTTGGGCTCGCGAACACCATGAGTTGTATTGAGTCGCCACCGCTGGGTTTCGCTGACGTATGGTTTGTAGGCGTGGGTGCGTCTGTTGTTCCGGTGGCTTCGCGTTGATGTTCACGGTTTGTCGTCTCTACCATGGTCATGGATGCCATTGACTAAAGCACCAGGGTGTCTCGGGGGTGTTAAATCAATATCAACATGAAATGTGAAGTCGAATCAAGTCGAAAACTGGATACCTGTTAGCAACGAAAACAGTAAGGTTTTTTGTCGTCCAAATATCGCTTCCTTGTGCCCCGAAAATCATACTCTTTGGTTTGGTTCTACCTATTAAGACCAATAAAACGAAAAGCGGATTTTTCACTGTTCCGAATTCGATGTGGTATTTCCTCCTTATTACAGCCTCTGTCTGATTCCCTAAGGCCACAGTATCGAACAGTATAAATCGAAACAAATATCTGGCGAACCTTCAACAAAAAATGTAGGACATCCGCCCGGTAACAGGTCGACAAAGGGTCTTTGAACACATGTGAAAGAGTTTAGGATCTACCCCCCAAGAACGACGTGAATTTCCGACTTTGGGCTGGTTTTCCCGGATACTGCCTGAGGAGCCTGTAGGCAACAGCTTTGTGAATCAGATTGCACTTTAAGTTTTGTCAAAGTCGAGTGTGCGTTGGGGTAAAGCGCTGCTCAAGTGAGGTGCCTCATTCAGTGTTAGGCGAATTCCTGCCGTATCATGCATCTATGCAACACATTCACTTCTTTGACTCGTTCGAGGGTGTTTCTTGGACAACCGGAACGCTTTAAACCCAGCATGCCATGCTTTCAAACAGCGAGGTAAAAAATCGCCCCACGCCAAGGTAGCTTAGTTTTTTAGACTCAGCGTGTAAGACCAAGGTTGTCCGGCTTTCGACCTCGAGGCCTTCTAGTTTGTCATCGGGTACCAATAACTCCACAAACACTTGGTGCGATGCCTCACACATAGACCTCGTTGGTGTGTGCACGTACCCTCCTGTTTTGCCCTAGGTGCTTCACTGCCGAGGTATCCGGCGACAATGGTGCGTTGCTCACACATTTCCTGCACGCGACGTGCACATTTCAACATCAAGAGCAGGAGGACGGCGTCTCACTGCAAACAACATGCTGAACTCGGCATGGTTGATGTTACAAGCAAGAGCTGCTCACACGACTCGTGCACAAAACAACCGACCTTCAATATCGAGGGTAGCAATACGGCTGAGTACTGCAAGCAGCATGCGGTGGACGGCATGATAAACGTTACTAAAAAGCGTTGCTCACATGACTCCTGCACGAAACGACCGGTCTTCAACACCGAGGGAAGCAAGACCGCAGCGTACTGCAGACAACATGCGGTGGATGGGATGATAAACATTTCTAAAAAGCGTTGCCCGCTCGGCTTGTGCACGAAAGAGTCGACGTTCAATGTCGAGGGTAGTAGTACGGCGGCGTACTGCAAGCAACATGCTGTGGACGGCATGGTGAGGGTCGGTAAAAGGCGTTGCTCACATGACTCCTGCACGACACTTCCGAGCTTCAACACCGAGGGCAGCAAGACGGCAGCGTGCTGCAAACAACATGCTGAAGACGACATGGTCAACGTTAAAAGCAGGAGCTGCTCCCACAAATCCTGCACAACAATTCCGAGCTTCAATGTCGAGGGCAGCAAGACGGCAAGTGTACTGCAAACGACATGCTGTGGACGGCATCGTGGACGTTAAAAGCAGGCGCTGCTCACACGACTCGTGCACAAGAAAACCGAGCTTCAATGTTGAAGACAGCAAGACGGCAGTGTACTGCAAACAACATGCTGTGGACGGCATGGTCAACGTTAAAAGCAGGCGTTGCTCACACGACTCGTGCACAAGAAAACTGAGCTTCAATGTCGAGGGCAGCAAGACGGCAGTGTGCTGCAGACAACATGCTGTGGACGGTATGGTGGACGTTAAAAGCAGGCGCTGCTCACACGACTCGTGCACAAGAAATCCGAGCTTCAACGTCGAGGGCAGCAAGACGGCAGTGTACTGCGAACAACATGCTAAAGACTACATGGTGAATGTTAAAACCAGGCGTTGCTCGCATGACGGATGCACCAGGTTACCGAGCTGGGGTATAAACCTCGATAGTGTAGCCACTGTATGCGGCAGCCATAAAGGCGATCTGTAGGGCGACCACGTGGTCTACTTCAATTCCAGGTGCCGAGTGGATCGTTGCAGGAAACAAGCGCGCTGGGGACTCGACGGAAAGCAGCCCACCCACTGCCGTCATCACGGCACCCTCCAGGCCGGACTCGTTTGCACGGTCGGGACGGCTCGCCGCAAGGCAGATATTCAGAACCTGTCCTACGGTGCAGTGAAGAGCCCGTCATTCCGCGTGAAAACTGAGTGCTTGTTTTGAAAGGTTTCGAAGTCATGTTTGAGAGTGTTTAACTGTCCGTAGTGGATTCTATAGCGGGTGCACAACATATCGTTGCCACACGGCTACATCGTACCAGGAGTTTTTCAGGGGCGACAATGTGACTTAATACGTTTGCCGTTTGCCCAATGTTTCAATTTTTCTAGATGAGAGTTGCCAAGTTCGCTGTTGAGAGCCTCGCGAATTCAACTCGTCTTGAGATAAACAAAGCAGATTTGTTGCATTACCTAGGTCAAGTGTATGCCTTCTGAGTTGTCTGTTTGGCTAGCAGGAAAGAGGGGCAGCGAATTATCTGCTGGGACGCGCGTGGTGTACTAGTGGGTAGCACAGATTGGCCGAGAGATTGTTGACAGGATGGATCTCCTCAACTCACAGTAGGGAGTACCTGGCATCTCCCGTGTGTGTTACACAATAATTTTCGTTAGCACCTAGCCCACGGTATTGGGCACGTTTTTAACGGAAGTCAGTTTTGCGTGGAGGAATGGGGCTTCTCTACCCTAATACGATTCTACGAACTGATCGTCTATCGGCGTCTCGAAGTTGACCTTGGACGGGGCGGTCATGAAGACGCTCAGGGGTGGTTGTCCCGAGTCTATGGCGTGAAGGTAAAATACAAAATATATTGTGGGAAACTTGTTATCACTCCCGAGATAAGACATACAGGATCTCCAATATGTTGCTTGAATGCCGGATACTTTGTACACCACCAAGAAGGCCTGCCATGGCTGTGGTAATTAATATGTCCCTTGACGAAACTTCAACTGCTGTAGACGCGTACACGTACACATTGTGTTGTGGTCACGTCCTCCGGTGGACGGAATACCCTTCGAGTATTGTATTCCTCTGCGTATGCGGCCCTTTCAGGTAGTCTTTGGGGCATCCTCATATCCTGTAAGTCGCTCAAAAGGCTCCAGCGAATCTCTCAAGCAGGAATGTCTCACCCCTTGCGTCAGAAGCTTTCAAGAGTATTCTAGCAATACCGACGCGTGAACGTGGTACACCTGCATCACGAGATAGACTGCACAAAAGTAGTTGGGCACCGTATGTTGGAGTCCCGGCCGTATTTTGTGCGATGTCCTCGATATGGTGACCTCTTTCGCACCTTCAAAGGTAGCACGGACCTATATGTCGAACAGGGTTGGCTACTAAGCCATCGACCCCGCAAAGGAGCCCGGGTGGACGATAATTGTGTTTTGCACAAAAAAAATCGATACATATACGAATTTTACGACACTCGCTGTGGATGGCACTCATAGAGCTGAAGCTCTAAACAAAATGCTTGAAAATGTGTATTTAAACGTTTCGGAATCGGCTTGGATCATTTTCAATGTTTACCTTGTTCAGTATTGCTGTACCCCTCTATTTGTCGTAGGGGGGGTGGAATCCGTACCTTTCGCTGCCGAGAAAAACCTGGGCGCGTTTGTTAACGTAGCCCCAACCGTCTTCCACTGTGAGGGATCGCCACGCAATATTACATGTTTACCATTTTCATCTGTTGTTCGAAATCGATCCAAATTATACCTTTGTGGCGTCTCCGGGTTCGGCGGGACGGGTCTTGAAATATTCCGTCACAGGAGCTAATAGTCTCACACCTATCCTCTCCTGGGGTATCATGAAGCATCGCGTGCAAGCTCTGTTGTGTTTTGAAACATGTCATGCCGTATGCATCCAAGAAAGCGTCCGAATCACCTTTGGTCCAAGCGAATGGCTGGTTAGTGTATGATGTGAGTGAGTTTTTCAACGTGAAGCAGTAGCCTGTGCGGTTCGGCCGCCCAGTACTACTGGTGTCGGTCGAAACAAGTAGGCCTTTTCCACTTCATTGCTCCCACTTTTTCTGTACCTCCTCTCTAAACTTAAAAAACAGACCACGATGTTACCCCCTTTTCCCCCGCTACCGTGCCACTTTTCACCTCACGGGTCAAGTCCTCCATTCTAAAGGCATTCAAATATACATCGAAACCACGTGTATCGATACAATATGGGTGGTTTTACGATATTTGCGGCGAGGTAGGAGGTTACTACAGCGTAGCAGTCTGTGCGGTGTGCCCGCCCAATGTTGTATTATTTCGAACCACGCACAGTCCCCACGTTATTCACCTATATTACTCAACAGCTGCACGATTCACACACCTTCCCCCCACGTACCGTTCTCCTGCTGGTTGTACCGCCTTTTGTCATCACTCTGCAACCGCATCTTCGACCACAAGTACATCATGGGTATCTTATCTACGTTCTGACCCTCAACAATCAAAATTCCCCGCTGTCATCTGTTGGGCTCAACGTTGAAATAGCTTTCGAACAGTAACATCAATACATGCAGTATGCAGACAGAGTATCCAATATACTGCACACGCTCGTCAAACTTCCCATCCTCGAATACTACGCTGCATCCCGGTTTCTTCTCCAAGGCATGGGTGTGAGTCGCAAGATTTCAGGTATGATGATTTTGACATCAATGAAAAAAGGGTTTGTGATTGGGGTTGAATGTAACTATGGTTCAGAACAGAGGACGTACGGATGGATACAGACTTCTTCATCCGATGGCAGCGAAATCTCTCAAGAATCACACTATTTAGCGATATCCTCAGATCAGCCAATACCCGATGATCTATCTCGAAATATCTCAACGAGCGCCTTCCGTAAGCAATTATGACGTTCACGCAACTAAAGACGCTACGCGACAATGCTTCCTTCGGGACCCAGAGACAGCGATCAAAAACCTGATACGTTCGGTAGTTTCAACCCGTCTATGAGGCGAGGGCGCCCAGCACAACTAGTCTTCAGTACGATCGTGTTCCGCGGCGTCGCACGGCCTCCTACATTGCACTGTAACTTGGTCGCCGAAACTGACCCCCCCCCCCCCCGTTGAATCATCCGCTTCTGAGGTGCGTACGTTTAATAGCAACTATCATCACATTTTCGTGTGTTAACACGTTTCTATGGGTCATTTCTCCCGGCATAGTTCGTGGGGAGGGACTGCGGCCGAGATCGACGAGAGTCTCTGGTGATGTAAAATCGAGCACACTACTGTAGTACTGCATATATTTTGAGTGCTTCAGGTTGAGGAATGGATCCTCTGGGCGATAGCACAATGTCCCGTTCCCATGAAGGCAGTGGGTACTGTTAATTTGAGCGAATAAGCGAGCTTTCAAGTATGCCGGCACCTAAGGGTCGACCTTAACGAGGAGTGTTTTATAGTTTTTTTTTTTTCAATATTTTCACGAAATTTCGGTATTTTCTTTGAGTTCTTTTTCGGAAAAGCCGAAAAAAAAACCGACCCCGAAAAACGACGGCCTGAATTTTTCCTCGTTTTTCAGGAAATTTAGGTAGAAGGCTGTAGAAGATCGGGCAGCCCGACCGCTCGAGCTGTGCCACCACTCCCGAGCGCACAAGGCTGAGAAGGGTCGTTCCTAAGGCCATTCGCAAGTCATGATCGAACGCAAAAGGCGCGCAATAGCGTTCAGGACTCTCGTGGCCGAGTTCACAAGGTGACCGTACCGAGGTGGCCGACTGACTGAGCTCGGTGAGGGTAATAGCTGATATTTTGTCGCGTTGGGCGTTGTAGCGTGACGAGTTGGCGATGGATTTTACTCCCTAAGGCACCGACACCTGCCCACGAGTCAGGCCGACGACAGTGGGACCACCGCACGGATGGGTTCCGCGAGCGCAGCTGCTGCAGTGACGGTTCCGTGTCGGGTAGACGATTATTTTGCGAGCCAACTGAGGGACGTACTCGACACGATTCAACCCTTGCTTAATTTGGTGAAATGCCGAAATTGCAGGCCAAACGAAATAGAATATACGTCGTCAAGATCGACCCTAACAATAGGAACCGTTTTCGAGTTCAGGCTCAACTCGATATCCTAAAGCCTACGTCGTTCTTCTTGGGCTTTTTCACATCGAGGTCACCAAAAATTGTTTTATGCATACAGAGTGCGAGAAAAAGGATATCGCACCAAGTCGCAGAACGGCTCCCCAGTCCCACGCACCAAAGGTACGCCTATCAGCATGCACGAAGCACCCGGCGAACACCCAGCGTCATCGCGCGACTGTTGCGTTGCAAACGAAACGGATTGGAAGTGTATTTCTCCGCCCCCTGGTGTGCCCTTACTACCAGAACCTTTAGGATAGGGTTTCTACGTTCACCAATCAAACAAAAACTAGGGTGCTGTATTAATCGTATTTAATACATTGCCTTAGCAAGCTGTTCGACCCCCGGAGGAAAAACAAAAACAAGGAGAAAAAAGCGGGTGCGCGAAACGTAGGTGACGAAAAACAATTGAAAGCACCAAGCTGTCTCGATCATGAAACTGAAGGCAAGACAAGAGAAGCCCTGCCCGCTTGGTGCGGCGGCCACACAAGTAGTAGACTCACGACGCTGCTGTTGCCGAGCAGTGGCGAGCCTGGTAGTTTCTGTAATCGTCAGTGGTGTGGGGTGACCTCCCAATATCGGCTGTTTCTTGTGTTCCACAGCTTAGCAGAATAGTTGGGCATGAAGCAGGTTTTCCATGTCCCCCCAGATGACTAACATCCACGACAAAAGAGCAGAAAGTCCAAGGCGCTTGGCCCAGCAGTGGTGGGCTAGGTAGCTGCCGTAGTCAATAGCGAGGTCAAGTTGATCTCTCTCAAAACAAAAAAGAGACAATAAGTTCCACCATAAAGCGAAAACACTTCTTAAGAGCCCATCTTAACAGGGAACGCTAAATTTCGTTGTTTTGAAATAAATTTTCAATTTCAATGAATTTTAATCGGGAAAAACGGAGTCTGATTTCGAACAAAAAACGTGTTTGTATCCTATCGGGAAACGGAGTATTCTTTGTCAAACAATAAGGAATTCGGAACAACATGGAATAACGCACCGCGTCACACAACGCCCAGCCGACAAACAGCGACGAGCGTAGACGAGAGCGAAGGTTTGCGTTATCGCGTGCGCGCTGCCGCCAGCCTCTTTGCACTTTGGTGGAGCGGGATAGGAAGCTATCACTCTCAAGGTGTCTTGGGTGGGCGGGGGGAGCCCTCAAGCGCCACGTGCGGAACAGCAACGGTGATGCAGCTATCGAGGTCTCGAGCGTATCCTCTGTGTTTTTGATCGTTTGCTCTGTTTTCGCGGTGGTTGGCTGATCGAGCAGGCCGAAAAAATGGGTTTGTGGCCGCCATGATCTCTTTTGAGGCGCCACAGCCGGGGTACGATGCGCTATGGTCTGTATGCGTGGGCGCGACTATTGCTCCGGTCGCCTATCGTTGAGGTTCGCGTTTTATCGCCTCGATCGTGGTCACCGAAGCGGCCGAGAATCACCCCATACTCCAGCGGGGGTATCGACCCACCATGAACATGCTAAATCAAGGCTGGTCAACTCCCAAATTCCAAATTGAAACTAGAAAAATCATCCGGAAAAAGTCCAAAAAGGCTTTTCAGTCAACAAATTAATTTGTTCTAATTTTCCTTGAGAACGCCTTTTTGGTGATTCACTCTCCGGCCAATCAGATGCAAATGAAGCTATAAAAAAATCAAATAAAATTGAAAAAAAACAAAAGTGCTCCATAAGATAGGCCCTTAACATGGGGCCTAACACGATATTTTTTACTATTTTTATTAGGTTTGTCAACATATATGGAGGCGGATATTTCGCGGGATGGGGGAATCAAACGTTTTTGCTGCGTGCTGGTACAACTCTGCGCGTCCGTCCTTGCGTATCAATCCTTAAGGTGAGGAGGTTGGGCATTCTGTGGCGTCCTTTAAAGGTTCGACTTTGCAGCTTTCCCAAAGTGATCACCAGCGTCATCCGGCTGCACAACTTCTGCCGAAACCGGAAGGTTAACGTGCCTGAGGGGGGCGTCTCAGTCATGCTCCCCACGAGCAGCACCTTCAACGGAAAAGGCGGCCTTATGGGCGACTTGTTAGAGCCCGAGCCCATCCGCAGTGGCCGCCCGTCAAACGACCAGGCGCAGGTGTCCCAATCGAGGGAGATCATTCGCACGCGACAGGAGGTTCAGGGAATCGTGCGACCAAATGGCAACAAGGAGAGGAATGGTTTCTTGTGCGCCTTAGTGAAGCAGTATGGACCTATCCGTTGATTGTCGTCGACGCCTCCGCTAAATTAGTTCATACCTGGTGGTATTGTTGTTGGAAGTTATAACCAATACGAGACACGCGTGATGCACATGATTCGTGATGTGCGCGTGGACGTTTGTGGACTTTGTTTTTTCTTTTTTTGGTGGGGGTCTATCTCGTACATATAATGTATCCCGCTTCTGTACATTTTTTGGGTTAGGGGGCGGGAGGGGGTGCAGGGGCCCTCCTGGATGTTGCCCAATACCATTCATATCTGTTCTATGGGCGGGTGTACCTTACACGTGGTCATCCCCTGTTTATTTTTGGGGAGCCTATCCTCTTCGTCAACTGGCCCTCTAGTTCAACGGGGGCTCGTCGCTTGCGCGATGTGCGGTTAGCCTTGCATACACCGTGCCTTGTTTTGTTATTTGCTATTTGAAGGGGGGAGGGATTGGGAAGGGGATGGGGGGGGGGGGGGTATTGCGAGGATTTTCGTGTGCTTGTCCCATTAGCATTCTTGACGAAGCGGTAGCCTCTTTGCCCTTCGATGCTCGACGTATTGTTTTTTTTTGTTTTCGGTGGGGTGCGGGGTGCAGCGGGCGCTCGTGGTTTGCAGCAGCATCATTCGTGGCTGTTCCACGCTGGCTCAGGGATGTGTGATTAGCCATCCATAGTCAGGTCTTCTATGATGTCATTTTTATCGGGGGGGGGGGGGGGGGGGCAATGGGCGGGGGCCGCAAGGGTGGGGGGGAGCAGCGGTGTGCTCCTTCTTGTCCACTTTATTTCCTGTCTGTGTCGTGGCCCGTTCGAATTTGTATCCATACGGGACTGTTTGTTTTTTCGGGGGCAACATTTTTCATTGGTTTGTGTCGCTTTGTGCGAGCCTACTCGACTATATAACTCCGGCGGTGTGTTTGGCAAGCGGTGAACCCATACATGAATCGCGTCCAGGAGGTTGTGACTTGTTGGCAGTTCTTGTTTTGTGTCCATAGTTGTGTGCCAATTTATCGTTGTATGACTTTGGTCATCTTGGACTTTACTGCGGCATCTTATTTGGTATGGGTGTGTCGAACCCATCGCAATCTGCCCAATTCGACTGTACTTTCAAGTTTCTGTTTTATATTTCGAATCTAAGTACCCACGTGACTCGGAAGGACTCAGTTATTTCAGCCCCTCGTACCCTAGAGACTCACGAGGGCTCTGTCGTTTCAGTACTTTGACATGCTCTTGGACTCGGTACTTCAAAATAACTGACTGCTATTCGCGGGTCAACGACTGAGTCCCGATGACTGGGCAATGGTACTCTGCCGAGCTTTTTTTTAGCAGTATTTAAATATCGTGTCACTCCTGCAACGTTTCACTCCTACGCCAAATGCACCTGACCTCTGCGGAGTATGGTGTCATTATTGTTGTATCGCTGCTGCTTTTTTCGCTCCTACCCCAACCGCACTACAGTAGTTGTTATTGTTTCTGGCCGATGTCTTAGCGAACGTATCGTTCCTTCTCTATGGCCGCTTTTCTAAGCTCGACCAATCCCTGGAGTATCCATACCTCCACCCAACCTTGTATAAAATGGTAACACGTAGGGAACAGCAGGGGCAACGTTTGCCCTGCTCTACAATCAAGTTATTGTTTCATGAACTTATGTGACGGCGTATGACCCTATACGTGGCGATGACGTTCATGGTCGACGCTTGGAATGCTCGGGATACTAATAACTTGATATTAAACGATTGGATGGGTAGCAAGTTGGAGATGAACATGACATCATCATACCTTGCGCCGTCATCATACAACACCTCAGACACAGGGTTGTACACTCCAAAAGCAGTACATTGTCAGAAGTAATATTTGGTTATTTCCATCAGCAAGAATGCCTATTCTCACCCCGCACTCCGCCGAGGCCCAACAGCAAAAAAAGAGACTAGTGTAGCAGGTACATCGCCCATTCAACACATACAGTAGTAGTTTTCACGACACCAAGGCGAGAGCCCGTTCCCCCCTAAAAACAAAAAAAAACAAGTGAAAAAAGTGAACAAAACCAAATAAAAAACGCTGACACGCCGTGCACCTCTGTTGCCCCCCCCCACCACCCCCCCCTAATATATATTAGATATTAGATATGGGTTGGGTTGGCGTCGGTTGGCAACGACACTGTAAAACATGCCGCTCACGTGCCGCTCACTACGTGAGCTAGACATTCGGGGTACCGTTTTTTTTTTTTTTTTTTTTTTTGGCGGTCGGTCGCCCACAGCTGGTCGTCGAGTTAGATCATTTGTGCGAGGTAAAGAACCTTTACTCTGCACAAGAGTCTTTGATCGTATCACGTAGTGTTCAAGGTAAGGCACCCAAGAGGCAGTTACATAGTACTCCCATTGCTGTCTCTGGAAGTGGCTACACCAGAAATTAAACTTGCTCATTGAAGCTGTCATCCATAAGCAAGTCCGCCTCACAAGCGGTTCTTAGTAGGATGCAGCTCACCCTTCATGCGACTCGCCGGACACCTCACGGCGCTTCGCGCTTGGTGCAAGCAATGTCTGCCTGGTCGGTGCAAACCCGACATGCTCCGTCCCGGCATTGTAGGGATGCAAGGGTCTATGGTCATACCACTACGGCCATGCATGATATTGAGTAAATCTCTCACCTCCAACGCACACACTTCGCCGAACCCCATCAACAACAAAAGAAAAAGAGACGAGCACTGTAGGACAACCGACCATTCAACAGATAGTATTTTTCACAATACCAGGACGAGAGCCCGCTCCCCCCTCAAAAATGCAATAGAAATGAAAACCGTGAAGAAAAGAAAAAAAAAATGTAGACCCTACAGAAATATAGTAGAATATGACAGAAGGCACACGGCCCATCAACCGGTAGTATTTTGAACGACCCCAGGACGAGAGCCCGCCCCCCCCCCCCCCCAAAACAAACAATAACAAAGTGAACAAAAGAAAAAAATAGCAGACACATCCTGCATCGAACAGCCTTCGTGCCTTGTTCATCAGCACGAACGCTTTTTGTTGCCTACCCTGCACTCCGCCGAATCCCCACAACAAAAAAAAAAAAAAACAGAGACTAATATTGAACGGATAACAGCCCATTCAACAGATACCATTTTTCACGACACCAGGACGAGATTATGTCCCTTCCCCCCGAAACGCCCAGTAGAAACAAGCATGTCACGTTGACAAATTTCAATCGCTTGCCTAGTATTTCGCCTTCCTCGTCTTAGTCTTCGATCGAGCCTCCTTCAGCTTCTCCTTCGCTTCCTCGAGTAACTCCTCGCAGGTTTCCCTCGCGCACGCGTCTACGTCCGGGCCAAAACTCCGTAGAGTGTTCGAAAGCCTGGTGACGTCGTTCATAAGAAGTTCCATCTCCGCACCTCGTCTCCGTCCCGAATCATTCTGGTAATCTCCAGTTTAAGCCGGGCTTCTTCGTGCTCCATCGAAGCCGTTTCCAACGACTTCGCACACGCTTCCTTTTCCAGCTGACTCACCTCGTCCAGCGATTCCATTAGCGCGCGTCTTTCCTCCTTCCTCTCGTTCAACGCCTCTGCGTACTTCTGCCTCCTCGCTTGGTCCTCCTGAGACTTTCCCTTCTTGCGCTTTCTCACCGCGCTACTGCTAGACCCGCCTGAGCCCTCGGTCTCGACTCCTCCCCCGTTCGCCGACCCTCCTCCCTCGGATGACCACTCTGCTCCCCCGGATGACGACCCTCCTCTTCCGGGTGTCGACGCTCCTTCCGCGGGTCGCGATGGCGGGCCCGCGCGATGCGGCCGCACCGTTGGCCGCGTGACGGTGTTGCCAGGGATGGAGCTTTCAGCCCCATACACGCCGTCGGGGATGATGGCATCGGCAATACCGCTGTCGTCTCCACTCAACGACACGGGATCCTCTTAGATCATAGTAGCAAGCCTGCCTCCGCAGAATTTCCACCAGTGTTTAGCGTCGGCTTTTGCCGCGCCGTCGCCGCCATCGCCTGCGGTCAAGATGTCGGCGCCTTCACCACCACTGTGGTTCTCGTTTTCTTGCTTGACCTTGGGGTGAGGGGTTGTAGAGACATTGGGGATGGCGGGGGGCAGGGAGCGACGGGGAGTAGACATGGAGGGGGGGCAGGGGGCAGGCGGGGGGGGGGGGGGGGGGGGGGGGGGGGGGGGGGGGGAGGGGGATTAGCGCAAAGGGCGAGGGGAGGGGGGGGAGGGGCGTGAGCGTAACAAGATGCTATTCCGTGGGCTTCTTCGCCGCTTTCGACACCGATGCCTTCTTCACCGGTGTGATTTCGATAGGGGTGTTCTCCCACTCGTTTGGGTGTTGATTGGCGTGACACCAGGCCGAGCGAGCCACGAGAGCGTTGACCAGCTCTTGTTTGGGAGCCGAAGATGTTGACTGCAGCGTGTCGAGGGCGTTGAAGCGTAGGCCGCCCCTCCCTCCAAGCCCGTTCGCTTTTTTTTTTAGGTCAACGTCTTCCGACTTGCCAGAGTTCGGTATCGAAGTTCGGCGCGACTCCCCGTCTCGTGGAGGACTAGAGGGTGTATCCTACTACAGGTCAGTTCGAAACACGTTCGACGTCTCGCGTCACCGATGCTGTGTAACATTGAACTTTGCATACTGTAACCAACTCAAGCCTCTATCGGAGCCCCTCGCTCCGTCCCACGAGCGCCGCAACGTAGGTGTACGGGTTAGGGGTTGCAGAATGACCAAAATGGAAGCATGGCTTCGCAGGATGGACACGTAATTTTTAGTGATGGGCTGGTACGATTGAGGTGAAAATAATCTTTCGTGCAAGGTCAACTGCAGAGACGAGCAGGGTTTGGGTCGGGAGGTATGCCGTATTCCGTAGGGCCTGTTAACAGGTCACGAATACACTGGAAACAGTATAGCTGATGCGGACACTACACGTTTCTGAGAAAAATTTGCAACACGAAACATATGGGAGTATAATACGGACGTCGCGGCCCGTAGTTTTTGGACGGAACTGTTCCCACGAATTCTCCCCTTGCTCGTTATTATAGATGTTGTTGGACGGGACACGCGACACGAGAATTCGGGCACGTGAGGCTAGCAAAAGGCCGACATGAATTACGTTCCCGCTTCGCTCGTTGCAACCTCACCTCCGGCCGTGTGGATATGAGTGAGAATTCGTCATCCTCCTCGTCGGTGGAGTGGCCAGACGGTATGTTAGTCTCTCCGATATCTACATCCTGGGCCGGGCGGAGTGATTGAACGGCGTAAATACTGTACGTCAGCTATGACCGGCATGTTCGAGTGACGTTGCTGAGGCGAGGGACATATCGGCACAACTACCTCCGTCATTTTCTTCTTCAGACCACTTATACTGTTACGGTTCGGCTATATCGTAAGAGATACACACGACCTGTTGGAGGTGTCGTCGTCATTGGCAACGTGGCAAACAACTGCTGTTGGCGGGAACTCTCTCTACCGCGCCGTGCGATGTGTTATGACAAACCCCATAAAATCCTTCCAAAGCACCGCGCCTTTCGTCGCTTACGGCCTCCCATGACAGATATTGAAAACCCAAAGCAATGGCGACGCAGCACACCGTGTCTGATTGGCAAGCACGTCATTGATGTAAAATGTTTAGCGCAACACCGCCGTTCCCGTTACACCGCGACTGTTCGCCGCGGCGACTCTCTATACAACATGTACCGCAATAACGGCTCGATGTACCTGCTCGTCGACGTCGATGGGCGAGTCCGTTGTGAGGGTTTCCTGCTCGCTCCTAGATGCTCGAAGGCCGCCTTTGTCAGACTGCGCGGCCGCTATCTGCGACGTGGTTTCGGTCATACAAGGGGATAAAAGTTATCAAGAACTACGCAATCGACGATGCGGGGTATGTTCGAGTAGTTGTGCAAGGAAAGTCTTTCGAACTGCACGCACATTTCGGGGACAATCTACTTGGGATTAAAATGGGACACATTTTGCTGTGGTGAAATGTGCGAAGGAGTCCAGAAGGACAAGCTCTCGACAGACCCTACGGGTCATACAGACACCATAATAGGCATACTGTTGGAGACTATATACACAGGTGCAGCACGCCGACAACACGGCGCAATAGCACCGGGCACATAGACTACTGCTGCTGTGCCTGGAGACACAAGGCAGCGAGAAACGACACAGATACCTGGTATGAAACAAACAACATTACAATGAATTAATCAGAGCTTCAACCACTCAATCGGCCGTACTCACGCAGGCCACGTTTTTCAATTATTTTTTTTAAGATATCCGTCGATACTTGGGATCTACAACAACCCACCAGGTATGACGGTATGGGGATACCCAAAAAGCCGGGCAGGCGCGCGCCCCGACCCCCGGCGCGGGCGTCACTTGTTACAGACGGTGGCGGGTGGGGAGGGAGAGTGTCGGCTGATACGATTCGCGGCTGCTCCTGCTGCCGATGCACGTGCTGCTGCTGCAAGTACTGCTGCTGCGTGTACTGCTACTCGAACTGCAGCTACTGCAGCGGCTGCTGCTGCTGGTGCAAGTGAGGGATGTCCGTCATGCCGTCCTCGCACGCGCCCCGACCCCCGACCCTGGCGTCACCAGACACACGTTGTCGCGGGTGGGGAGGGAGATTGACGGTGGCTACGAGTCGCTGCGGCTGCTGCTGATGATGCTGGTGCTGATGCTGATGCACATGCTGCTGCAGGTGTTGTTGCTGCTGCTGCTGAGGAATGTCCGTCATGCCGATCAGGCGCGTGCCTCGAACCCTGACCCTGGCGTCACCAGCTACAGCATGTCGCGAGTTGGGGGGGAGAGTGTCGGGGGCTGTGAGTCTCGGCGGTGGCTGATGCTGATGATGCTGGTGCACGCCCTGCTGCACGTCCTGATGTTGTTGCTCCTCCTCTCGCTGATGCTGTTGTTGTTGCTGCACCAACGGGTGGTCTTGTGCCAGTGTCACCTGCGGGTGATGTTGCACCAGCTGCTGCTGCTCCCAGTTATTCGCATCCATCGGTTCCATGCCTGTGCTCTCCGCGAAGGTTGGTGATGGCTGTGTGATTGCCTCCTCTCTCATCACACGGTATCGGATCATTCAAATTATACGTACATCCAGGCCTTGTCGCTATGAACTCCGAAATTTAAGTTTGAAAAAATCCCACGAGAAAAGTCCCACAGGACTTTTCACTCAAATTGAAATTTCATTTTTCTAATTTTTAGTGTATTCTTGTATCGGAGAGCTTTTTTTCCATAATTTCCATGTGATGCACACGTTCTCAGGTTCGAGGCCCGCCGAAACCAACAGAGCCCTGCAGCCGGTAGCGTCTGGCGCTTTAGGTTCCACCTCCCTTTCATCTTCGAGTCCCCGAGCACGACGGCCCACAGTTTCGCAGGAATCACTCGGCGTTGCACTTCTTGTCTGTGGACTTGAACAACATAGATAGGTGAGATGCTCACAGCATCTTGTAGATTATTTCCTATTTCCGAGGGTGGATGAAAACTGTGATACGTATCGTTGCCCGGGTCTCGTCTTGATATACTAAGTTCGAGATATAAAGGATAGACGACCACTGAGCTATTCATACACGAACTAACTACGCTGTGTGCGGCGTGGGACACTGCTGCCCAAAGTTTGGGCGTGAAAGTGTAACTCCGCTTTGGTGTTACACCGGTAGTCTTATTTATTCTGTTCGTACGTGGAGTACATACAAGGTTTCTGCGCCGACGTGCATCGCGTAACAAGGGAAGCAATATCAAGCCCACTGCCATATACCTTGTAGGAGAAGTTGTGGAAGACATCCTCAGCGTCTGCACCGAGCTCGCATGCTGCTGGCTGCAGCGTCGCTAGGGTATGCTCCGGTCTGGACCGTATTGACGACCTGGCAATATCTCCTAGATGAGCAAGAACTTTATGCTTGCACGAACGAACGTAGTTTCAGAAGTAGAACCCATTTATTTCGTATATTATTTGTTTCATATATATACAAGGTTCCCGTTTGGGATGTGGTTGCCTTGGAATCCCGGGGTGCCGCGAGGTGAAAAGGGTGGAGCAGCATCAGCAGCACCATCTATTTTATCCGAGTACTGCTGCATACTGCTGTGCGGCAGAACAAGGTTTGACGACGCGTGTTCGATTAAATAAAATGTAATCTATGTCCTGGTTAACAGTGCACGTACATATTTTTATACATACGAACACTGCTGTTGTTCCGCTGCTGCTTTTGGGTTGCGTACCGTGGCTGGGCGGTTATCTTTCGAAACCCCGAGGAAGTCATGAGGAAGTCATGAGTCCTTACGAATAGTCGGACTGCCCCCTGCGTAACATCCAATTGCACCTTTCTTGATGTTGTGTATCTGTTCGTTCCTTCTACACTTCCTATGTCGACAGGACTCACCGCCCACACACGCACACACAAAACAAATTCACCCCTGGTTAAGGGGACGCTGGCACCCAAGCGTCCCCTGGTTATCGAGTTTCCGGTCACTCTAATATTTAGATGCTTTATCGGAACAGAACAAAGCATCGCCATCTTATCACGCTGCGTTTAGAACTTCGGCTGGTTCGTGCTAACAGGAGAGCGACGATGACTCGTCTTAGGCTCATCGCCGCAGCTTGTGTTCCTCTCGAGATTGATCCCCCGCAGGTTGTCAACAGAGGCCAACACCTCGACTAAGAGGTGCTCCAGTGGTCGAAATTGGTCGAAATTTGGGGTGCACACCCTGGGACAAAACACAACCCCCAACTGAGCGTTTGCACCTCACTTGCAGACAGCTACAGCCCTTCACAGAACACTACAAGACGCAAAACTGAGAGTTGCTCATGATGGGCTTTGGGTGTGCCAGACGGCAGTCGTAGGCAGCGAGAAACGACTCACGAGGTGATTTAGTGTATTCGAAGTTGCGAGCGAGTAGCACAAAAAGCTATGAAAAACGCCTAAATGTTTCATTTCACGCAAGAGAGCATATCGCAATGGCTACCCGTCGACATCCAGCACAACCGGTGTCCGTGCCGATTCTTCCATCGTAAGTACAGAGAAACAAGTTCTGTGGCCACAAAAATACGCCACAGAGATGCTACATTGTTACGTATGCGGTAAGCACAGTAGACAATGCAATGCCCATGTCATTCTACTGGGTATGGCAGGCACGACCTGCACATTCTGTGAAAGAGAAAAAACGAAAGAAAACAAAGAAAAACACAAAGAAAACAAAGAAAATATACGGAAAGAGAAGAAGGAAAAAGAATAGAAAAACGTTTCGTGCCTCCCCTAAGAGGATGTGGCAGACGTTTGAAAATATCAATGCCATGTCCATCATACTGGATATGACAGGCACGACATACACATTCTATGAAAGAGAAAACAAAGGCAAAACAGAAAACAAATCGAAAGAAAATAAGGGAAAATCAAAGAAAAAACTGTCGGGCCTCCCCGCAGGGGGTGCGGCAGATACTTGAAAAGAACGAGCTAAAGAAACATGGACATAGACCTAACCCGATGGCAGCAGAATCTCTCAGCACGTATCTGGTACATTTTTTTGCGCCATCTTCATCAGCCAGTACGCAATGATCTGGGTCGAAAATATCTGTAAGCGACTACGACGTTCCGCAATAAAAGACGCTACGGTACGCGGCAATGCTGCTTGCGGGGCCCAGAGACAGCGATCAAAAACCTGATAAGTTCGGGTGTTTCAACCCGATTATGAGGAGAGTGCACCCGCCGCAATTTACCCACAGTACGATCGTGTTCTGCGGCATCGCACGACCTCTTACATTGTACTGCAGTTTGGCCTCCAATATAGACCTCCCTGTTGAATCGTCCGCTTCTGAGCATGTGTTGCATGCCTTTAATTGCGAGAATCGTCGCCTTTTCGTGTGTTTTTCGGAATGCTCACGTACTCGGTGCAGGGATTCATCTGTAACGGTATTTGGGAATTCCACACGCGGCGATATGCGTGTTTCTCTGTGGAGCACTCAACCCGGGTTGTGACATGTTTTTTTCCGCCACTCTTCCCTTTCTTCCTTTTCCTGTGTTACACGTGGAAAATACATATACCCTATGAGGGGCTTCTATGCATCATCAGTGCCTACCCATGAACCGACTCAGGCGGGGCCCATCGCATCAGAAAGTACGTCGGATACGGTAGTGTCTGTTCCAATTGGACGCACTTGCTGGTTGGGGCTACGCCGGGCGCGCAACTCCCCGCTCGAAGGCGAGTGAGAGATTTTCGGTTTTTCGGATGCAGAGTCCAGAGGTACCTCAGCCGAGCAGCGGCACTGCCGACAACGAGGTCGACAGGGCCAGGGCAGCTACAGGAGTGGTGATTACAGCGACCGCAGAGGTAGTCAGCCTCGCCGCGGCACAGGCCGCGGAAATGTTTAATAGCGCGGGAGCGTGAAGTTCTGCCAAAGGGCGGAGAAAAAACGAGTAGAAGAGACGAGGCTTCGCCGGAGGGCGGAGCCGCTGCCGCGACCGCCCGCCTGAAACGAGAGATGGCCGAGATGTCGCTCCGGCCGGACATCAGAGAGGAGGAAAGAACGAAGATGGAGAGGCTCCAGCGGGGGGGCCGAAGAGGAGTGCACCTACCGACGACCACTCATCAGGTGGGCGCCAGTGGCCTCGAGAGCTATGACCCCCTTTGCCTGGAAAGGGTGCAGTGATAGCGAGTTTACCTTCAAGCTAGGGATAAAATAAACGCTCTCCAAGGTCACCCTCGCGTCGTCCGTGCTGTGAAAAGACAAGTCCACAGTACCTACGCACTCGACTACCAGTTCGGTACCGTCACCGATAATTGTCTTCGCGTTCCCTAAAGACATTGCCAGTTCCAGGCTGAGCACCACGCGTCGTCCCCCCGCCCCTCCTATTTTCCTCCCTTACCGGGTGCAGCGGCTTTGATGGCATTGATGCAACACCCCCCCCACACACTCCCCCCCCTTGTGCGCCGGGGCCTGTGACGGTACAACCGGCGAGAACGCCAGGAGTATCTGCTATGCCACCGCCGCCGGGGGTGATGGTAACGGCAAACCCGTCGGGAATGGCGGAACCGCTGGTAGCTGGTTTCCCACCTTTCCGCCCAGTGCATGGTATGCCGGTTTTGCACCCCCCCCCCCCCCCCGTTCCCCACCCCCCCTCGTGCGCCGGTGCCTTTTGACGGTACATTCGGTGAGGACGACGGGAGTATCTGCTATGCCACTGTCGCCGGGGGTGATGGTAGCGGTTGCCCTGTCGGTGGAAACACCTTCCCCACACCCTACAACAGTGCCGGGACCTAGTGAGCCGGCATCGTCGTCAGCTGAGGACGAATGCCTTCCCCCTCTGCCCCCCGCGTTTCTCCCGTGCACTGCAGTGCTCGTCCCCAGCGTTAGACGGTTCAAGGTTGTGGGCATTACCGTCTTCCTCGTGTTCAACGCCCACGCCCACGAGGGACGTTTGCGCGAGACGGCCAAGCAGCAAGGCGTTAAGCTCACGGGTACACTGGTCTTTTGCAGTGCGTACGTGCAGTGAGGCGTGCGTCAATACCTACGACTACATCGTCTCGGAAAGCAGTCCCCCTTCGGCGCGTTTTTGTTGATATTGCCGGCCCCAGGAAAATCGCGTGGCCCCAGGAAAATCGCGTCTGTTGGGGGGATACCTCATCCTGTTCAAGGATGACGCGACGCGCATGGGATGGTTGTACCTTCTGAAGTGAAAGAGCGATGGCGACGTGGCCGCGGCGACCCGGAAATTTCTGGCTGACATCCGCGGAGCCGTCGAGTGTTTCGGTACGGACAACGGCACAAAGTTCGTGAACCTACCAGTCGCGAGACTTCGCACCTACGACAAAATCCGCCATGAGCACACCGGGGTCAACGGGTCGAATCACAACAGTGGAATCGATCGTGGACTCGGCCTGATCCAGGAAGGTGGCATTTGCCTTGAGCCCCTCCGGCTGTTCCCCGAGAAGCTCTAAAACCTGGACCGTTACTGGGTGGAAGCAACTATCTGCATGAACGACTGCCTGAACTCCACGGCGACGACGGCGAACGCCCATTTCTAGCCGCCGCACGGGGCATTTTTAGGGACACCGCCGCCACCCAACACCCTCGCCTTCATGCAGCACCGCACCCACCGCACCCACAAGTCTGACCCCAAGGCCGAGCGATGGTTTTGCCTCAACGGCGGGCAAGCCCATCCGCGGGACTGCGTTAAGGTGGTCACGGCTTGCGGCCACACGAGCAACTCGCGGGACGTCACCTGGGAGGTGGAGCGCAAGGTGATCATCAAGGCTGCGCCGCTGGCGCGGAAGGACGCGATGCCGGCACCGTGGGAGGCCGATTTGCACGTCAAGTATTTGCCGCCGGAGTTGGCGACTGTGTCACGGGGAATGACACCGATGATGACGCCAGCGCCACCGGCGGTACCGCCGTCGCCGGTCGTGATGTCGCCACTACACCCACGCGCGCGAGGACAAGGGTGATGACGACGGCGCCACCGGAGGTACCACCGCCGGCGAAGGGGATGACGCCGGCGCCACCGGAGATGCCGCCACCTCCGGAGGTGATGTCGCCGACACCCCCACCGGGGGCCGAAAGCCCTCAGGTCGAGGACGACGAGGACCCCCTGGACAACGAGCTCCTCCAACCGGGGCGAACGCGCGCGAGGACGAGGGCGTACCACCAGGCGTCCACTACGGCGCGCCCAGCTGACCACGCACTTTTCACCCAGCGCCCGCCCAACCAGCCCGCCCCTGCTCTGCCAACGTGTGACGTGGGCCAACTCTCGGAGCCCGCGACTTACCAGGGGGCGATGTGCTCGCCATACCATGCCAACTGGTCCCTTGCAAAAGAGGAGGAGATTGCCGGACTCGAGGAAGCTGGGACGTTCGGAGATGATTAGCAGCATGAGGGAGGGAATGTTGTATTGGCCGAGTGGGTATTCACATGGAAGGCAGATAAGCATAGTAAGGTAATGAAGGCGAAAGCACGAGTAGTGGCGAAAGGATATAGCCAATGCCCGGGAATTGGCTACAATGAGACTTTTGCCCCCACCTTCGCCGCGTCTTGTATCCGTCTGATGGCTGCGATAGCCTGCGAGTTACAGTTGAAATTAATGTTATTTCGATGTACAACGAGGGTTTGTCCAAGCCGAACTCCTGGAACTCGTTATGATGCGGACGCCACAGGGCTGTGGAGACCTGAGCGCAACGTATTGCGCCCAAAACGAAGCCGTTACGGCTTGAAACAGGCGTCGAGATCCTGGCATAGATACCTGGTCACCCGCCTGAAGAGTCTTGGTTTTGAACAAAGCCTCGCAGATCCCTGTGGTTTTCTATTAATCGAGGCGGGGTCTGTTTCCATCATTGCTGTGCTTCACATCGACGACATTTTTGCGGTAGGCCGTAAGGGGATGTGTGACCGGTTTTGCGGGGATCTGAACCGCGTAGTCCCTATCAATGACGTTGGCGAGCTGCGATGGTCTGCCGGTTGCCACTATTCCCGAGACAAGGTCGGGGAGAAGTACTTGACGGCAAAGACGGTCGAGCAATTTGGCGTGACCGCAGGTAGGAACACTCCACTTTCGCCTCAGGTTTTTCTTGATGTGCTTGACGAAGAGGAACTCACTAGTGACTGGCCGTATCGTGAACTGGTAAGCAGTTTGCTGTGGCTTTCTAACCAGACCAGACCTGATATCTCGAATGCTGTGAGGACGGTCGCGAGGTATACTCATGCCCCCAAACTCAAGCACTGACTGGCTGCGAGAGGGATTTTGGAGCATCTGAGGGTGACAAGCAGCTTCGGCAATCCACAGGGGCAGTCGCTTAGAGTTGGTTTATGCAGACGCAGGTTTTGCCCCTCGAACCACTAGGAAGAAGTCTGTCTCGGATGGGGCCGTGATGTGTGGGCGTTCGGCCATTCAATTAACGTCTAGGACGCAGAAGACTTCCACACTCTACACGAGTGAGACAGAGTACGTTGGGTTTCAACGAGGCCCTTTTTCTACGGCCATTGTGTCGTTTTCTATCGCCTGATTGTTTTATCCATGATTCCAAGTATTTGATGACAACAAGGGTGCAATCCAGATAGCGTTCAACTCCGTGACGAGTTTCAACTCGAAGCACACAGATATCCGCCACCACTTCCTGCGAGAACTTGTCGAGCAGTGAGAGTTTGAAATCACCAATGTGAAGTCGGAATACCAGCATGCCGACGTCTTGACGAAATCCCCTCCGAAAGACGGTTTCCGCTTCCACAGGAACGACATCATGAATTTGAGTTGATTTTTTTTTTCTGAGGTTTAATGAGTCGATTCTTACATTTTTTAGGTTTGATGATTCGATTTTCATTTTTTCTGAGGTTTGATGAGTCGATTTTCGTATTTTTTTCTGAGGTTTGACAAGTTGATTGTTACTTTCTGAGGTCTGACGAGTTTATTTTTTATTTCTGAGGAGTTGATCTTCGATTTCCTGAGTTGAGGAGTTGATCGTTTTTCATGAGATTTGAGGAGTTAGTTCGTGATTTTACTGAGCTAGAAGGTCTTTATTTTATGTTGCTGAGATTTGAGGACTTAAATTTTTTATTTTGATATTTGACACTCTGATTATTTGCTTAGGGTTTTTGAGCCGCTGCTATTCATTCTTTTTTTAGTGTTCAGCTGTGGCTTGATGCAGTCCTATGATTTGTGATAGTTATATTTTGGTTCGAATCCGACATGTCACTACCATTATATTTTGGGGAGGTATACACTGAGATTGGTATTGCTGGTTGCCGTGATATTTTTTCTTGCTTGAATGGTGAAGCTGAGTTTTGAGATACTCTGATTTTTTTATTTGAGGCTTGAGATTCTGGTTTGAGGGTGTGTCTTAACCCCCGCTAGAGAGAAATTGGCACGAACCGGATGGAATAATATTTGCTGCATGAATTGGTGCTGATTGGTAGTGGGAAACGAACAGATTCAGTGCACCCCGAGAAAAACTGTACATCTAGGGAGAGGAAGAAGAAGTGTTGCACCCCTTTTTCTTGTTTGGGAGGACCGAACGGTCCGACCAAACGGGAACATATAGGATCTTATTTGATGTAGATGGACACCACCGATGATGGATGTGGACACCAATGTGCTCTGGCATGTGCAAAAGATACCGTTCGTACTGATTCGACTGGCGAGGCCCAGGATTCTGCATGGACTCAAACACGTTTTTTTACACAGGCACGGAACGAATGACCACGAACAACCTTGTTCCGTTCCGCTCGCTCCCATACTCTTTGGAGGGAGTTAATACACGCCCTGAGACGTTGGTAATCTTGATTCCACAATTTTGAGCATAATAACTTGGATTTAGATTTTTGTGAAATTGACTCGTATCACCATGGTATTTTATCATGAGCGATGTTATGTTATCCCATTCACCAAGTAGAGAGCAGAGGGAGTGTTCGGAGTCCTCACGTACTCGGTGCAGGGATTCATGTGTAACGGTATTTGGGATACCCACACACGGAGATATGAGTATTTGGGTGTAGCATGCAACGGGTTGTGACATGTTTCGCCCGCCATTCTTATTCTTCGTTTTCTTGTGTTCTACGTGGATAGTATTTATACCTTGAGCGAGTGCCTTTTCATGAACCGATTTAGGTTCGGCCCATCACATCAACGAATGCATCGAACAGAAGCACACAGGTAGAATAGACGAGTGGTAATCTTCGTTGGTATCCCAGCATCCCAGCAGGTATATGCATATCGCATGCAGGCCTACGTACCAGTAGGGGACCCGACAGGACATCCTAGGATGGCCCAGGCCATAATAATATCGAGGAAAATGTGTGGGGGAAAACGTGAAGAACCGATCGAGGAAAATGTGTGGGGGAAAACGTGAAGAACCGACCGTGACCACAAATGAAGCTACACAACCATTACAACGCCGCAAGAGGGAGGTACCTACGCTAACGACGCTCACCGAGCTTCTCCGCGACAACGACTGCGTCATCATCACCCGAGCGGAAACCCACACCTCGACCGCAGCACCGCGAGGCAACCTACACCCAGAATCAGTTGGCAACACCTGCGCACGCACACAAATTTTTCCTCTGGCTACGAAGGAAACGGACCCCGAAGTGAGGGAGACACGATCGCGCCCGACCCCACCATCGCCAGCTAGATCATTCAACGCACGTTCCCGCAGTCGGCACACTCCCGCAGTCCTCTCGGAACTCTACGCTTAGTCGTCAGCTCATGAGCTTCTCCACTCGCGGTCGGCGTCGCGGCCACCCCATCGGCGGTTGGCATCGCAGCCCACCCCCCCGATGTTGGGTGGTTCAACCGAGAGGAAGGGCCCGAGTCCTCGCCCCAAACTGGAGTCGCCACCCCCAGCGGCCCCTCCGCGACCCGCGGCTCAAGACGTGTTTCCCACGCGCAGCACCAAAGCACGCGACCCAGCTCCCGGTACCACCGATGTACCGCCGCCCCCATCGGCAAGAGCGGCCAGCGAAGACGAGTCCGCTGGGGGAGAGTCATGCACGTAGTGAAGGCAATCTCATCATTTGCACTTCGCAGTTGATGGGTACAGTCGGCAGAGCTGGGGGCTCCCTTAACCTGGAGTACCTGGCGCCTGGCGAGGACGGCCCGGTAGAGGCTTTGCGCTTGGAAGCCCCGTAACCACCGCCGCCGTGACTGTCCTGGGAGGCTTCCTCGACGATCGTCAGGAGTTCCCCATCGCTCCGGCAGAAGGAAGAAGTACGGCCGAAAGCAGGAACCGGGGAGATTTGAACACCGTGTCCGGGGGAAGAGGTACCACAGACAGTTGGATATTCACCGAGAAGCGCACGAGCTCGTTCACCCATAGCCCGGGTTAGTGGTTGACAAGTTCGCACATATCCCTCCTAGCCGTGGCAGACAACAGACAAGAGTAGCTATTCAGGGTATGGGTACGCAGGTCGGCGAACGCCGACGTGGACGCCTCGTTTAGGGTAGACAACCTGACCAGACACAGACGTTCGGCAGAGCGAGGCGTCAGGCGACACTCCAACGGACAACACTCCGATGAGAGCCGACCGCACGAGCTCAACGCGGTCGGCGATCGTGGTCCACCCCTCGGTGGGCACATCTATACGTGGGCCCAAGACAGGCAACATCAAAGAAACTCAGAGATCGAAGCTGGACGGTGACTGGCGCCGATTCGTCATTCTCCTCCCCAAAAATTCTTGAATATCAGCCGGAGATTCGTCGAGATTGGGAAGGATGCGACACCCGAAAAATCCAATGCCTCTGGGACCCTATCTTTTTCCGTAGACCCCGACGAGACCGTGCCACGATCTGCCGACGGGCTTGACACCATTGCCAACGCCGCCTAGCTTGTATCAAGTAGTGATGTGCTGTGTGTCGTGAGCACGCGATGGTTCTTGTCAGGCCTTGATGCCCTCTCTCACAAAACTATCTGAAAAACTCGAAAATGCAGAACTTTCGGATGAATCCCTACAAAACCGAATAGAAAACCCCAAACTCGAACTTTTCGGTTTTTGACTGGCGGTGTTTCTCTCTTCATTGGGTGAGAGGTGATGGGAGACAACTCACTCTCGCCGAGCTCCCTCGGCGAACTCTTAACCGCTTGCCACGAATCCGGTGTCACGAAACCGGTGGCAGCATCCTCTCCCTATAGTGCCCCGTTCTTCCAACCCCGCGGGCGATAGCAATCGATGCATGCAGCAGTGTGCGTCGGGAAATTATATACTCCACCCTTTCGTTGCCGGCGCATACATGAATATTGTGAACTACAGCACATACACATTTTTGGAGCAAAGCAAATAGCTGGACCCTCAGGTGATCGTGTCCCAGTGCCAAAACACTCTTCGAATATGTGTGTGTACTGCTGTATGTACGTGCGACCCAATTAAAAAGAGGCGTCTTTGAAGCCTCATTACAACAAGTCGCGTTGATCTGATTGGTCAACTTCACATACAAAACGCATGCTTTCTCGTACCGCGATGATAAAATCACGGGGGGTCATAGTAACCAGGACCCATCATATACACAAAAAATATACATTCCAGTATTTTTACAAAGCCTATTTGGTCCTGATTCTATGTTCCCCGTAATACGCTTCCCGCCTCAATTTCGGAGGCGTCGCCTGGAGGGTTTGCCTTACCTCGCTCGCGGACACGCGAAGATCACGATGGGAAGACAGTTCACTTTTTTTTTGCGGAAGGAAAGTATATTCCTAACGACGCATTTTCGCAAACACTCTAATATTCGAAGAAATGACTCCGTAGGATCAATTGCAAGCCACACATAACGCCAAAAATTGATCCTATACTGAAACTAGTTAATTACGACGCAACGCCACGTTTTTGGCACTTTTAGGGACAAAAGTCCAAATTTCCCGCCGATTTTTGGAAAGAAAAAAAAACTGAAATTTGGCACACATGGTCTATCAACCCCTGCCAAGCCGTTGCCGATTATTAAATAGTACGTACGACCTGGTACCTATTTCTGTTCGTCCGCCGAGAATTTTGAATGTATAAAAACCAAATACCCAGAAAAATGCAAAGACGAAAATATCTGACCGAAAATAAAAGTATGGAAAACATTCGGTGATAACGGACTGGCAGGGGCTCATAGAACACCTGTGACAAATTTCAGGGTCTATCTACAAAAAAATGGCCTGGACTTTGGAGGTGAACTCAATTTGAGGCGGTAGGCCTGAGCCAGCCTGTATCTGTACCATACGGCGTTCTATGCGGACGAACGGACTACAGTATTGCACTAACTCAACCGTGCAACGATGGACACGGAAATTGGGGCACACAAGAAGCATGTGTACTGTACACAGTAATCAACACTTACGAATGTCACAAGAGCTGATATAGGAAAGCGGCAATTTTTTTATCGTGGCGGGACAGGTTTTTGGGGAGTTTAGTTACGCAGGCGAAAGCCTGCGAAAAATACATAAAACCCTCATTTTTTGTCGGCATTCTCAGCATTCTTGTTTAATGGGAAAATGACTAGGACCTAGTCACAGCAGTCATTCCCATTGTTATTGTTATTGATTCAATGGTGACGTAAGGCAAAGTTGCTGCTGCTTCGACATGACATTGTGCCTTTATTTCATCGAATCGGCCCTGGTCTCGAAACGGCTTTTGTCATCGGATGCCCTGGTACAGTTAGTTGTCACAACATCAACATACATCGCATCGCAGTAGAGCTCGACAAACGTTTCAAAGGGAGAGAGAACTCCTGTAGTGAAGGGAAAAGTGGCATAGATGGCGAGGGGCACGTTGGCGCGAAATCGAGAGCATTCGTCACTTGTCCACGTTTGAGAGAAGGAGCGTTCACTGTACAGTCGTGAAATCGAGAACGACCGGAACAGTCTGTTTTCGGCACCCCACATGACAAAGGTAAGAATTGAAAGCGAACCGGAGCACTGTGATCACAGGAGAATTTGAGAAAAACCAAATAAAATAGCTGGTTAGATGTATTGTTCCGATTTAGGATCACTTGGTTTTAGAGACCCACCCTGTCCGCAGTTACCTGGTACATAATACCCTCGTCGATATCTCTGGTAGTGATCACACCGGAAAATATACTAAATCATTGAAGCTGCCATCCATGCGCAGGTCAGCCTCACAAGCGGTTCTTAGTAGGATGCAGCTCGCCCTTTGTGCGACTCGCCCAGTACCTCACGGCGCTTTGAGCTTTGTGCAAGCATTGTCTTCCTGGTCGGTGAAAACCCGACGTACTCTGTCCCGGCATTGGACGGATGCGGGGGACTATGGTCACACAACTACGGCCATGCGTGACATGAGTGCACTCCCCCTGCCCCCCCACGCAAAAATTATATATTTATATAGGTTAGATTGGCATCGGCTGGGGGTCTATGGTATGATCCATGGCCATACGACTACGGGCATGCATGATATCGAGTACACCCCCTCACCCCCCCCCTGTTCGCCGCGGGACAGGGAGGGGGGTGTACTCTATACGATACATGGCCGAAGCCGTCTTACTCCTACAGTGCCGTGATGGAGCACGTCGGGTTTTCACCGACCACGCAGACATTGCTTGCACCAAGCGCGAAGTGCCGTTAGGTGTTTGGCGAGTCGCATAAAGGGGGAACCATATCGTACTAAGAACCGCTTGTGAGGCTGACTTGCATGTGGACGACAGTTTGAATGGGACCATTCATTCGGGGGTCACTGAAACCAAGTGATCCAGAATTGGAAAAAATCAGAGAAGAAACACATCGTAAATCGTCCGGTGATCACAGCGCTCGGATTTGCTTTCCATTCTGCTTTTTTTAGTGAGTTGTCGACAAGAGGCTGCTCCGGTCACCATGCAGAACATAAAATAATGTATAGCGATAGTATATCGTATTCCTGGTGTGTACGACGCTTCACCCCAAAAGAGCGGACAGAAATTCCATCCAGTGCCCAAAGATCCAAGAAGAACATAAATCATCGACAGCGCGGATTACTCACTACACAAGTGGCAGGTGCACGTATCAAATCTCCCTTTAGCACGTCTCGGAAACGTCGGCTGCCTGCGCTCGTGACTAACCACCAAACACTCCGTTCGCCCCCTCCGGCCCCCCTTTTGTGAAACGTAGTCGAGCGGAAACGGCCGCTCGTGTACAGGTGCCCACAAGTCTGACAGGTTGGCCTCGCTCGAGGTTTTGGCACATATTTCGGGGCTTCTACGCGCGGGTCAAGCGGAAGAGGGTTCCACGGCTGCAGTAGCATAGAGGAAAGCTCTTCGATTCCGAATTTAGGAGCGATCGTTCGCACGGCCCTGCGCGCCTGGACGGGCGTGACATGGCAGGGGTCACCGATTGCGACCTGCCCCCCCCCCCAAGCACCCCCGCTTCGCCCCCTACCTCTCTTGCCAACCCCTTACCAGCCCCCCGGCCTCCTACGCTACAATCCCCTGCAAGCGCCTGGTCCCCTACTCCCTCTCCTACACGCCTCTGGTGACTCCCACCCATTCCCACCCGAAGCGAACCCCCGGGCGTAGCGGTTTCTCGCCCTGCTGCTTGTGAAGCACCCACACTTCCACCGCCACCGTCAGCCATCCTGTCGATCCCAAGCATAGCAAGCAGATCAATACCGCCCCCATTGTCTTCCCCAACGTCCACCCCGACAAGGTCTACCCCGTCCGAGACTGCCCCCTCCCCCCCGCCCTCATCACCACTGGGCGCTGGTGATGGTCGTGGCCGCGGCCGGATTCCAGCTGCACCAACACGTGACGGCAAGATCAGTCTAGAGCCATCCTGCAGAACACCAACAGAGGGGCCTTGGCTGGTACCTGGAGAAAAGACGCCTGGCTGCCCAACATGCACGCGCTGGCTCTTCTGTAGGCTTGCCGCCGCCTCTAGGACACCTGCTGAAGGCGGTTTCCCGTTGTACCCGTCTTTGTCGCTGAATCCCCCAAACCGCGGAGGCGTTTGCGGTGTCTCGTTGTCGGCAGCGACCAAGAAAGCCTGCATTGCTCGTCTCTTCCGGCCCATCCTCAAAGTCCACCTAGAGCAGGCAGGGAATGACATGTTGGTATGCAGAATGGACGACACGTCAATGTGAAGCACGGCAGAGTGGCACAACGAACGGTCCTTTTCTACTCGAAATACAACTACGTAGCTGTAAGTAGCACCGCCCATACGTTACCAACTTAGAATGCGTTGACGCGAAAACAACTCCTCGTGCCTGGTTGCATTCTGACTGCAGTGAAGCATGCACAAGCAGGAAGCCCTCGTACGCTTTGCACCGGACGAGAGTATCAACGAGAGGCACCTCCTGGCGGCATGGAATATTGCATACTCTTCGCGCTGAGGCGGTGGTTCACACCGCGGCGATCTATTGGAATAAACGCCACAGCAATTTCCTAAAAAACATAAGCATTCTCACCGAAGTTCCCTCTGATGAAATTCCGCTTTGTGGGCTTCCTCTATTTGGTTTGCGAGGGTCTGAAAGCCTTCCTTTGTGTCCGGAGTCTGCTCGATACGAACGAGGAGCCGTCGATCTACTGCCGAGTAGGGGAGGATCATCGCAGGAAATGCCTCCACCAAATCTCGCGGTAGTTGGCGAAGCACGCCCGGATTCCAAGGAGTAAACTTGAACCTGCAAAACACGTGGGCAACATTAGCATATCATACGCACGGATATGCACAGATGTTCGTCATCTTACTAACTCTACAGCTACAAGGGTGCCATGCTGCGAGTGCACTCCGCAAACTGTCATGTGGGCCACGCAATACTACACCTGGTACATCTTAAGGCTGGGTGCTGGCGCAGGATATACTGCCAGTACAGGGGTACAGGCAGCATAATTATACAGACTGAGAGCTCCGGTAGATCTACCAGTTAATTCAACTAATACTGGCATAACTCGTATACGTGCCCCAAAACGCCATCCCGTACAACGTACACGCTCACAAATGAAGAAAAGAGTAAACAGACGAGGGTGAGTATAAGAGGCAGGGAGAATTCGTAGCTATTTCTACAGTAGTATGTATGTGTTGTGCTGGCTGCGCCTGCCAGTACCAGCTGGGCCAGCCGAGGTGCTGACTAGGTGGTTGATCGGCGATGCCCCGCTCAATATTACATGTTGGGATGTGATTTTTTTACACCGTGCTGATCATGCAACAACCAACAAACGGAAGACTCGCCTTTTTTTTTTTCATTTGTTCGAGGGATATGACCGATACAACGATCCGAAGAAATACGAAAACGGCCAAAACTTGTCTGGAAAAAACAAAAACAGAAACAAAAAAGGCGAGTTCTCCGTTTGTTTGCAGATGCGGTTCAAATATGAGGTTTAAGTTTCGGATTGAAACTCGCAAAAATGAGCGGGGCATCGCAGAAAAAAAAAATTTCTCATAATTAGTTGTTTTATGTATGAAAATCGTATTTTGGCAATATTTCTTGATGGATGACGAATTGCGCAATGAAATTAATATCGATCTTCTCCTAGGGTCTTAAGCTACGCCTCCACCAATTTTCGCCTTGATCGGGAACGACGATTTGGTCGCCAATTTTGTGTCGAAAAATTGTCGTTTTTTAGTTTCCGCCGATAACTCGTCGAGATCGAGTCGAAATATAAAAATGTCTTGATTATAATTTCTGCGCGTGCAGTGTAGCGTCAGGGTTAGTGCCTCCACATTTCAAGTCCAAATTCGCAGTGGTTCACGAGATACGACCTTCGGATGGTTTATCCATTTTTCGGCTGGCCCAGCTTCGTACTCAGCCCGAATAAACGTAAATACCTTGAGGTAATGATGTAATAATACCGTACCTCGACTGTTCCCCCCCGTGGCCTTGCTCCCCTTCTCCTTTCTTGCACATGCGCTGCACTTGTGTTGAAATCCAAGGAGCTCGTAGTTGTAATGCTCGCCATGAACAAGTCGAGGTTTAGGGTACCACCCATCGCTGACCACCTGACGAGAGCGCGGATAGCTTCATGGTTGAGACGAGGCATCGAGACGTGCACATACTTGCACAGACACCACCAGTACGCCGTGTCCTACGGCTATGGATACCTGGTGTTGCTTCTTTCGTTATTACTTGTACAAACACATGCACATTTTCATGGTCTAAAAACAAACAGTAAGCCGTGTACTAGTAGTACATATATGCACCACCTGGTGTCCTTTCGTTAATACTCGTACAAACACACGCGTACATTTTCATGAATGCATTAGGTGCGGTAACCACTCTGGACGGAAATTAACGGACAGTTTGGTCTTCATGTTTGTACGCACACCGTCTTTACCTATATATCCGCGAATACGTGTATTAGTGCTTGCTGCAGAAGGCGCTGCGTCAACTTCAGTCCTCGCGACTCACATGCTCGGAGCTCTGACAAAAAGGGCATGGTGGGGCCTTGATGTCGGCGTCGTAAAACTCCCAGCAGACCAGGTAGATTGGCGTCATGAGGTGGACGTCTCGATCGGGAACCTCAGACTTCTGAACGTCGTCAGGAAAGAACCACGGCGAGCCTCGCATCAGTGACCCTGTCAACTCCTGCTTGGCCCCGTGCCCCTTGCGTTGGACACGAGCCATAACAGCTTTCTTCACCACGTCTCGGAACTTGCTCTGCACCGAGTCGGACGGGCGCCTCGCCGAGCCGTCAGCCACATGCTGTTTACTCCGTCCAAAGCGACCGTCCGCTGACCGCGGCACCACCGGTGACTCTGGCCGCGCCGCATCTGCTGGTGTCGTCGTCGTACCATTGCTGATACTTGATGCCTCGCCTGCTGGTGGTGGTGATTCTGAGGTATGCAGGTCTCGATCATGATCATCTGGATGAGATTCAGGGCCTGGATGAGATTGAAGGCCGAACTGCATTTCCTCTTTACCAACAACATCCATCTTGAATGACGCCCTTGGATAACACCCCAACACGATCCGCGGCCGTTTTGAGTTGCCTGAGGCTAGTCTGTGCTCAGGCACGCTGCCGGCGTCTGCTATGGCCTGCTGTCTGTCGGACTAAAAAATAAAAACGTGAACCCTTGGGATGTCGTTTCAGGATGCTCGCCAAAATGAAGGCATTTGATTAGGAGATATATAGCTGGCGAAGATCGTAATGCGACAGGAAAGTTGCTGGTGGTATCTGTCCCACACTGATCCAGACTCGTCTAGGGAAGCGGTTTGCAGCTCGGGCAGACGGAACCTAGGGGTTGGGAGGACGAAGTAGCACTTGTGGTTTTCACAAGAACTGGAAGGCCTTGTGCTGAAGGGCTAATACGTCGCACGTCCCACGTCCCACATCCATGAACGAACATCTTGGGCCTGATTCAAAGGGTGCGTCGTCAACCTGCTACCGAAGAGCAGCATAGAACAGGTGATTCTCACTAGAGGTATACGAGTCAAGTTCGCTTCCGATCCGAGGTGAGGTGACGCGAGTAGGAGTCGCTTTGAGCGAGCCCCACAAGTGACTTCAACGTCAACAACAGCAAAACAGTCTCGTTCGTAGGTACCAGGTATGTATTGTACGTATCGCTCCGCAAACTGCAGTCTGTGCTTGACTCGTAGTTTCCAGGAGAGAGAAGGACCTTGTACGCTGCTCAAGGGGCGCCCGCGCAGGTTGTCTACCACCAGTGAGAGCTGTACGATGACACTGTGCCCAAATGGTCCAGGGTCCAGGTGCTCCCGATCCATTTGAACCTTTTTATTTACCCGCGTTTTTGGGACAAATTACTTGGAATTAGACTAAGGCCGTTTCCTATGCGGTTCGATTTTTGAGCTTCAGATTTTGACCCGATGGCATTTTCAGATATGAGCTTGACAAATCGAAAGGGCCTTCCTATGCGGAAAAATCAGATTTATTGTGCGTGTAGAGATTCGAGCAAACGCTGAGACCAACTGCTGTTTGTGTGATGTGGCGCCGCGAAGAGACGCGCTGGGTGCGCTGCCCTGCACGTAGGACCCAAGCGTCCGAGCCCACGCTGACTGCCTCTAGTCTGGTGGCGAAGAGATGTGGCGAGTGCGCTAGAGTCAACCTGTCTTGATATTTTGTGTTTGATTTTGTGACTTGACTGCTGCTGCTGCTGCTGCTGTTGTACAGCTGCGGTGTAGTCTACGAGTACGTATCCACGGAGAGGCGCGTGCCGAGTGCTCTTCTCTTGGTCTCTAGGCCCGAGCCCGCGCCAGCCGACTCTGGCCACGGAGGGACGCGCCGTCCGCGCGTCGGGCGCGAAGCAACGTCGCTATACAGCTGTATCACCATCCAACTCATCGATCGTTCCGGTGCTGTTTGCTGTCGTGGTTAATATCTTGAATTTAGAGAGCATGCCATTTTTCGATTTGAAAATCTGATGACCCAGGTCGTCGGATTTTGGCCCAAAATCCGACGACTTGGGTCATCGGATTCTCAAATCGAAAAAAATCCGGTCAGATTTTGCATAATCGGACTGCATAAGTAGGGTCATTCGATTTTGAGATCGAAAAATACGAATCTGAAGCTCGAAATCGAACCGCATAGGAAACGGCCTAAGAGCAGTAAATGATACCAGGTACCAGGTACCCGTCAATACCTACTGCTGTACGCACAGCAGTAGTATTAATGGTACCAGGTCAGGTATCTTGGAATCGCACTCTGAACGTACCCAAAAGGTGAGAGTTAATTACTTTACTTTCCGAATTCGGGCACACAATGCACACACGTTGACATAATAATCTTGTGAAAACGGACAAAAGGCTTGCCGTATCGATTATAAATATGTGTGTAATGATGGGTCGATGCAGATATTGATATCAATAATTCTAAACAGGTGTGCAGGTTTTTTGGGGTGGTATAACAAGCAGGGGGGGGGGGGATATTTATTTTCTGAACTCGGGGAGACGAAATACCATGTGTGGGAATGGTAAAGGTTACCCAGGACCGATAACGATACACTGCTGTAGATCATTTCTTAAGTCCGGATCTTATGCAATTTTCTTTGAGTGATTGAAAAAGGCAGGAAGTCGGATTTTCCAGCGGCAAAAAGCCACACCAGATCAGTACGCCATGTGCCGTCTTATGGTGTTTTTGGTTTTATTTCATGGGAGAATAAAAAAAAAAAAAAACAGAACCGAGATCTTGAAGTTTCCTTGACCTCCACGTACGTGGACCACGACACGAACGAGTCGTTCACGCCGGGTTGGGCGATCAACCTTCTTCGCCACCAGCTCCTCGAAGGAAGGAACGGAACGTGGAACCTTGTGGGGAGCTGCGTAAGGGGTTTGCTAGTCGCTGGACCAGCAAGGAGCTCTCGCTCTCGCGGAGCATGAGCTGCTTGCGGCCGTCGTAGTCAGAAAAAAAAAACGTTAGATTGTTTTGATACTGCTGTAGTCTCGTCCTATTCGTCTCGAAAGTTGTTTTGCCTAGAGCAGCTAGCTGCAGTTGGGCGGCCGCAAGGGAGGTGATGGTGGCCAAGGTATCGATGCCCTCTCTCTCCGTAGGGGCCGATGCACAAGTGCTGGAGCCCAGCTGTGTACAAGAGTAACCAAGCATGTAGCGTCGTGACCCATCATGGGCCCAGTCTGTAACCTATACAAAATTGTACAATGCCTCCGAGGCCTTGTGCAAAAGCAAATTTTATCTCTTTCAGAGTTGATCAGAAAGTGCTGTCAAAAAAAAAAACACTTCTTGGAATTTCGTAAGTGATAGAATCTCGGAGGAACATTTTTTCCACCAAACAGGCCCCATAAGGCCGGATCTTATGCATTTTTTTTTGAGTGATTGAAAAAGGCAGGAAGTCGGATTTTCCAGCGGCAAAAAGCCACACCAGATCAGTGCGCCATGTGCCGTCTTATGGTGCTTTTGGTTTTATTTCATGGGAGAATAAAAAAAAGAGAACAGAACCGAGATCTTGAAGTTTCCTTGAACTCCACGTACGTGGACCACGACACGGAAGAGTCGTTCACGCCGGGTTGGGCGATCAACCTTCACCACCAGCTCCTCGAAGGAAGGAACGGAACGTGGAACCTCCTGGGGAGCTGCGTGAGGGGTTTGCTAGTCGCTGGACCAGCAAGGAGCTCTCGCTCTCGCGGAGCATGAGCTGCTTGCGGCCGTCGTAGTCAGAAAAAAAAACGTTAGATTGTTTTGATACTGCTGTAGTCTCGTCCTATTCGTCTCCAAAGTTGTTTTGCCTAGAGCAGCTGCAGTTGGGCGGCCGCAAGGGACGCGATGGTGGCCAAGGTATCGATGCCTACTCTCTCCGTAGTGGCCGATGCACAAGTGCTGGAGCCCAGCTGTGTACAAGAGTAACCAAGCATGTAGCGTCGTGACCCATCATGAGCCCAGTCTGTAACATATACAAAATTGTACAATGCCTCCGAGGTCTTGAGCAAAAGCAAATTTTATCACATTCAGAGTTGATCAGAAAGGGCTGTAAAAAAAAATCACTTCCTGGAATTTCATGAGTGATAAAATCTTGGAGGATCATTTTTTCCACCAAACAGGCCCCATAAGACGTGATTTTGATCAAATCTGATCAGAAGCGGGACCAGATACCCCGAAGCCTCCGTAAACAGCCATATAATCACCTACAAAAAAAAATCTGGCCGAAGACGTGATTTTGATAAAATCTGATCAGAAACGGGACCAGATACCCCGAAGCCTCCGTAAGCAGCCATATAATCACCTCAAAACAAAATGCATAAGATCTGGCCTAACCCAATTAGAACTGCAGTCCCATTTTGGGGACAGCCCACTCAAATTTGAAGTATTACGGGGGACCATAGTAAATAGCACCTACGGTACACACAAAAACCTACATATTTCCCTATTTTTTCCAACAAAATTTGGTCTCGTTTACTATGGTCCCCCGCAGTAGTAGTTTGTCCCCAAAACGGGACTGGGGTCCTATTACGGGGGACCATAGTAAATAGGACCTACGGTGCAGACAAATCCCTACCTGATATATATTTACCTATTTTTACTAGCAACGTTTGGTCCTATTACTGATTAACGATGGTCCCCCGTAATAATAGTTCCCCGCCAGCCGTTGTGAGTGGTTAGCTGTGCAGGATTTGCCTTAAAGGGCAGATCCATCCCAGGAAGCACGTCCTGCAGTAGATCATGCAGAGTGTACGGGTCTCACCCGCCAACGCGAGCTGGATCACAGAGGATCTAGAATAGATAGATCATCTACCTGCCTTGAAAGATCTGCGGTAGCTCATGATGGACTGCTGTGTGGGAACCGATGCATCTGTCCGAGGGGGAGTTCTACGAATACGAGTATAGCGTCACAGGGAGAGGGGGGTCATGCCCTACCAACGGCGCACCCGCGCAAAGTGGTCACCAACCAATTGAGAGTTGTCCGTTCTCTCCGAGACCAAATGGTCCATCGGGCTCCAGAGGCGCGCTCCCAACCCCTTTTTCACCATCACCCGCGTTTGAGAGACAAACTTACTTGGAAAAAAAAAAAAAGTTGCAGCTTACCTGGTATATACTGCAGTGACAGGTGTGTACGTACGTGCAGAAGATAGTTTGTTGCAGTGGCGTGTGGTCGTCGCACAGTTTTGACTACTGCTGTGGTTGGGGTACAGCTTTGTCATACGCAAGTATACTGCCGTCTGTCGTATACGAAGGCCTATCACATCAAAGATGCCAACCATACCACTCTAGCAGGTAAACCAACGCACGCTTGGAGTCTGAAATGGAAATCAAGCGACGCTTACGTCCCCGGCCAGAGGTATCCCAAAGGTAGCTGATACAAACGTACTACAAGTCGGTTTGCAACTGTTGATAACTGCAAGAACGTATCGTGCACTATTTCCAAGTGGTTTGTCCCCCCAAATTTGGGCGCAAGTCTCGGGTTCCGGTTCAGACCGCTTCATAGACTGACCGCTCCCTCGACCCTAAAAACGGCAAAAATAACGTCAAATGTAGGGCTTGACGCACCCAAGAAAATGATCTTCTCGAGAGCACTATAACGGGGGACCATAGTAAATAGGATCAAGTATTGTCAGTAAAAACAACTACATGTGTAGGTTTTTGTGTGTAACGTAGGTCCTATTTACTATGGCCCCCCGTAGTATAGGTGTACGTACGACTCGTGCCCTGTTCGTCTGCTACCCGGGCACCGGACGGGTAGTACACGGACCTCTCACTACCCAATAGGGGACCCCCCCCCCCCCCCCCCCCCCCTATCTGGAACTCAAATAATATAAAAGGCGAGTCGTTTCTGTTTTCGCTTTTCCCTGGTCTCCTACGTATACCACTCTGATGATGTGAACGCGGAACGGGTTCACAGCGTTTTCCCGATCAGAGGTGGCCCAGCACAACTCGCAGGATAGCAACACGCCCTCCGACGAGCTTTCACCCCTGATGTTGCGAACGCCGAGCGACTCGTCTACTGTGGTATTTCGAGAAAACAAAATTCACGTATTTTGTGACACACCTCCGGGGGCGATGCCGTTCGTTCTCCCCGCCGAGACGGACAAGGATGGTATACCGTAGTTTCCATTGTACGTACGTGAGGAGTCGGCACACACAAGAAAGACTGTATATCACAGGTATATTATCAACAACTAGGGAGGATGTGTGGATCGTACTGGAAATAGAGGTATTACGGGGGTCCATAGTTAATAGGACCCATGGTATACATAAAAAAACTATATATTTTTACCTATTTTTACTAACAATATTTGGTCCTGTTCACTATAGTCCCCCGTAATAGTTGGGTTTTTTTTCCGGATTCCGGCGGACGAAATGGAAATATGTCGCTGGCGATATTTCCAAAGCGGCTCGGTTTTCGTGTTGTTCCACCAGCCTGGTTCGTTCGACGCTGCCATCCATATGCAAGAAAGTCCGCCTCACAACCTGTTCCTCAGTAGGATGCAGCTCGCCCTTCATGCGACTCTCACCGTACACCCCGCGTTTTCGCCTCGCGCTTGGTGCTATTACGGTGGACCACAGTAAGTAGGACCTATGGTACGCACAAAAACCTACATGTTTGCCTATTTTTGCCGACAATATTTGGTCTTGTTTGTTATGGTCCCCTGTAATAGCGATCTCGGCATGGTCGGTGACAACCCGACGGGCTGCTCCGTCCCGTTGGCATTGTAGGGATGCGAGGGTCTATGGTCTCACGACTACGGCCATGCACGATATCGAGTTTACCCCCCCCCCCCCCATAGGGTTTTGAAGAAAAACGGCTCTGAAATCCGTTTTAGGGAGGGGGGTGTTATCTTGTCACCCGTGTGATGCAGTACCCTGTGTTACGTGATACGGTGCCTTAGGTTATCACCCGTGTGATACGATGCCTTATCTTATTACCTGTGTGATACGGTACCTGCTGTGTGATACGGTCACCTTATATTACCACCCGTGTGATACGGTCACCTAATATTATCACCCGTGTGGTATGTCGCCTTATGTTATCGCCCGTGTGATACGGTCCCTTGCCTTATCACACGTGTGAAACGGCACCTTGCGCTATTACCCTGTGATACGGTACCTTGCTTGTCCTGTCACCCGTGTGATGCGGTTACCTTTTACTTCGAAGTATCACCTGTGTGATACGTTACCTTCTATTGTCACCCGTGCGACACGGTACCTTACAATATCTCTGGAAAGGACTCTGGCGTGAAACCTTCGCGGGATTTGTAGGGTGGCGCGTATCTAGCATGTTTGCTCGCCGGGGTAGACAGACAGCAGTAGTGTCAGGTGCTACTGCTGTAAAACGGTCAGAATGAAAAACAAAATACCGCTGGGGTGGAATACTTTCTGTGCGAAAAAAAATCGAAAAGCTTTTTTTTTTTCAATGTGCTTTCATTCTTGATTAGTACATCCCCGCCCTATTATATACCTGTATATGTTGAGGTTGGGTTGGCGTCGGTTTGGCGATAACGCTATAAAACACGCCTCTTTCTCACTGTGTGGGCTACAGTAGACAGCCAGGGTACCGCTTTCTTTTTTTTGCTATTTTTTTGGCGGTTACCAGGCGGTCTACAGTAGCTGGATCATTTTTGTCCGGGGTGGGGAATCTTTACTCCACACGGGGGGATGGTTGTATCACGCAGTGTGTGTATGGTTAGACGCCCACGAGGCACTTACATAGTACCCTGATTGCTGTCTCTAGAAGAGTCCACACCAGAAATTAGGTCAATCCATTGACGCTGCCATCTATATGCAATAGGGTCCGCCTCGAAAGCGGTTCTCAGTAGGATGCAGTTCACCCTTCATGCGACTCGCCGGACACCTCACGGCGCCTCGCGCTTGGCGCAAGCACTGCCTGCCTGGTCGGTGAAAACCCGACGTGCTCCGTCACGGCATTGTAGAGATATGAGGGTCTATGACCATACATACGACTACGGCCATGCATATCAAGAAGTACGCCCCCCCCCGCCCCGTGTCTGGGCCTCGAAAGGGGATAGTGTGTGTGTCGCTTTTTTTTTTTTTTTCAAGTGCTTACACCTGTGGCAGGACTATGGTTTTTGAAAAGTCGGTCAGCGCTGACCGTGAGCCAGAAACCTGGCAGCAGACAACGCGCCGCGGTGTTCGCCGCCCTTCGGACAGATGTTTCAACGCGCGTCGCGTGAAGTTTTGAGAGCTGTTTCGATATCTAGACCGAAAATAGCACTTTGGCGTAAAATATACCTGGTATGTCGCAATGGGTTAGGCCAAGAAACAAATCCTTAAAAAAAAAACATTTTTTTTTTATATATAATGATAGAAGCGACCAAAAGTCCGGACCCCGATTCGGTTTTGATGTTCAGCGGCCTGTTTTGCCGTCATGTGTGTGTGTGTTGGGTTTTTTTTTCAGGCCGCAAGGACCCGTGAGTTAATGTCGGCGAGAGGAGGGATGAGACGACCTGTTCCTGTTTTGCTCCGGCCCTTTCCGAAGGCGCTGCAGTCGAACGCGCGGCGTGCTACTACTTGTAGGTGCACTCACGCGGTATCCTTTCTCCGTGCTTTTGGCAATGTTTTTCTCGTCGCGCGGACCGGACGGGATCGTGCTCTTCGCTTTTTCACTTCTTGACGTCCCGTTGGCGTGTGTGTTTCAGGCAGCAGGAGGAAGACCTGAACTAATTGGGGCGAGCTGAGCCGAGGAGAGGATCGACGATACCTGTCGGCGCCGACTGACCCTCTCGACGACCGCGGTGGCTTGAGGCGGGCGGACGTTTGCTTAGAGATGACGTCGCCGATCGAGCAAGGCGAATCCATCGACGAGTGGACGACGCTGGAGGTATATATGGTTCCCCCCCCATTGCGTTTTGTTTTTTCGTTACGTTGCATGTATAGAGGTACGCGTTTTCGTGCTGAGCCCGGCGTGTTGCTCTCCCAAGCTCTCATCACCTTATTACGGGGGGCCCTAGTAAATAGGACCTGCGGTACACACAAAAACCTATTTATGTACCGTTTTTTTGCTAACAATATCTGGTCCTATTTACTATGGTCCGTCCCTCGTAATAGCGACTTTTGATTATTTTTATCATCAGTTTTACTTTCCATCTTTTGCACAAGCCGTGGTCACAGGTGTCGTCTTTCCTCCCTCCCCCCCCCCCCCTGTGCCTTTTGATCGCGCGTAGGGTTCAGCATTCATACTGTTCGTCGATTTTCATCGATTTTTACTACTTCACGCTCTCGCGCTTTCCGCTATTCGATTTCCCATGCAAGAAAACGTCCCTACGCACGAGTATGTGCACTCGGTGATAATTGAGCCCGCGTAATTGCTTTTAGTAGGCACGAGGACCACCTAACCACACCACCAGGGAAGCCGTCTATAGGATATTGACTTGATTATAGTATAGGCGGCATCAAATCTTCCGACAAGAGACTCGTGCCACAGTAACAGCAAGTGTCATCATGCTGCGCGTTGTCTCTCTTCGCGTTGCACTTCGGAAGCATCCCCTACGGTATCCCCATACCCCGGCAACACGCCCCCTTTTAGTACTGCAGTCCCGTTTTGGGGGCAAGCAAGCCAAAGCGGGACTGCGGTCCAAAAATGCTTCTTTGTGTAGGCTGCTCCGTGAGGCCGGCGTCGTAAATCGCCAAAACAAATTGTTTTGTTCCATGATTTATTTTTTTGCCTCCTTATTAGTCCCAAAAGGGTTATAATGTTAGTTACAGTGACTTGCTTGGCGTGTTTTGTTTTGTTTTGTTTTGTTTTTTGTCTTTTTTCATCACCGTCGTGCCTGTTGTGGTTGGAATCTCGGTAACCTGACGAATAGAGTGCTGACTGTCCAGTGTTAAAGGGTACCCTGCTACGCACGTTCGTGCGTCGGTAGCCCCATCCCCACCAAAATATTACCGCCGAGAACAGTGAGAAAATAAAAAGAGAACAGGAAAACACAGCACAAGATGTTCAATGCTGCGGCTGGTTAGGCGTTTCCCACACACCGGGGATTTTTGCTTCGCGTCCCCTGGTATTTTGCTGGCGAGGCTGTTCCTTCCAAGGGGGGTTTTCCTTACATCATGCATGCCTGCCGAGGGGTCGAAATACCTTCCACCGAATTTTTTGCCCCCATCCCACGCCTCCGGAATACGTAAAACCAAAGATGGTCCTTTCTTTTTTCAGGACTCATCACGGTTCATAACCCGACTCGCCGTGGGTCTGGCCAGGAATTTTTTCTATCTCACAGGTTGGGTCGGGTCGGGTCGGGTCGGTTCGAGTCATGAGGCTTTCAAACTCTGGTCAGTCAGGCTTTCAAAATCTCACGGATCGGGTCGGGTCACCCTTAACCGACCCTACCCGACCTGACCCGACCCGACCCGACCCGGCCCAACCTGACCCGCGAGGTTTTGTTTGACCCGACCCGTAAATGTTCAGCCCTGTTTAGACAGTACTATGAAGACCAACCGGTCCTTCCACCCAGTGTGGTAGCTTCGGCCTTTTTTTCGCGCAAGTCTGGAGCGCAGCCCCGCCCTCCTCGCCCCCCCCCCCTTCCCCTCCCTCCTCCCCCCGCCTGCTCCGTCGCTGCGAAAATGCGACGCAGGATTTCGCGCCCGATACATAAACCCGCCGCAGATTTTCGAGGACGCTGGTACGTAGTCCGTAGAGTAGAATGAATCGTAGGATAATTGTCTGCGGCCGGCATGTAGTACCTTTTCATGTCTGGAGCGGGAACTTGTCGCACCCCCCCCCGTCCACTAGCGGAGAAAGGAGGGGGGGGGGGGAGGTCCTGGGTGGCGCGATGGCCTGTCCCAATATATATATATATGTTTTGTTTCCCTCTCCGTTACCGCGTGCGGTATTCCTCAGGCTCTGGGGCTCGCTTCGTCGCAGCTGAGGCACCTGTCGACCAGAGGGAGTTTCTCCAGGAAGGGCGGCGTGTCGATTCAGTTCTGCAACTTTCGCCAGGTGACACCTGGTGGGCGCCGCGGACCGTCATCATTTTTTGCGCAACCAGGGCGAAAAAAAAAGAAGAAATGTTGACGCAAGCGACAGCAGCAGAGGCGGTATTGTCTATAGGGCGTACCTTTTTCTGAAGCTTTTCACTTGAAGATAGTATTAGAGCTCTAAACACCACCCAAAAAACTGGTTTTGGAGAAACACCTTACAAGTGCAATGGTTGGTGAGCACTCCCATAGCCTAGGTATGTCACGAACAATATTTGTAAGGATACTGTGAGTAACGGTAGTACCTAGTGCCTTCTGAGGTTCCTCCCTTGAGGATGTCCGCACTATTATTACGGGGGGTCCATAGTTAACAGGACCTATGGTGTACATAAAAACCTATATATTTGCCTATTTTTACTAACAAAATTTGGTCCCGTTAACTATGGACCCCCGTAATAGCAATTCACTAGTAAGTAATCCAAGAAGTGATTTTGATAAAATGGCAAAAGTACAACCCGATGAACAATCCGAACGACATTGGGTTAGGTGCCCGGTCATGCAGAATATTGTGGCCCTAAAAAGTGATACCAGGTATATGCATACGCGTGTCGTAGCACAACGTGGCTGTAACCGTCGAAACCGTAACGGTCAAAAGTGTCAATGTCAAAAGTGCACCCGTCATGAGTGTAACCGCCATTATTGTAACCGTCGAAAGTGTATACGTTCGGAGTGTAACCGTCAAAAGTGAAAGCGTCGCAAGAGAGAGTAACCATCAAGAGCGTACCCGTCAAGTTATTGAAACCATGAAGGAGGGTAACAGTAAAAACAATACCAACCGTTAAGAGAGTAGCATATTTACGCAGCGACATAGCGCGGCAGCGCGTGCGTTGATTTCGCTCGGCGCGCGAACCAAGAAAGCGGCGGGGTGGGGGTTGGCTGACCCCAAACAGGAGACGATTTCCGCTCCGTGCGGTCATTGTCGGGCGGCGACGCTCTTTCCCTCTGTAGAACATTTCGCTGTCCCCCCCCCCCCCCGGTTGGAAGGGCCTCGGTAAACGAAAACCAAATGGCCGCTACGTACAACAGCACTACTACTACTACTACTACTGTGTCGTCCCTTGGAGGGTGCCGAAATAACCTGAAGGACCAGCTGGTGCCATGCGTTCAAGAGCGTTGCAGAGAGGGGCTGGCTGTGCGAGAACTCCGCTCCTAAAAACCGAGGAACAACACCTGGGGGAGGTTCTTAGCTGTTGTCCTCTCTCCCGTTCTAGAGCGGTCGAGAAACACGTTGATCGGGGTTGTGCACGTAGGCGCACGATGCGGTCGAGGTGGGTGGGGGCCCGTTTTTCGTTGGAATTTTTTTTTCGGAGATATTCCTCATTTCTGAGGAGTTTTTTTTTTTGCAACCGAACGTGGTTTTTTCCCAAAAAAACGGAACTTTTTGAGATGAGATGGAAAACGGAAAAATTCTAAATCGATTCGTAAGCGATTCCCGGTGGTGACCTAGGCAGGCAGAGTCACGAACATTCTTGTAAAACCCTAATCGCAGCCCGACGGGTATTTGGATCGCTCGCTCTCTCCGTCGGTTACAAAGAGCGCCGTCGGTCACAAAATGTTTTTGGTCGTCACAAAGTGTTGTCCCCTCTGTTATAACGTGTACCTGGTATGGTGTAAGAAACCACCCCCGGGGGATAGATATTTCGGGGGACCGTAGTAATTAGGACCTATGGTACACACAATAACCTATATATTTACCTATTTTTACTAACAGTATTTGGTACTATTTACTATGGTCCCCGGCAATAGTCATTTTTTGCAACGTATACCACCGGGGGTGATATTCTATCGTGGGGTGATAACGGCAGGGGGTTGGTAGGAGAGAGCCGCCAGGTTGAAAAGATTTTGGGTCGTCGCAATGTGCTGCCCTGCACCTATAGTGTAACGGCACGCCTCTACTCTGTATGGTGCCGAGAAGACCTTATTTATCATCTGTAAACCGTGTGTAGACATACCCTGGTATGCTGTTATTAATAGCTTATGATGCGAGCTTTTGTTTTATGATTATGGATGTGAGCTTGTACTGTAAGCTTGTGCTGTAAGGTTATCACTGCAGGCTTATGATGTGAGCTTATGACTTCAAGCTTATGCTGTAAGCTTATCTGCACGCTTATGCCTTGAGTTTATAACTTCGAGCCTATGATGGGAGCTTATGCTGTAAGCTTGTGCTGTAAGCTTATGCTGTAAGCTTATGCTGTAGCGTATACTGCAAGCTTTTGATGTAAACTTATGCGGTACATAGGTGCGGTTTTCCTATAGTTAACGCCCTCCCCTCTCTCCCCCTCCCTTTTTTTGTCTCGCTTCCTACGCTCGCTCGGCAGGAGAACGCCAAACACCACGCGCTCCTTCTCACGGGCTGGGACGAGTCCTTCCTCAAGGTGCAGCATTTCTATCCGCCCTACCGGTCCGCCCTCTCTCGTTCGTTCGTCTGTCCTGTACGCCCAATTCGGGCCTCCGTCTCTCGTTCGCTTGTCCCTCCGTCTGTCCACCGCTTTGCGCGATTTTCATATGTGTCTCGGCTTGGTTGTCACGCCACAGAGAGGAACTCGATTACGGGGGTCCATAGTTAACGGGACCAAATTTTGTTAGTAAAAATAGGCAAATATATAGGTTTTAATGTATACCATAGGTCCTGTTAACTATGTACCCCCGTAATAGTGGTATCGCTGGCTAAGGGCTACGGTCGGGGGCGGGTGGGTCATTAAGGTCACGCCTCCGGCAGGCAATCGATTCCCACTTCATAAATCATGATCCATTAGACTTTTTTTTCTGGCCAGATATATTTCCGACCCTTGAATATTGCCACGCGGAACCCCCCGTGAGTAGTCGGCATGCAACACTGGATTTTATAACTTGAGAAAATGACAAGTAGTTGCGAAAAAAGCGTCTAAGGGGCTAACTTCTTCAATTCGTAAAATAGTTTCAAGTCTGATAGGCTCAAAAACTATGTACTGACTCCTCAACAACAACCGAACGCATTTACTTTTAATAAAACCGAACCAGTACAGCCGGAGGTACGGCAAAAAAAAAAAAAAAAAAAAAAAAAACGGTCGTCTGAAGCGAAAAATAAAGAATCCGCGGAAAATTTGCTGTTTTTGCTGTAACTCCGGCTGTGCTCGTTCGATTTTATCAAGAGTAAGTGCGTTCGGTTGCTGTTGAAGAGTACATAGTTTTTGAGCCTATCAGACTTGAATTATGTTTTCGAAATGAAGAAGTCAGCCGCTTAGACGATTTTTTCTCAACTGAGTTGTCAACTTCTCAAGTTGTGAAATCCAGTGTTATGGTCTACCACACGCTTCATGGGTTCGGTCTATCTTGACCGTGTAGATCCTTGCACAGCACACAAAGCCCGTCTCAATATCGGCCGAACTGCTGCACACAGCACAGTAGCACATACCGTAGAGAGCAAGCCCCAGACCGGCCTGGTACCCTCCAGTCGCTACCGTCGCGTGTGGATTGATGCGTAGTATCTCTTGAGTTCACGTGGGCTGCCTGCTTTGTTCACAACCGACGGAATTAATTATTTATAGTCGTGGGCTCTACCGACGGAAACGAAACGGCTTAATTTGTTCAGAGGCAGAGAGAAGAGAGGAAACGGCCACGTTCGTCCCGTGCCCCCCTCCTAGCTTTCTCGTTTGATAGGTGCACGAGTAGAGCACGGCGCTGCTCGCTGCCGATTTGATAAGCCTTGAGGATTAGGCCTATTGTTATGGTTTCTGCTGTGGTTTCTCCGTTGTGGTTCCTCTTCACGACAGCAGCAGCAGCAGCAGCAGCAAGTACAGCGGCGGTCGCGCGTGGTATCACATACTTTCATGTGTTCCCAGGGGGCACTTATGCTTGTTTTTTGCCCCCAATTCCCGGGGGCGCGTTGGCCTAAATCTGGCAACGGCAGGTGATCAACTGGTTTTTTTTTGCAGGTCACGATCTGTCCGAGCTGTCAGCCGAGTACACCTGCTGTCCCTCTATTGTGCCGGTATGCTCCGAGCCGACCAACCGGAACTATTATCGGTATCAACCGGCACTATACACTCCGCACACTACCCACCACACTGGAGAATCCCTTTTTCTGCGAAGTGATTCCACAGGGCACTCTATTTACGGGGAAGCCATAGTAAACAGGACCTGCGGTACACATCAAAAGCTATATATTTTACTATTTCTTTTCACCATGTTTAGTCCTATTTACTATAGCCCCCCCGCAAATAGCGGGCAACCAGTCGGCGACTTTCCGGTGTAGTCGGTCACCCCGCAGCCCTTGCGATCAGACTCTCCTGTAGTGGTAAAAAGGGCATCTCTTCTTGTAACTAGGCGTTCTGCTCTAGGTAGGGGTCGACGTGGGCACGACTACACTCGTATATACGAGCGTTTGGCGGTTCTTGATCTTGGTGCCGCAACCCCTCCCTCTCTCCCCCCATTTTTCCGAAGGCTGATACGGACGGACCTTGGCTCAGCTTCGACCAAATGGTCAAAATACTCTTGACTGTATTCCCTCAGCCCTGTTATCCCCGACGGTCTGAGAAATTTCTCGCAACACAATTCTCGGAATGACGATATATTTTATGAGGAACAATTCACAGCAATGTGAGCTCATCAACATTTTTTCTTCAAAGCTGGGGCGAGTCCTAAACCAGGTTGCCGCCCCCCCCTCCCCACCCCCCCCCCCCCCCCCCTTCCCCCCCCCCCCCCCTCTCCGACCTCGGCCAGTACGGCGATGTTATCTCGGAGCTGTTGGCGGCCGGTTTCAACGTGTACGCGATGGACTGGAGGTCCCAGGGTCTCTCCGGTCGGCTTCTGCTGGACCCACAGGTGCGTGGAACAACATGATATTAATACCACATACGGTTCGGGTCAATACTCGCGGGTCGGTTTGGATGGGGTCACCTAACCAGACCCGACCCGACCCGTTAGATTTCGAATATCTCCTGACCCGACCCGGCCCAGCCCGTGAGTTTTTGAAGACCTCCTGAACAAACCCGAGGGCCGAGTCGTGTGACCCGCGAACAGGTCTGTCTATATGCATCGACTCTCGAACCCCATTTGTCTTGATTGTAGTGTAGCGAACAAAAACAAAAAACATCCCGTGAAGGAGATTAAGGAGTGCACTTGCAGCCGTAGCATTCAGCAGCGCATACGACGTACCATATTTACGGGAGTTGAGATCACCGTAAATTTATGCTGCACTCGCGCGATGGTGTGCACTCCCTCATGTCGTGTTGCGGCTCAGACACACCCCCTCTGTCCCGGAAGCCTGGGTGGCTGAATATGAAGAAAATATGAAGAAAACAAACTGACAGCTTTTCGCTCTCAAGTCCCGAAAGGGGGGGAGGGTAGGGGGGGGGCGCGTACTCATGTGCGTTGCTTGACTTGGTCATTTGACCATTGACCACGCATCCCTTTCGAGACGGAGCACCATTCCCACTCCTAATAGAGACACCAACAATTGGGTGCTCATTACGTTGTTTCCATATATAACGTAGAAACCATTTGCTAGTCTTATCCTCTTCCTGTTTGGCCGCCTGTGTGGCCACCATCCATCTCCTAGGAGTGAGGGGGGGGGGGGGGGGGGGGGGTACTTATTATCATGCATGGCCGTAGTCGTATGTATTACCATAGCATGTATGACCATAGACCCTCGCATCACTACAATGCCGGGACGTAGCACGTCGGGTTTTCACCGGCCGGGCAGGCATTGCTTGCTTGCATCAAGCGCGAAGCGAAACGTGAGGCGCTTGGGCGGGTCGCATGAAGGGTGAGCTGCATCCTGCTAAGAACCGCTTGTGAGGCGGATTTTCCTGCATGTGGATGACAGCGTCAATGCATTGATTCATTTTCTGGTGTGGCCACTCCCAGAGACAGCAATGGGTCTATCGTGCAACTGCCTCGCGGGTGCCTCACCTTATACACACTACGTGATACGATCATCCCCCTTGTGCGGAGTTAAGGTTCTCCCCGCACAATAAGTACCTATATAGCTCGACCGCCAGCTGTGGTCATCGCCCTAAACAAAAAACGGTACCCTGGTTGTTTAGCTCACGCAGTGAGAGGCGTTTTCTACAGCGTCGTTGCCAACCGACGCCAACCTAACCTATATATACCAGGTATATAATATAGGGGGGGGGGAGAGATACGAACAGAGCCCTGGGAGAAAATGCACGGCGTTTCAGACCATGTGCAGCATGGGGGAAAAAAACAACGAAGGTCGTCCTCCGGGGGAAAACGGCTGTGAAAACAGGAAAATGAGCTATTTCGCCGTGTACACACTGTATGATATGTAGTACGGTTTTACCCCATAATAGCGTGTTTAGCACCCATCCCCCCCCCCAAACGACTACGGTCATGCATGATGATGAGTACACCCCCCCACCCTTCATGCGACTCGCCCGACACCTCACGGCGCTGCGCGCTTGGTGCCAGCAAGCACTGTCAGCCAGGTCGGTGAAAACCCGACGCGCTCCGTCCCGGCATTGTAGGGATGCGAGAGTATGGTCATACGACTACGGCCATGCATGATAATGAGTACACCCCCCCCCCCCCCCCCCCCCCCCACCCCGGTACGATTCGTGGTCTATTGTGGGCCTCCCTGCTGTGTTGAGCGGTGTTGTTTTTTTGTGTTTTGTTTTTTTCAATACTACGACGCGTGAGTAACAACGATTTTGTTTTCTGCACTCGAAGTGTATACTCCTAGGCGTCGGCTCTCGTCAGTGTAGCTGTAAGGTAACGTTTTTGTTTTGTTTTGTTTTGTTTTTTTGTTTTTTTTTTTTGCTTTGCTTTGCGAGAAAGCGTTGCGCGGTCGTTTTCCGTCGTGCATCCTTCGGCGCGAGCGAAGCATGCTTCGACCATCGTATCACACTCACGGCCGTGAGTACGCATGCTCATCTCGATATTGGAGGACATCAAACGCGATTTTTTTTTTTTATTTTACTTTTTTTTTAGGCACGTGCCTCCATAAAGCCGGGACGCACAGTGAGCCAGCCCCTGAGCTTAAAACGACATTTGTTTTATAATATATGTACTTACGTTTTGTTCTGGCGGGTGCCTCATTGATAAAGCCGGGACGCCGATTAAACCCTTACGTACCCCGATGAGCTTTACCGTTCTATGGCAGTGTGTACGTGGTCCTTTCGTTGTCTTCCAAATGCGGCCAGGTGCAATTAATTGCGAAAACTCACCCCAGTCTTGAGCTGCATACGTTTTTTTTTTTTTTTTTTTGCACCATCCCGGCACGTGAGCGGGCGGAGTTTTCTATTACTGGGGACCATAGTAAATAGGACCAATTTTGTTTAGTAAAAATATGGAGATATATACTGGTAGGTTTTTGTGTTTACCGTAGGTCCTATTTACTATGGTCCCCCGTAATAGCAGTACGTTTTTTTCCCCGCTGCAAGAAAAACGAAACGGTCCCACTCTTGTCTATTTCCAAGTGATTTTCTTCCCAACAGGAGCTTGAGAGTGGGTGCAGCAGCTGTCATCGTAAACGAAACGGAAACGAAAACAAAAAAGTACCCCACACGAACTCCCCCAAGTTGTATTGTCCCAACTAGTTGGTTGGAGTTCTAAGGTCGAGCAACGTCTGTTGCACCTGCGTGAGTAGGCCATACGTACCGCTCTGAACGCAATTGTAAGGCCCGGTTGGTATTCATAATTATACCCGAACGTTGCTTATTTTTCCGACCAAGGGAAGCGAACTCCGACGTCACCGGCCGAACCTGGCGGGCACCCAGTTTTTGTTTGTTTGTTGGTTTTTGTTTGTTTTTGTTTGTTCATCGTTTCTTTGGCACGCTCCTCGTTTCTAAAACCATCGGCCAGGTGACGTACGTGGAGAGCTTTGATGACCACATCGAGGACCTCAGCTTCTTCGTCAATCAGGTAGAGATCGAGGGAGGTCAGGGGGAGAGAGAGAGAGAGGGAAGAGAGACAAACACAGAGAAGAGAGCAGGGACGGCGCGCGGGGGGGGGGGGGGGGGGGGGGGGGGGGGGGGGGGGGGGGGGGGGGGGGGGGCGTCGGTGGGTTTACGTTATCCTGTTGATGTGTCACTGCACGCGAGCGCCTGAGCCTTACCCTTTATGTAGTGGCCCGTCTGTTTCCACATCAGTGTGCATGCCCTTTCCACTGGCGCGGGTTTCGTGTTCTTTCGTTTTTCATGGTACGGCGGTGACTCTCGTTTGTTCGGATAAGACTGCGAAACGTGTCTCGCTCGGTCTTTTTGACGCTGATTTTCCCGCCGTTGACGGAACTGTACTCCCTCTCTGACATCCACAGCAATAATTTTCCAAGCGGGTACGCGGCGTATAGTGCTGCCGGTCAGAGTTATGTACAGCAGTGCCGGTCCATCTCTATCCTATAAGTGCCGGTACTGCTGTATGCGCCAGGCAACAACACCGACACTATAGCGGTAATCGGCACTAAGGGCCCATCTTAACGGGGACTTTCGGCTCTTTCAATTTGACTTGTTCTTTTTTCCTAATTTAATTCAAGGGCCCACCTTATCGAGGACTTCCGGTTCTTTCAATTTGACTTGATATTTTTTTTTTCTGATTTAATCTGCATCTGATTGAACGAAATTTAGTGTTCCCCGTTAAGATGGGCCCTAACTACTCCGCACACTACCATACTGGCCGGTCGCATCTATCTGTGCCAAGCGGTTTCATCGGCACTATTCGCACTCAACCGGCACTATTCGCGCTCAACCGGCACTATGGAGCGACCACCACTGCCGTAAGTACTTACGGTGTGGACTTTTGTTGGACGGCCGCCACTGAGGGCAATGTTTTGGTTGTTCGCTGGTGGACTTTTGTTGGACGGCGAACACTGAAGAGTGCTGTTAGGTTGTTCGTTTTCTCTGTAGCCGCCTCGCCCCTAAACAACCGACGCTTTTGTGATATCCTCTGTTTGACGAGCCCTGTCAGGATTAATTTTTTATTTTTTGGTGTACGAGGTGAATTCGATACCTGTTTTACCAACCTATCACCGACATACAGACTGCATGTAAACATCTAGAGTAAAGTCTGGCTGTGAGGCAAGAAGCGCAAACAACTCTCTTTGATAAAAATAAAAATCGTGCTCGGTTCGATTGTCGTTCTCGTCGGAAAGGCAATTTTCTCTATTCAGGAAAAACGGCCTCTGGACTTCAGAGAGGAAGATTGACGGATAGAAAATGACGATTACAGCAACCGCTACTGCGTAGTTAAGGGACTATATAAATCGGTTGCCCGAGATGCGGCGAAATAAAGAGTGCGGCGCGGGCGCAACGTGATCCTTCCACGATTGGTATCACAATAGATATGCCGGTGGTTGTTTTGGTCTGTATCCCTTCAAGAAGGGTCCCGAATGGGTTTGTTACTGTAGTACGTTGGTGGTGGCTTGTCCGGTCGGGGTTAAAAAAAAAAAAAAAAAAAAAAACTCGAGTCAGCCTGAGTTCGGACACGATACTCGTGCAGGATAGGCTGCCGCTAGCAAACTCGCTCAGCGGGGTATCTCGTAACTGCCGTCCTCAACTTGCGTGCGCCTATGGCGTATGGCGGACGGCATTTTCGTTCTTGAAGGAAATTGTGAGAATTTCGAGGAAGAAAAAGATACACGTTTTTGCTCGAAATCGAAACAAGAGGATTCGGTAGACCCTAGAACCTGGACTCAGTCTGACGCACATGTACGGTAGGACAGCCGCCGCTAGGAACTCGCGCGACGGGTTATGTGTAACTGCCGTCAACATGTGTGCGCGTGGGCGTATGGCGGACGGTAGTTGTTTTTCAGAAGAAAATTCTGAGAATTTGATGAAAACAGCAGAGACGAATATTAATATTTATAGTAAACTTTTTTTTGATCGGAAGCGAAAGAGAGGATTCGGAGACAAAATACCTAAACAGGGGTTCCCTGTTTTTTTTTTTACGCCGTCAAAAAAAAAAGGGTCGCATTCGCTATTAACCTTCAAAATGTATCCCACACAAGCAGTATATACGCAACTCCCCGCTGTTTTGTCCCCCCCCCAAGAAAATGTGGGACCAGTTTCTTAGGTTCAATATTATGTTTTGGGCTGCACTCTCCGCTGTGGGACGATTGGGGCCGGTGGCGCCTCACCTGAGGAGAGCTCAATATATCACCCAGAAATATGACGTAGAAGCGTTTTTTACCTCGCGCAACCCGAAAACAACATATTTTGAGCGCTACATACTGCTGCAATCCTGACGAACAAATATTATCAGGTGCTACGTAGGGCCATTCTTATCGCAGAATATGTTTCCCATACTTTCCATACTCTGTTTTCGCGCTTTTTTTTTTTTTTCATCTCCCAGATTTTCGTGATTTATTTTTTTTTTCCAAATATGTGGAAATCCAACTTTCCTGACTGATTTTGCTCCTGAAGAATGTCACAAATTGCGACAGAGCGCGTCTGTATCTTGCTCGATACATACCAGATATTTCCAAGCTTGAGAAATTCTGTAAAAATAGGTCTCCGATAAGAATGACCCTCAGTTAAAGCCATCATACTAGCCGGTAGTTGACCTATCTCACCCGAAATATGACTTAAGAAGCGTTATTTTTTTTTCAGGCGACCGGACCAACATATTTTATGCGCTGCACGCTGCTGCAGTCCTGGAAAAAAAATAATAATACACCAAGTGCCAGTTTAAGCGATCATACCAGCCGACAGTTGCTCGCTTGAGGAACTCATCCACAGCAGACCAATCTGGCCCACAACAAACGCACCACCCCTACGTACATGCACTGCCTCGGGAGGAGACGACGTTAATAATAAAATAGGAAGGTTTGTTTTTCTACATGTTTTTTTTTTTCAAGGTGGCAACTGTTGACGCTACCACGAGCGAAGCGAGTTGCTGACTGGGCACGTCCGCACGTCCTATGTCAAGAGCCCTCTTTACACTGGTAGAGGTGGAGCCGGGAGGCCCGCGCACCGTCCCGTCCGCCCATCAAAATCTCCGAGAACACACAAGTTTTGCTTTTTTTTTTTTTCAGGTTTTTTTTTATGCCTTCCGACAGCACACGCGCACACAATTTGACGACAGTTACAAATATGATTAATAGGGGAAGCTATGATAGCTACCCTCTTTGTTTCTCTGTCTGGTTTTTCATCCCTTTTGTTTTCTTCGCCCCATCGAAAATCAATTCTGGGGTCACAGGCTAAGGCTGTCAGATTGTTTTTTCGTTAGTTTTTTTTTTTTTTTTTTTCCAGTCAACGGCGGCGGCTTTTCGATTTGTTCGGGCAGGTGGTGGTGGGCTCGTGCGGGGTGGACGCGTCTCAGCTGACGTGCCTCGCCCATTCCATGGGGGGCTTGCTGTCCCTAATGGCGGCCGCGGGAGGCAGGGGACTGTTCCAGCGGCTGGTGGCGTGCTCTCCGATGCTCAGGATGAAGGTATGATGCTGCGTCCTATTGTCATACTTCGAAGTAGTGGTGGTAGTAGCAGTAGTAGTAGTAATAGTAGTAGTAGTAGTAGTAGTAGTAGGAGTAGTAGTAGTAGTAGTAGTAGTAGTAGTAGTAGTAGTAGTAGTAGTAGTAGTAGTAGTAGTAGTAGTAGTAAGTAGTAGTAGTAGTAGTAGTAGTAGTAGTAGTAGCTGTTGTTGTTGTTGTAGTAGTAATAGTAGTAGTCGTTAGTAGTAGTAGTAGTAGTAGCAGTAGCAGTAGTAGTAGTAGCAGTAGCAGTAGCAGTAGTAGTAGTAGTAGTAGTAGTAGTAGTAGTAAGTAAATAGTAGTAGTAGTAGTAGTAGTAGCAGCAGCAGCAGCAGCAGCAGCAGCAGCAGCAGAAGCAGTAGTAGTAGTAGGAGGAGGAGGAGTACAAGTATTAATAGTAGGAGAAGAAGTAGTAGTAGTGTCGGGGCCATGCATGATGATGTCGCAGCGGTCAGACCAAGGCTTGTGTACCGATCTCGTTTGGCCTATTGATACGTTCGACCAGCCCGAAGCCTAGTGACAGCGGTGTAAGTAGTTGGGGCGTCAGCACCGTGTACGACGTCACAAGTCAACCAAGGTTTTTCGACATCGAAACAAAACAAGTCGACCCAACGGTTGGCCTAAATTCTTGATCACGCCCTGCACCGGCTACCTGTACCGATGTGTCGTATCCCTCACCAGCCGGGGGAGGGGGGAGTAGGACTCACGCCGCGCGCCCGGCTCGTTTCGCTCGGATGTTTCAGCGAGCCACTTTACCGGGAACCGACACAACAATGGGTTAGCTTCTCGCCGGAACGTTCCGCCGAACGCCTTTAGAACCGCACCAACGCTTTTGGGGGGCGTCGATACTCGGAGCTACAGTAGTGTAGGCAACTAGTATTTAGGATAGTGTTATGCGGTGCTATGTACACAATGGTTGGCATTCCCGTCGAGTGATTTTCGCTCCGCTTCACGCCCCTTCCGTTAGAGCTTCCGTCCGGTCCCACCGATAGGGCACCGCGGTTGCCCTTGCCGCGGGTGCGATGCGATGTATCGGTCACGAGATTTGCTTCGCGCACCGGTAGACAGAGGGCACCTTGAGCACCCTCCCCCCCCCCCCCGCCGCCGCCGCCCGTAGTCATACGACTTCGGCCATGCATGGTATCGAGAAGCTCCCCCCCCGCCCCCCGCCGCCCCGCGCGCGCGCTCGCTCCGTCACCGACGTCACGGGAAGGAGACCGACGGCACCCTGTTGTTTTCGGAATCTCCTGCTGTGCTTCGTGAGGTCGCGTGGTAGGGGTGACGCCTGGTGTGTTTTAGCCCGATAGGCATCGATCCCACGAGTGCACCCAACGTGTTGCATTTGTCGGCGGGGGGGGGGGGGGGGGGAAGGGGTCGTTTTTTGTTGTTGTCTCGGTTTCTTCTCTTCTTTGTCCGTTTTTCTAGCGCTTTTCTCGTTTTTGTTGGTTGTTTTTTTTCGTGGTTTTTACAGGTTTTTTTTTTTTATGTGGTGTTAGCACGCCTGTTTGCGAGTTCGAAACCAAAGCGATCGACATATTGGAAAAATTGAGAGCTGACCTCACTCTCAAAATACGCACTTCGTATTGGCTTGTTTTCTCTCTCTCTCTCTCTCTCTCTCTCTCTCTCTCCCTTTCTCTTTCTCTTTCTCTTCATCTGATCTGGATTTGCCGCTCAGGCGGGTATGCCTCACCCTGTGGCTCTCCGGCTGGGCGCGCTTCTCTGCCGGCTCGGGCTGGGCAAGTGGTACGCCCCAGGAGAAGGAGGCGTGGACGTGTCGAGGTGAGCAACAGCCCCCCCCCCACACACACTATGGTCATACGACTACGGCCATGCATGAGATCGAGTACATGTCTCCTATCGAGTACACCCCCCCCCCGCCCCACACACACACACCTTTTTTATCCTGTTGCGAGAAACGGGAACACCTCCCGAATATAACACATACAAGGTAGGTAGCCCCACGCGAGAAACAATGGGGGGGGGAGGGGGGGGGGGGGGGGGGGGGGGTCGAGGTAGGATGTAGGGGGTAGGGGGGGGGCTATCTCTGCCCCGCAAGTGCTACGCCCTCCAAGAAGGCGGCTCTGACGTGGTGGAGTGAGGAGGAGAGACTCGTCCCCGCTCTTTTTTTCTGAACTGCACCTCAGCTGTCATGTCAGACCGAGAAGTTTTATGTATGAACACTTTCTTGTTTTTTCAAGCTGCGCGTTACGTTTCGGTCGGGAGCGCTCTTCGCACGGCCCAGGGTTGGGGTGTACGTACGTACGTATGAGCCCGCGAGAGGGACGCAACTTTTGTCGGTAAAACTTGTCGCGAAAAAACTGAAGTTTCCCGCCGAATCTACACCAGTACCTGTAAATAGTAGAGGCCGCCCCGATAGGTGGTATTTTTTCCCCGTCTGTCTTATGCGAGAAACAGACACGAAACCTCCGATAGTACTCTGTACGGACGAAAAAAAAAACCCGCCCACCCCCCCCCCCCCCCCCCCCCCCCCCCCCGGCTGAGTATATGTTCGTACTGATGAGCCTGCGAGTCTGTAGCGTGTGGGGGCTGGGGGCGTCAGTCGCGGCCTACTACATGGAGCATGCGTAGGAACTGCTTACGGCCATGCCTCAAATTCTTTAGAAGAACCGCACCCACGTTTGTGTTCGGATTAAAAGCTTGGGAGTGTGTGTAGGATTTTGTTTCGGGCGCCTTAGAAAGGCACGCACGCACGCACGTTTTCTTATTTTTTACGGAATGCTTGAAAATATTTGTAGGACTATGGCCTTGTCTTGATCGGTTTAGAGCGTTTGTGTGGGGGGACAAACTACAGTCCATGGAGTATGTGTATTTTTATTTTATTTTCGGGCGTACCTTATAACCCATATGGAACCGCAAGTATGTTTTTTTTCAGATAAATTACTGGGAATTTGTGTAGGTACATGTTTTGGTCATGTCTTCACCCGTTTAGAACCGCACCCGTGTTTTTTGGGAAAAGTTTGTTGGAGCGTGTGTAGGATTTGTTTTTTTTTGGGCGTGCTTTTTTGAATCCCGCCAGGACTTGCACCCGTGCTTTGTCTTCGGGAAAACCTGGTGGGGATTTGCGTGTGTCGTGTGTGTTGTGTTTTTGTGTGTGATTTTTTCAGTTAACCTCGCCTGCCTTGTTTGCTCAGGCCTATTACCAAGAAGCTGACGACGGACAGGGAGAGACTCTCCGCGTGGGAGAAAGCCCGGAAAGCCTTCCCCATTGTGAGAGCCCCTCTGCCGTAGCTTTAGCTGCAATGGGCACCAACCCCGTGGCCGTACCGTACCGCCTCGCTTCGTTGCCTGCCAAGCACGATAGTGAACGCATCCCCGATCCCTTCAGTAGAGATGCCTTCCGGAATTTTAAACTCTTGTGGCTCGCACCGCCTCGCTTCTTGCCTTAGTGGCGATAGTGAAACCATCCCCTCATCCCTTTAATATCCGCCCTCCGGCTTGTTCTAACTCCTGTGAGAACGCCGACTCGCTTCTGCCTTGAGTGGCGATACTAAAAGCATCCCCAATCCCGCTTGGGAAAAATGCCTTCCGGCTCTCGTTAGCACGCAACAGGCCCTCGTCATTTCTTATATGCCTCAAATGGACTCCTACGACATCTGTCTCGGGGCCCCCTTCGCATTTGTCAGACGCGAGTAAATACACGATTGAAGGTGTCGGTGATCCATCCCCCGGCTAACCTTGAGGGCGAACGCCTTTCTCGACGTGAAAGCTGGGGGACAGCAACGCGAGGGTCTCTTACCATTTGTCACGCGAGTTGGTTTCATTCCACTGTCGCAGCCGGTGCGCGTCTTAAATGGTTACGCGAACGAAAATCAAAGTACCGCGGTGGAAAGGTGAATGAAGGAATGAATGCATACTTTTTTATATATATTTCTTTTGGGGTCCGTTTTTAGCAGATGAGGCGTTTTTTGTTTTTGTTTTTGTTTTTGTTTTTCACTGATTGACACGTAAAAAAAAAAAAAACGGAATGAAGTTATGCATAGAATACGTGTTCATAGCCGTGTGTCGTGGCGACCATATTCTTTCGCAGGTGGCGATGGGCGGTATGAGCAATCGCTGGGTGGTCGAGGCCATCAAAGGGCAGGACTGGTTCGAGGAACGGGCGGAACAGGTGCGTCGCGTACGCGAGCCCAGTGTTGGTTGGGGTGGGTGGGAATGGTGGGGGGCTTGACGGGGGGGGGGGGGGGGGGGGGGGGGGGGGGGGGGGGGGGGGTGTACTCGATATCGTGCATGGCTGTAGTCGTATGACCATAGACCCTCAGATACCTACAATGCCGGGGACGGAGCACGTTAGAGGGTTTTCACCGACCAGGCAGGCATTTGCTTGCACAAGCGCGAAGCGCCGTCAGGTGTCCGGCGAGGCACAGGGGGGAGGGGGGAGGGCTACTCGTGTCATGCATGGCCATAGTCGTATGATCGTTTACCCTCGGGTCCCTGCAATGCCGGGAAGGAGCACGTCGGGTTTTCACCGACCAGGCAGACATTGATTGATTGCTTGCTTGCCCCCCAAGCGCGGAGAAAAACGCGAGTCGCTCGGCGAGTTTCCACGAAGGATGAGCTGCATCCTCAATAAGAAACCGCTCGTCAGGTGGACTTCCTTGGGTATCGATGACGGTGTCCACTGTGGGGGGGGGGTGAGAGACATAGGCATAGGTGGGGGGTATGCGGAGATGGATGGGCGCGTGTCACACTGCCGTAATACCACTTATACCTATGATACCCCGCGGTACGTGTGTAGGTAGGCGTTTTCCTTTTCGATTCCTTCAAACTCTTTTTTTGGGTGAGGCGTTTGCACCCCGGGGTGGTTTGGCAGTCAAGGGAAAAATACGTGACGCATCCCATGGCTTCGTCTCTTTTTGCGTCCGCCGGAGAATACTGGAGAATGGTTAATTGTGACTGCCGAACGGCTGGGAAGCTGATTTCGAATGAGCGACGGCTGCCGAAACGACTGCCGTCGGGTATGTTTTTTTTCTCGGTGGAAACCCTGGTCGGCGTTTTTTGTAGAGAACCCGGGATGTCTGGCTTCGTCGACCTGCCTACGTGGTGGCCTCTCTGACAGTCTTCTGGAACAGTTTATTTGTTGGGGCGGCAGGACTGAAAACAGTCGGGTTGCCTTTCGTTAAATTATCCAGAATTATCCAGAAGGTTTCCTCGGTAAGTTGGCGGTAGCTCGGGCAAAGCAGGCTGAGGGGTGCATCACTTTCGTATTCCGGCGTCAATACTCAAGAGAATAAAAATACCTTGGGTGTGACTCGTACGTTTTGTAGCGCTTTGAAATATCCAACGTCAATTGTTGTTTTTCCCTTTTTTGAACAGGCCTGGCAGGATTGATTCCCCTTCTGTTTTGCTCTGGTTTTTTCCTTTTTTTTTTTTGCTTCGCCCGTACGGTTCTCCCAGATCATGTTGTTGTGATGAGTAAGCGTACACAAATAAAAAATCGACAGGTGCAGGGCTAGGGTTCCTCCAAATATGATAGAAGTCGATACCGCCAGGTTTTGTTTTTGAGACCCAGACGGGGGCGTGGGGGTATTCTAAGATGCAACTATTAAGGGGGGCCATAGTAAGTAGGACCTACGGTACACACAAAAACCTATATATTTGCCTATTTTCGCTAACAATATTTTGTCCTATTTACTATGGTACTATGGTCCCCCCGTGATAAGTTAATATGATAGTAACAAAAGCAGAGATAAAGACGCTGCTCATATGCCAGCTGTTTGTTGAACTCATACAGAACCCCCCCCCCCCCCCCCCCCCCCCCCCTAAATTATGCGAGGGTCTATGGTTATACGCCTACGGCCATGCATGAGATCGAGTGCATCTCTCCTATCGAGTACACCCCCCCCCCCCCCCCCCCTAAATTAGAGATAGTAGCGAGGAAACCATCGCTGTCCTAGGAGATAGATGGTGGCCACACGCGGCGAAACAGGAAGGGGATGAGATTATAGAAATATTTGCATGTATTATATGGAAACGATGCATCGAGCGCCCAAATGTTGGAGGTGTCTGTGTTAGGAGTACGGACGGTGCTCCGTCTCACGTGATCGACGGTTGAATGACTAAGGCAAGCAACCAATGAGTACGCCCCCCCCTCCCCTATAAATATAATACCTGGTGCATCCGTGGACAGGTTGAGTTGGCGTCGGTTGGCGACAACGCTGTAAAACACGCCTCTCACTGTGTGAGTTAGACAACTAGGGTACCGTGTTTACTTTATTTGTTTATTTTTTTGGCAGCCACCACGGCTGGCGGTAGAGTTAGATATTTTTTGTACGGGGAGAAATTTAACTCCGCACAAGGGGGAGGATCGTATCACGTAATGTGTATCTTGCAAGGCACCGACGAGGCGGTTACATAGTAAACCGTCTCTGGAAGTGGCCACACCAGAGAATAAATCATTTCACTGAGGCTGTCGGCCATATGCGAGAAAATCCGCCTCAAAAGCGGTTCTTAGTAGGATGCAGCTCGCCCTTCATGCGATTCGCCCAACACCTGACGACGCTTCGCGCTTGGTGGGAGTAATGTCTGCCTGGTCGGTGAAAAAAGCCCGACGTGCTCCGTCCCCGCATTGTAGGGATGCGAGGGTCTATGGTCGTGCATATGACTACACGGCCATGCATGATAATGAGTACACCCTCCCCCCCCCCCCCCCCCCCCCCCCCCCCCCCCCCCCCCCCCCCTGTAGTGTACCTGCTATGTACTATTACGGGGGTTCATAGTAAATAGGACCAAATATTGTTAGTAAAAAATAGGTGAACATATAGGTTTCTGTGTGTACCGTAGGTCCTATTAACTATGGTCCCCCGAAAACAAATTTCCTTCGGACATTTTTAGGACTTAAGTTTGTGTTTCCGTTTTTCTGTTTTTGTTCGCGTGCCGCTGCTGACAGGTGAAGATTCCCGTGCTGCTGCTAGAAGCAGACATGGACACCTTCGTCTGCACGTCGAGGCCCTTCAGGTGCGTAGCAGAGGATAGAGGACATAAAAACTCGATTCTGGAAAAAAAAAAAAAAAAGACAGCAACCATAGTCGTCTGATGTTGCAACGGGAGCTATGGACTAAATCGACACACGACACGAAATTGGAACGTGCAACTGCTGTGGTGAGCTTAAGCTTTATTTTGACCTATCCGCCGGAGGATTAAAAAAAACAAAGAAAAAAAAAGAAAAAAAAAAAAAAAAAAAACGCCGTGGGACCATATCATACGGTTCCCCCCCCCGTACAATCTCGTTCTAGTCCGCCATGCTTCCAAGTTCACCTCATACTGGAATATTACACGCGTCAAACATATACACTATGAGATAAAAAAAAGTTTGGCATTGTGCCGAGTTTTGTGCCGGTTGCCGCCATAGTGCCGGTCATACAGTTGGCTTGCCCGTACATACCGGAACCATATCGAGACCACTGCTGCTGTCTTACTAATACTATCACAGCAGCAATGTCGGCGACTATTATTCCTGTTGGATATAGTACTCGGAACCAAATATGCCTATTACGGGGGTACATAGTTAACAGGACCAAATATCGTTAGTAAAAATACCTAAATATATAGGTTTTTATGTATGCCATAGGTCCTGTTAACTATAGACCCCCGTAATAGTAAAAAATGCTGGAATATGTAGGTTTTTGTGCATACGATGGGACCCGATTACTATGGGTCCACCGCAATATTACGGTGCATAGTAATCAGGACCGAACATGCTTCGTAAAATTATTGCAATATGTAGGGTTTTGTGAGTATGGAAGGTCCTGTTTTCTATGGCCCCCCCCCCCCTATCAGATATTCTGGGGAGTAACATGCCGTTACTGTGGGATGCTGCGCGGGATGTGTTTATCACGGAGGACCGTAGTAAATGGAACCAAATTTTGTTATTACGGGGGTCCATAGTTAACAGGACCTATGGTATACATAAAAACCTATATACTTACCTATTTTTACCAACAAAATTTGGTCCCGTCAACTATGGACCCCCGTAATAGTAAAAATAGGGAAATATATAGGTTTTTGTGCGCACCCCAGGTGTTGTTTACTATGGTCCTCCGTGATACTGCAGACCCAAACCGGGAAGCACGTACTAGACCATGCGGGTTGCGCGGCCTCCCCACGCGGCAGCAGGAGCTACGGTACAGATCATAAAGATCACACAGATCATACAGATCATACAGATCCTCAATATACCTACCCTAGAACTTTCTAGGTCTTGAGGTGGGATTGGTCTGTATAGATGACGTATCCGAGGTGTGAGACGTTAGGGGAGGGAGTAGGGGCAAGGCTACGGTTAGGATCAGGTCTGGCGTTGGGCTTACGGCTAGGGCGAGTAGGACTGATGTTCGACGAGACATCTCGCCCCCTTTTACATTGTTATCCCCAGGCCAGGATTGGGTGTAGGGTACAGCGGATTTCCAGCTGGTAGCAGTTTAACGTAAAAGTGCAATATCGTATCACGTGCCGGCATTGTCGAGATGGTGACGTTGCCGGGCGGGAGTCGCGCGCACTTGTTAGCAATCGATCGCAGCTAATTTTAAGCTAGTCGACGACCTTTTTTTTTTCTCATTCCGGCTGGGGGCTGCTTTCGTGTCGTGCTTCGTGTCGCCGTTTGCTATCACCGTCATGCGTACGTACTCCGAATGACACCTAATGACTATGCTCCTCGCTTTTTTTCGTGGAGTATGACTCACGAAAGGAGTGTGTTCAGTCTATTGATCGTGCCCATCGACCACCTCTGTGATATCATACCTGCTGCAGTACTGCAATGTGGACCCTTTGTCAACTCTCGTTCCTTGCTGACGCCCCCCCCGCCCCCGGCGCCTATATTCTATACCTGGTGTGTATATATATATCGGTTGGGCTGGCGTCGATTGGCGACGACGCTGTAAGACACGCCTCTCGCTACGTGAGCTAGACAGCCAGGGTACCGTTTTTTTTGTTTGGTATTTGTTTTGGCGGTCACCACGGCTGGCGGTCCAGTTACATCATGTTTGTGCGGGGAGAACCTTCCCTCCGCACAAGGGGGATGATCGTATCACGTAGTGTGTATATGGTAAGGCACCCACGAGGCAGTTTCATGATTAACCCACTGCTGTCGCTGGAACTAGCCACACCAGAAGTTAAGTCAATTCATTGATGCTGTCGTTCACATGCAAGAAAGTCCGCCTCAAAAGCGGCTCTTAGTAGGATGCAGGTCACCCTCCATGCTACTCGCCCAGCACCTCACGGCGCTTCGCGCTTGGTGCAGGCAATGTCTGCCTGGTCGGCGGTGAAAACCCGACGTGCTCCGTCCCGGCATTGTAGGGATGCGAGGGTCTATGGTCATACGACTACGACCATGCACGAGAATGAATACCCCCCCCACCACCCGTTAGAATGTAATATATGGAAAGCACGTAATCAGCGCCCAAATCTTGGAGGTGTCTCTAGGAACGGTGCTCCGTCTCGAAAGGGATGCGTGGTCAATGATAGTGTGACTAAGGCAAGCAATAAATGAGTACTCTGCCCCCCTCCCTCGGTCGAAGCGTGGTGGACCACAGGTACCTCTGCCTTTGCCGTGCGACAGCTTAGGACGGCCTCCATATGATCTCATTGGGTAGATTTGTCTAGTCTAGATCATGCTCTAGATTATGATTTGTCCGATAAGTGCATCTATGCATCGTCGGTCGCGGCTAAGTTCAGGACAACCCTCGTCAACCCTCGTCGACGCCACGTTTTTTTTGTTTTTGTTTTCCCCCTATGGTCATACGACTACGGCCATGCATGACATCGAGTACCCCCCCCCCCCCCCTTCCCCCCCTCTTTGTCGCCTTGTGGCGGGTCGCAGCCACCTCTGCCGAACAGCGCGGTACTGCCGTCGTCTCCGCTACCCGACCACGTACCACGAGATATTGTTCGAGAGGGATTGGGCAAGGTCTCACGCCATGGAGGTGAGAGAGAGAGGGAGGGAGGAAAAAAAAAAAGTCGATCGAAACACGCCTTCTAAAACTATAGGAGAGACTCGTATTGGCGACCGACAGAGAGGGGTGCTGCAGCTAAAGACTGTAGGTATAGCATTTTGTCGTCGATCGAACACGCCTTATTCGACGCGAGCCGACGAGGAAAGACAAGGGTGATTTCTTCTCGCGATGAACAGTGCACGGCACGAACGAACCGTTGCGGGAATCGGGGGGGGGGGGGGGGGGGGGCTATGTGACCCCGAATCAGAATTACGACCAGGAGAGAAAAGAAGGGCGAATGTGCTACAGTAAAGGCCAATCTTGAAGAACAAAACAACTTACGCCTCGGGATGACAAAAAAAAAATCACGATCAATGACCCCGTTTTTTTTTTTCAGCCCTTTCCATAAAAGAAACGTAAGCACGTTCCGTGACATTTTTGTTTTATGTCTCGAAATACTCCCCATCAAGACGCTACGCAACCCACGCGCACCAACGGTATCTGAAGGCCGGTATAGGAGCATGGCAGACTCTGCTTCGTACGCCGCTTGTGGACAACGGGCGGCTGCTCGAAGACATGCGCGGACTAACGAAGTACGTTGTCGAGACCTCGAGGAGGAGGAGGAGCCACAAATCGAAGAGAAAGCGAAAATGATCGCAGAATTCACAGGTCAGGCCGGGCAGACGACCCGTGATGTTGGCATCTCGCGGACCGGGCTTGGCCGACTGTGGGTGAGATTGGAATATCGCAGGCTGGGTCGGGCTTCGGCCCGTGATTCGAATATATCACGGGCCGGGCCAGGCGCGGTCGGCCCGGCCCGGTCTGGTCGTGCCCCACCCGCGAGGGTTGACTCCACCCGCGAAAACCGTTGGATTTGAAATATCGGGTTTTTTTAACAACTTTGAAAATATCACGAAACGTGACATTTCTCAGCTTTTTTCGTTTGAACTGAAATGTCGCGGATCTTGATATTTTTTGGAATGCCAGAAGGTCACGAATCGTGATTTTGTTTTTTCGGTTCGTTAGGAACGGCCGTCACTGGGGTGATGACAAAAAAAAAAAATGCCAAGAAAAAAGTGCGGTGCCGTGTTTGTTTTTTAGGGGATGCGGTACGCAGCGCCGCCGTTAGTTCTGACGCCACGCAGAGATTTGCTGTGGTCACCGAGAGACGACTCTGCATCTGAAACAACATAATTTTCATCGTTTTTGTCTCGTCGGTAGGACACCCCCCACCACCCAAAAAAAATAAAAAAAATCTGGCTGCGACGAAGAGGGCGCTGCGGTTGAGTTTTTGATACCGTGCTGCTTTTGTCGATCGCTCGCATTCACCACCCAGAGGAGACTCGAGGGTGATCGCCACGAGGACGCTGCACCCGTAAGATAAACGTGATTTTATCATCAACCCAATCACACCCAACACCACCCATCAATACTCGTAGAACCGTAGCTACGACTACGATCGAGGGGGGTGCGCGGCTGCCATCCAGCAGCTACTACACTTAAGGATATGTGACCCCCCCCCCCCCCCCCCCCCCCCCCCCCCCCCCCCCCCCCCCCCCCCAATCATCATTTTTTTTCTCAAGTCTGGTGAGCATCCAATCCGACAGCGCATGGACTCGCCACCGCCGCAACCGATACAGCTGAAATTTCCACTTTTTTTTTTGTCGTCCATAGAACCCTGCCAGCAGAGCACCACTATCAAGGACCTCGTATGATACATTGGGCTAGGCCAAGAGGGTGCCGCCGCTGCAGCCAGCAGACACGACGACAGAACCCTCCCAACACCCCCCAATCAACTTCGAGAGACTCGTACGAGACGTGTACGAAGACGACGGGAGGGGGTTGCCGCGGCTGCATCCCAACAGCTACGAGTATCCACCGGGGACTACGCGTACATCAGAACCGAGGATGGACCCCCTAAAACCATATTTTCCCGGTATGTTTACCTGCTGCTTTTGGTTCTACAGCAGCACTTTTGGTTCCAAGGATTTGGGTGCTGCTGCTGCTGTTGTAGAGCTACGCTGCATTCGCCCTCCTCCCGCGAACTAACCCTCGGTCTGCGTCGTGTCACTCCCCCCCCCCCCCCCCCCCCCATCTTCAGGCCACCATCACGTTCCTCAAGTCTGGGGAGCATTCGACAGAGGACGACGTCACCGTCATCGCCCCGCCGACGCCCCCGCCCCCGCCCCCGCTACGGCCAGCGGGACTGGCAAAGCGCCTCTGCTTCTTCCGCCAAGGCGCTGTTGGAGAGACCCCGGGTACTGGTGCTGTCGATGTCGATGGTAGTGGTGGTGTTGACGGTGGAGGAGGTGGTGGTGGTGGTCCTGGTCGCGGCGGTAGCGGTGGGGACGGCTGTGGGGCAAATTATTGGGGGTATGCTTTCTCCCGCCTTTTGTTTTCGAGAGCCGAGGGCGAGGAGCAGGAAGGCGACCTGCAGCGGAAGGGGCGAAAGGCGACGCTTGCTTGTTGCCTAGGTCTGGCGACGGTTGTGGGCCTCGGCGCGATCGCTGTCGGCGCTGCCGCGTTTGCCGCTTACCGCCCTTCCCAGGATGCGGGCGGTCGGGGCGGTGGCGGCAATGGTAGTGGTGGTGGGAAATGGCGCGGGGCCGGGGGGTTCTAGCAGCCGTTGGATAGGGTTGAGGGCCGAAAAACAACAGGCAGACGAGACTTCGGTTTGTTGTATGTCCCTTTTTTGTGTGTGTCGGTTATCCCTTTCCTCGATGTCGTTTGTTTGTGTTTGTTCATGTGTATGTCTGTTCAGGTTTTCCGTTTCTTCGTCTTCGAGAAGGCCATGCGTTTGCTCCGCCAACCCGGAGCGACCGCTCTACTTGTTTTGTACGTGAGGGGGGACATAGATTATTTTTCGCGTTTTTTTTTTTTTATCCCCTTGAGGTTTTGCGCCTGGAATCATGAATACGTTAGTCTGGTTGTTTCGCGTATCCAGCCACTAACTCTCGTATTTATCAAGGCATTTGTCTGCTTTAGGGGCTTGAGCTGCATGCCTGGTGTGTGTATATGGTCTCGTATTTTCGGAGTCATTCGTCGTCGTCAGGAATTGCAGCGTGTCTCAAACTATCCATGTGTGCGTAGTGTATATGCAGTCTCATACTTATGGAGTATTTGTTGAGTCATTCCTCTACGCAAGGGGGTTGCAGCGAGTCTCGACAGCTTTTGCGTATGTGTACGTATCGTATGTGTCTCGTATTTTTGAGTTGTGTGAGCAACCCTTCGTGCTGTGGTCGAGTTTCAAGCGACTACGTATCTCTACTGTTTTGGTTTGTACATTTACCACTCTGCTGTACTGCTGTGAGTCTGGATCAGCCAGCTGTACTAATATACTGTAGGTAGGGTGTCCACCGATTCTTCTAAAGGGGTTGACATACTGTAAGGTTGACATAATGTAAGGTCTACTGCTGTAGTGTGAAATGGCAAACTACGTACCTGGTATGTACATACTGCATGATGATCCAATCAGGTCCTTTTACGTGCAGTTCCAACGATCTGTTAAAATCCAACTATTATAGTGTTCGTAGGGTCCAATCTGTTGGCCATGTCTGTCTGTCTGTCTGTCTCCCGCGGTGAGGGAGTCCGCGAGTGAATTTGTGAGTCTCAGCCGTTTACTCGTAGTGCAGCGGTGTCGTCGGTGCGTTGCATTTCCCGCCGTCCGCCTCGTGCTTCATGGCGCGTCTCTTTCCCTTGTGACGACAACTAGCTGCAGTGTGCGTATTAGTCCACCTTTTTTCGCTCGCGATTTCGAGTACCAATCGTGCGCGTCCCTTCTCCCCAGGCGCCCGGAAAGAAAAATGTGAATCGTCACATTTTTTTTTTTCGCTAGACAAAGGGGGGGGGGGGGGGCGTACTCGTTTGTTGCTTGCCTTGGTCATATGACCGTTGACCAAAAAGACAAAGGGGGGGGGGGGGGGGGGGGGGGGGTTACTACAGTAGAACCAAGTGAAAAAATGAACATAAGGATCACTTTCTTCTCTTTTTTTCTTACTTCATCATGTGATCACAACGGTTGTGACGGTTTTCCATTCCGACATCTGGGGGTGTGGTGTATCGTGTTCTCTTTTTCACGGACGCCCTTGTTCTCCCTGCGTGTGTTGTTTTTGTTAACGTTTGTTTACGTATCATTCTATTAAAAGCATGTTTTCACCTCGTGTTGTGCGGGATGGCCCCTTTATTATTGTGACAACAGCTGCTGCATGCAGCAGTGTGTGTACCAATCCACCATTGTCATTCACGATTTGTTTATTACTAGCACAGGTCGTCCGCGCGCCGTGCTCTTGTAACTGCGTGTATCAATCAACCATCCTATGTTTCTTCCCCGTGTTGTTTATTTTGAGACTTTGAGTGCCATCGTGCGTGTTCCATGTGCCGTGTGGCTGGCTGGGTCTCAGCAACGTTTTTTTTGTGTATTTACCGTGCTTCAGTTTTGGCGGTTTTTAAGCCCCCTGCGGCTCGTGCTCGCTTGGTGACGTGTCTCAACCATTCGTTTGCATTAACTCCGTCTTCTTGACCCGTGACTAATAACTGCGTCGTTTATTAACAGTTTATGTGTCTCGTGATCTGATTACGATCTGCTATTATTAATATTAATAGTAGTCAGGATCGTTCTTCGCGTGTTGTGTCCAAGTCTCCACGCCATTTTTTTGTTTTCGTGTCATTGTGTCATTACACGACTGCTCAGTGCTGTACGTACGTATTGTAGTTGCGGCGACTGTCACGCTACCCTCCTCGGTCTCGCGGCTGCGACGAGTCACAATCTCAACCAATCAACAACGTATCCACCGGTCATCTCGTAGTTTTGCGTTACAGCCGTCATCACTGTAGTGTCGTGTGGTCAGAAAATGCGCATGCCTCGATATATGCAGTAGTGTGGTAGTTGGGGGGGGGGGGGGGGGGGGTGTACTCATTATCATGCATGGTGGCCGTACTCGTATGGGGGGAGAGGAGGGGGGGGGGGGATACTCGATATCATGCATAGTCGTCGTCGTATGACCATAGACCCTCGCATACCTACAACGCCGGGGCGGAGCAAGTCGGGTTTTCACCGAGCAGACAGACATTGATTGCTCGCACCAAGCGCGAAGCGCCGTGAGATGTTCATCGAGTCGCATGTACTCTGTTGTTATCCTCACATCAACGGAACTGTATCTGTAGGTGCTGGAGCCCTTTGTGTGAGTTCTTCACATTTTACACCGTTCTTTCTACCCGTCGACATCCAGCACAACGAGAAGTGTCCGTGCCGTTTTTGTTTTTGAATCCTATTATTACGGGGGTCCATAGTTAACGGGACCAAATTTTGTTATTAAAAATAAGTAAATATATAGGTTTTTATGTATGCCATAGGTCCTATTAACTATGGACCCCCGTGATAATAGAGAGTTACAAGTTCTGTGGTCACAAAACGTACGCCACAGAGATACTAACATTGTTACGTATGTATGCAGTATACGCAGGATAGACAATGCAATGCCGTGTCATAATGCATACGACAGGCACGACATACACTTTCTATGAAGTAGGGGAGAAAACAGACAGCATGTATGTATGTACCGATACGTACGTACAAAGTAAGGAAACCAGGGAAATCGTCTTATTATTCACTCCCGCCGGAAAAAAAAACTTCGAGCGCCCGCCACGCGCTTCGGAGTGCACGGATCGCGCCGAGACCCTGGACCAATGTGTCCGGCAGGGCTTCCCGTGTCCGTGTACTTGGTGTTTTGCCTAAAAGTGCTCGTGCGAAGAGAAAAGTTGGCAAAAGTACGAAAATTTGACAAATATACGTATACATGTAACACGAGACCGCGACTGCTGTATGTACTCTGGAATGCTCCTATTATTAGTAGTAGTGCCAGGTATTAAATACCGGTGGCAGCTTGCTACTGGCAGTCTAAGCAACAACAGCAGTTATTAAATAGAATACTGGATTCGGTTTATTATATAGGAACGGCATCTATCTTCTTCTTTTTTTTCTTTTTTTTTATCCATCACTTTTACTTCCCAGCCCACTCGTACGAGGTGTTACCCTCGACGATCTTCTGGACAAGCCGTGGTCACAGGTGTCGTCCCTTCTCCCCCCCGGTACGTGCCTTTTATTTTTGTCGCGCATAGGGTTCAGCATTCCCACTGCTCGTCGATTTTCATCGAATGTAGCCAACTCACGCTTTCGCGCTTTCCGCTTATCAATTTTTTATGCAAGAAAAAGTCCCTGTGAGCATGCACTCGGTGGGACTTGAACCCACGAAATTGATCTTGACAGGCACGCGGACCACCCACCAAGCCACCGGGGACGCCGGCTACGCTATATTGTCGGAAGGCAAGCATAATAATAATACTCACATTATACTGCTCGTGTACCAGCAGCAGTACCTATTCATTGAGAGAGAAGCAGTGCGTACTGTTAATATTAATATTTAGTAATAGTGTACAGTATGCATAATGTAGTATGCATATCATACCATACGTAGGACGTAGACTGCTGCTGCTGTACCTGGTACCTTGTTACAATACTTTGATGAAATGAAGGGCTGGAAAGTAGAAGTGATGAAAAAAAAAAAAAAAAAAAAAAAAAAAAACGATTTTTGCTGACACTTTAAGTCAGTTTTCGGGTAAGGTATGGAGCTGCTCAAGTGAGGAGCCCCAGAAAATTTACGGTGAACCTCTATCGTAGAACGCCTTGTTTGGTGAGTTGTTGTGGCTGTTTGTTGCAGTCTGAAAATAGGAAATAGAAAATAGTGGACCCCACAAGCATACCTTTTGGGGAAAAGAGTAGGGTTGTTGTTGTTGTTGTGTTCTTCACATTAACGAGAACAAATTGCAACAATTATTTATTTTCCGGATTCGGGGAGAACAAATGATATGGTGAGAAAAAAAAAACGAAAAAAAAAAAAAAACTTTGCTCTCCGATAATAAAAAGAATAGTGTTTGCGATAGAGGTAAAAAAAAAAAAAACTTTACTTCCGCTAAAAAAAGTGAATTTCCTTCCCTTCCTGATTTCGGTGTGTTTGCGAGTGAGGTAAATTAAATCCTGCAGGCGACGCCTCCGAAAATAAGAAGGGAAGTGGGGAGGTGAGGCAACGCGGCAAACAAAAAAAGAACGAACGCTGTGAACAAAAAAACAGCGTGCGAGTAGCAACGGCAGCCCAGCAACGTTTCGGCGGCACAGTTGACCGCGAAGCCACCACAGCCATCCCACGACTACAAGCAGCAATAGCAGCTAGCTGGCGCTAGACGCAGCTAGGGGCAGCGTGAGCAACAAAAACAAACAGCGTCAGCACCAGCACCAGCACCAGCAAGCACCAGCACCAACCAGCTTCCATTTTTGGATTGCTGTTGCTGCTGCTGCTGCTGCTGCTGCTGCTGCTGCTGCTGCGCTTGGCCTACGCACGCCACAGCGCCGGCGCGCTCCGCTCCGCCGCCGCCGTCGCCGCCGCCGCTGCCGCTGCTGCCGCTGCTGCTGCTGCTGCTGCTGCTGCTGCTGCAGCCGTAGTATGGTGAAATCGAAATGATACACGAGCTGTCATGCTGTCGCGCTCTCTACGAGCACGAGTACGAGTACGAGTGTGAATACAGTACGAGTCCTTTTTTGGGACGACGCATCCTCCACGTCGTCACCAAGCGGGCGAAAGCGTGTACCGTAGCAGCGGCGGCGACCCGCTGGAACGATCCAACGCCGCTCGTGCGCGCTATACTCAAGCTACACCTCTCGAGCCTCTGTGCTCCCAGCGGTTGTCGTGATGTGTACGGCAAGCAGCATGGTGGCATGGAAGATGCTCGGTGTTTTGATCCTTCGAGATTTGAGTTGCGTTCTGCGTCGGGATAATGCTCGGTGCGTGTAGGCCAATGAAACAGAGAGCCAAAAGTTACCGTAACTTTCGCTGAAATCCTTACTTCGCTGAAGTCTTTTCCGGCCGTTTTTTCAGAAATTTACCTCAAAAATTTACCTCGGGAGAATTTTTAGAGAAGTAAAAGTAAAAAAAAAAAAAAATCGCAAACACTCCTTTATACTTTTTTTTTTACTTGGAAAAATTGTGTTTGTTGTTGTTTTTCTGTATTCCGTACCATGATACGTACTTGCTTTTATGTACAACAACCAATGTATACGTGACTGTTCAAATGCGAAAACGTCGAAAATTTGAAACGTCAAACAACGCAGGTTCAGAGCGATGGTAGAGGATGGAGGATAGAGGATAGAGGGGAAGAGGGGACGGCACACAGCAGGAGCACCAGACACAAGGGCAAGCAAGGCGCACGCACAGCACGGACGGACGCTGGCGCTTCTTCTGTGCTTGCTGTAGACAGAGCGCGGGAGGATTAGGATTGCAAGCGTGCTCACGACTGTTCACTTTTGACTCTTTTGTCCTCGGCTGGTGGTGGTGGTGGTTGTGGGATTCGTGCTGCGAGGCGTATCTCCGGGAATCAGTCTCTACCCGCTGCTGCTGCTGCTGCTGTTGGGAGGTGGAGGCCCGACGGGTACACGCGAAGAAGGGCAAACAGAGCTCGTTCATCAGCAGCATCGCAACGGCAGACCACTTCAACTGCTTGGGCCGAGGTGAGAGAAAGAGCGAGAGAGACGGCATGTGTGCTGTGCTTTCTCCCAAGGATCGGGGACCGCATGCATGCCCGACGCGCGGCCTGCTTTTAGTGAATAATAAGACAGAAAAAACAGAGTTTTCTTTCTTGGAGGATGGCTCGCGCTGACGGATATTGCCAGAACCGCGGAAATTTGGATCTCATCCCCCCGGTGACCGCGGATGGCTCGCAAGAAGAGACACGAAGCAACTCTTGTGCTATTTCGATCTCCCTCTGCACAAGCAGGCACAATGCGCTGCTGCAAGAGGCAGGGCCATGCGGAATGCACCCTTGGAAATGCAGTCCCGTTTTGGGGACAATCCACTCAAAGTCTATTAATAAGTAGTCAGTCCTGAGTACAACTGCGGTACCCTCCAAGCGCCTGCTACTCTGCTCTTACACTACCTGCGACATGTATCTTGAGATGTGATGATCGTTGCTTGGTGCGGGTGGACACCGGCAGGATATAACACTCTGTCCTTAAATGTTAGAAACATTAGTTCATAAATATTAATATCAAAACGATCCTTAAATTTCCGGGCATATTGGCACGATATACCCTACCGCACTTTGGAAAAACGAAAAACGCTCTCGGAGAAACAACGCTAACGCAATGTCGTGCACTCGTACACCCAGCTGGTCTCGTGAGACAGCCGCACCTGCTGTGACATCGGATGGGTTGATACTTGATCCTACTTGCGCTTGTATAATGCTGTTGGTCGGGTGTGTATTGCCGCAGCCGCGAGCAATTGGAGAGAGAATAGCAAAAACAAAAAAGTTCCTTGCTTTTGTCGCAGGCTGTCGAAATCCAAGCTCTTTCATCAAGACGGCGAAATGTTCCTGTTTCTTATTGAATAGTATTAATAGTGTGTTCGGTAATCGTTCGTACCTGGTATATAGTTGAGTGTGCAGGATATCGTATTGTATGGGGGTACACCGACTTACCGTACGCTGTAGGTGTTGCCTTGCCGCTCGGTATTCCTTGGGTAGTTATATAGTAGTAGCTCTTTGTCCGGGGTGTTGCTGGTATATTCTATACGTCCGTCAGTAGCAGCCACCGACAAAACAAGGCTCGTGACATAACAATTCGTGCCTTTATCATGTTTGCGAATCATCTCGAGCGGTGGATACCGTACCGTACCGCACCGTACCGCAGAAGGATGGGTGCCTCCTGCTGCAGGAAGTGCATTGTGACGGCAGAGAGAAATGGAGTTCCCTCGTCGCGCCAGGCATACCTTCCCGTTCCCCTTGCCTCTTCCTTGCATACAATTCTAACTCTCCTGTTTAGTCCCCCCTCCACTTTGCTTGCAACTCAAGCTCTCCCTACCCGCTCCGTACACCGCCCCCCCACACCCCTCGCACGCATCCACCTCCATCTCCACCTCGCCCAGGAAAAAAAAAATCTTGGCGGTCTAATTGCCGCGGCCGGCAACCGAGAGAATATCGACGCCGACGCCTTGGCGACGTCACGTGGACGAGAGCAGGGCGAAGAGAAGGAAGAAGAGAAGTGCGGGGCCTGGGAAAGCGGCGAGGCTGGTGACGGGGTGGAAGGCCTGTTGTGGAATGTCGGCCCGAACTACCGTGATGATGGTGGTGGAGGACAGCAGCAGCAACAACGCCATCTGTTGCAGCAGACATGCGGTCCGGAGTACCGGCGGACGCTGCCGCCTCTCGCCGGAGGGATGAGCACGGCGTTCTCCGACGACGGTCTCGACGACGGGTGGGATGAGCAAGGGGTCGACATTTCGGCCCAAAGGCGGAAGGCAAGGGAATAAACACCCAGCCCAAGAAGCAACGTATAACGCAAGATACTTGAACGTTCGTTGGTATGCGAGAAACTTCCCTCCGATCCATGCAGAAAGGTTTTACACAGAGAAACAAACGCCGACGGTCGTTCTTATCATCGGCCTTGACTTTCGCTTCACCGTTTTCTTCTCTCTCGCCTTCTTATTACCCCCTCTATCTGCCGACATTACCGTCTCTTCTCCGCTTTCGCCTGCCATCTCGTCGACTTCTCCCACGCCCTCATTATGTTGCTACCGCCCCCCCCCCCCCCGCTTCCACAGCAATCTGTCGAGGCAGCGCGAGACGCCCACATCGCAAGTCTACGCATCGAGGCAGCCGCGATCAGGTGCAGTTCGGTGTTATCATACTGCCGTGGTGCGCCATGTTTGTGTGAACCACGTGTTTTTTTTAGGGTACCATCACCATTGTTTTTGTCCTGTTCACGTTATCGATGCCGCCGTCAATGAAGCTGCAACTGCCGTGGTTACCGGTTTCGAACCCTAGCCCTATTCACCGGTAGTCATTTCTGGACCTTAAGACTGTTTCCTATGCGGTTCGATATCGAGCTTCAGAATTATATTTTTCGATCTCAAAAATGAATGACCCTGCTTAGGCCGGATCTTATGCAATTTTTTTCGAGTGATTGAAAAAGGCAGGAAGTCAGATTTTCCAGCGGCAAAAAGCCACACCAGATCAGTGCGCCATGTGCCGTCTTATGGTGTTTTTGGTCTTATTTCATGGGAGAATTAAAAAAAAAGAACAGAACCGAGATCTTGAAGTTTCCTTGAACTCTACGTACGTGGACCACGACACGAACGAGTTGTTCACGCCGGGTTGGGCGATCAACCTTCACCACCAGCTCCTCGAAGGAAGGAACGGAACGTGGAACCTCCTGGGGAGCTGCGTAAGGGGTTTGCTAGTCGCTGGACCAGCAAGGAGCTCTCGCTCTCGCGGAGCATGAGCTGCTTGCGGTCGTCGTAGTCAGAAAAAAAAACGTTAGATTGTTTTGATACTGCTATAGTCTCGTGGTCTTGTGCAAAAGCAAATTTTATCACTTTCAGAGTTGATCAGAAAAGGCTGTAAAAAAAATCACTTCATTGAATTTCATGAGTGATAAAATCTCGGAGGAATATTTTTTCCACCAAACAGGCCCCATAAGACGTGATTATGATAAAATCTGATCAGAAACGGGACCAGATACCCCGAAGCCTCCGTAAACAGCCATATAATCACTTTTAAAAAAAATGCATAAGATCTGGTATTATGCAATCCAAATATGCACAATCCGACCGGAAATTTTCCGATTTGAGAATCCGATGACCCAAGTCGTCGGATTTTGGCCCAAAATCCGACGACCTGGGTCATCAAATTTTCAAATCGAAAAATGGCATGCTCTCTAAATTCATGATGCTATCCACGACAGCAAACAGCAGCAGGACGATCGATGAGTTGGATGGTGATAGAGCTGTATAGCGACGTTGCTTCGCGCCCGACGCGCGGACGGCGCGTCCCTCCGTGGCCAGACTAGAGTCGGCTGGCGCGGGCTCGGGCCTAGAGACCAAAAGAAGCGCACTCGGCACGCGCCTCTCCGTGGATACGTGCTCGTAGACTACACTTCTGTACAGCAGCAGCAGTCAGTCACAAAATGAAACACAAAATACCAAGACAGGTTGACTCTAGCGCACTCGCCACGTCTCTTCGCCGCCAGACCAGAGACAGTCAGCGTGGGCTCGGACGCTTGGGTCCTACGCGCAGGGCAGCGCACCCAGCGCGTCTCTTCGCGGCGCCAAACCGCAATAACAGCAGTTGGTCTCGGCGTTTGCTCGAATCTCTACACGCACAATAAAATCTGATTTTTCCGCGTAGGAAGACTCTTTCTATTTGCCAAGTTCATATCTGAAAATGCCACCGGGTCAAAATCTGAAGCTCAAAAATTGAACCGCATAGGAAACGGCCTCAGCCCACCGTATGGCAAGCGGTGCCATGATCACGATATATTGTGGAACAAAATTTGTAGCCTTCACCTTGGCAGCAGTTGGTTGTCGTGTTACTGCTACCATGGAGGGAGAGTTTCTCAGTTGTGAATTATAGACAACAACATTGTTTTTTGCAGGCCGTTTTTTATCGCGTGGGGGTTTGACGATACCTTCTAAGGTGTCTAAAACCGTGCCGAGGAGCGTCGGAGCTGAAGGAAGACATGCAAAAAAAACACACATTCATGGGGAGGAGAAAGGGGCGCACAAATATCGAGATAATCAAAAGTATGAGGCGAGGCTAGACGTTCGTATGTATATCAGTATTATAGCTCGAGCCTAGGCAAAACGTACGCATGTACTGCATACATTATGGCTTGATGTCGATCTCACGTTCAGCAAGAAAAGCCCAGGAACCGCAACACTAACATGCCTCCGTTAGACTATCGGGCTGACTACATGTGCCGCCGACGTAAATGATAGCGCCCAAGGCACCGAAACCGATTAGTTTCGATGGCCGTGGTGGTGAAAGCCTAAACGTCCATAAAATGTACCTCGTGATGCCACCGATATTCGTGCACTATTTAGCTGGACGAGTTGAACGTAGATCGTGCCCCGGCGCTTCTTGCATTAAAAAATCCCCTGCATTTTCCTCGCGCGGCGTGACCTGCCGTGTAGAGTCGGGACTCATCCGGAAGTGCAGCGGAAGATGAGGCTCATCGAAAAAAAAGCAGCCCGGCGAGAGAGGGCCATTGACGCCCACGCCAGTCATCAGGTGAGACGCGTGCTTTTCCCTCGATATGCTCTTGGCTGTACGTACGTAAGGATATCGTGTGCCTCGGAGGTGGAAACTGCAGTAACTGTTAATATCACATCTTGGAATCATCCTATCAGTACCAGGTCCGTCTATGTTGGTTTATGACTTGCCGTAATTAATGAATTACTCCGTCTATCGAATCGTTGTATTTGACCGCTTTATTATTGGCCATCTGTGCGCATGACTTGTTTCTATTTTTCTATCTCAATCAACCATGTTTGCGTTTTGGCTTCAGAAAAAAAAAAACAACCATCGTCGGCCAGGAGCTTCGTTCCGTAGCCAGAGGGTATAGCTCAGCACCATTTTCGTGCTTCGATCTCTCCTCGCGAATGCCGGGCATGGTTAACCTTTTTTTCGTCCCCACTAATATAGTGCGACATCGTGTTGTCTGTACAAGATGCAAGTCCCAGCTGCCGTTTTCTGCTTTCATTTAATACTTCATTGATCAGTTGCGCGTGCTGCCTTCAAATATCCCCGCTCCGCCGCGAAGCCACGTTGTACCGCGCGGTTTCCGTTTGTTTTTTTGTGGCAGGCCCGATGTCCTCCTCTCCGGCAGCAGGTAAACAACACGAGCATATATATGATAGAATCACCACGGTGTGCCGTAATATAAAATGTCACGTCGGCCGCATAATGATGTCGAAATCAGCGACATCCCGTACGATTGTACGTACATAACTGCCGCAGAGTTGGTGTACATCCCATGTACACCACGGCACAGTCGAAGGGAACCGGGACCTGGGACGTACGTACTACTTATTATATGTGGGAGGTTTGAGGCATATCCTGCAGTAAGTGTACGTCTCTTATTGGTGGTATAGTTGGGATGATAGGCAACGCGATAAAAATCCGGAGAGAGGATATACACCCTTCGTTTTCGCTGCGATTGTCTTTCCGGCCCATATCTTGCCGGTGAGCTCAAAATGTTGTCGTTCTTGCGATCGTTGTCTCCTCGCCTCTACAGAGGGATATTGTGCAAAACCTGTACGAGACAGGTGAAGGACATCCATCAGGCGTACGACACGGCGATGGAGAACGTACAAAATACCGGCAGACCGCACCTTTCTGCGGACGTGTGTGCAGCACACAACGCGCTTTTTTTTGCTGTCCCTTCGCCGATATTCCCTCGAGGCCCTCTACTACTTACGATAGACCTGATACATACAACTTTAGACGGCGACTGCTGTCTTCATGGCCTTCGAGATATTTCCGTATGAAGATTCGGTGCGTTGGCTTGCTTTGATGTGAGGTGTTCCATCCTGATTGCCGTGTGTTCTACGATCAGTAGTCGTATCACTAACCACGGAACGCCTTCTCGTATCTCAGCTGGCTACACGCCCCTCCATAGCTTTGCTGACGGGCAGCACCAACTAGGCTTCACCTATATACCTCTTTGCTCCTACCCCCACTTCTTACTGTCTCCCTCTCCTCCCTCCCTCCACCACTCCATCCCTCCTACTCTCTCTCTGCTCTTATCCACTACCTGGTATGGTGTTTTTGGTTGTTGACGCAAGTCCGCAGCAAAGCTTCTCCAAGAGGTCAAGCAGCAGATGCGTGAGAATCGCTCTGGGCGCCACGCCAGCCTCTCCCGCCCCCCAGCCAAACGTGAGGTTGTCCTGCCCGTGACATGTTTCCCGCGTACATATTCCACGTACAGTTGCCTTCGTTGCGCCCTCTAAAGCGCTTTGGAAACCTGAGTCGCCGGCGAATCGAATCTACTACTATCAATGATTGTACAAAGTAACAGCGATCGTGAAGAGCTCTGTTTGCCGTTCGCGGCTTGCTGAGCTCTTCACCGTCGCTGTTACTTTGTGACATTCGCTGAAATTAGCAGATTCGATTGGCCGGCGACACAGGTTTCCAAAACGCTTTAGAGCGCACAACGAAACCAACTGTACGTGAGATACATACGCGGGGAACATGTCACGGGCAGGCCAACCCTCACGTTTGGCAGGGGGCAGAGAGAGGCTGGCCTGACGCCCAGAGCGATTATCATCCATCTTCCGCTTGACGTCTCCAAGAAGCTTTGATGCGGACTTGCACCAACAACCAATACCGCCAAAGTGGAAGAGACCAGAGACGATGGGAGGGAGGGAGGGAGGGAGGGTGGGAGGAAGAGAGGAAGAGTAGGAGGAGAGGGGGACAATTAGAAGTGGGGGTAGGAGCAAAAATATCTATAGGTGAAGCCTAAATGGTGCAGCCCGACAGCAAATGTATGGAGGGGAGTTAGCCAGCTGAGATGGGAGAAGGCGTTCCGCGGGTAGTGAGACGACCACTAATAGTACAACACACGGCACTCGGGATGCAACACCTCACAACAAAGCAAGCCAACGCACCGAATGTTCATACGGAAATATCTAGAAAGCCATGAAGACAGTAGTCGCCGCCTAAAGTTTTATGTATCAGGTCTATCGTACGTAGTAGAGGGCCTCAAGGGAATATCGGCGAAGGGGCAGCAAAAACAAAAGCGCATCGTGTGTCAATCACACGTCCGCAGAAAGGTGCGGTCTGCCGGTATTTTGTACCTTCTCCATCACCGCCGTGTCGTACGCCTGATGGTTGTCCTTCACTTCTGTCTCGTACAGGTCTTTCACAGTATCCCTCTGTAGAGGCGAGGAGACGACGATCGCGGGAACGACAACATGTTCAGCTCACCGGTAGGGACCGGAACATAACGGACGTAAATCGTGGCGAAAACAAAGGATAAATGTCCTCTCTCCGGATTACTACTGTGTTGACAATCATCCCAACTATACCGCCAATAAGAGACGCACGCTTACTGCAGGATGTGCCTCGAACCTCCCACAGATCATATGTAGCACGAACGTCCCAGGTCTCTGTTTCACTCGACTGTACCGTGGTGTACACGGAATATACACCAGCACTGCGGCAGTTATGTACTTACAATCATGCGTGTAGTCGCTGAGTTCGGTATCTTTATGCCCCCGACATGACAATATATATACTACATCACAACGTCGCGATTCTATCATATGCTCGCACCTGGGTATTGTTGATCTGCTGCTGAGGAGGAGGATACTGGGCCTGTCATCGAAAAACGAACGGAAATCGCGCGATATAACGTGGCTTTTTTAACAGAGCGGAGATATTTGAAGGCAGCATGCACAAGACAGATCAATGAAATATGAGACGAAAGCAGATAGCTTCAGCAGGGACTTTCATCATTTACTTTTACTAAGATGATGCTACACTAAATTAATGGGGACGAAAACAAAAACAGATCGTACCTGGTATTGACGAAGAGAGATTCTAGCACAAAAACGTTGCTGAGCTATAACCTCTGGGTACGAAACGAAACTCATGCCCGAAGTTGGTTGATATTTTTCAGAAGCCAGAACGGAAACATTGCTAACTTGAGATATAAAAACAGATATAAGTCATGCGCACAGATGGTCCAATAATAAAGCGGTCAAACACAACGATTCGATAAACTGAGCAATTCATTAGTTACAGTAAATAAGAAACCAATATAGACGGACCTGGTACTATTGTTAATAGGATAATTCCAAGACAACATTGTTAGTTACGGCTGTTTCCACCTCCGAGGCACACGATATCCTTACGTACGTACAGCCAGGGGCGTATCGAGGGAATATCAGGCACGGACGGACGCTGGCGCTTCTCCTGTGCATGCTGTATACAGCTTGCGGGAGGATTACATGATTATGAGGATTGCAAACACGCTCACGACTGTTCATTTTGGGCTCTTTGTCCTAGGCTGGTGGTGGTGTGATTCGTGCTGCGCGGCGTATCTCCGGGAATCAGTCTCTACCCACTGCTGCTGCTGTTGGGAGGCGGAGGCCCCACGGGTATATCTAGTACACGCAGAGAAGGGCAAAGAAAGCTCGTTCATCAGCAGCATCGCAACGGCAGACCACTCCAACCGCTTGGGCCGAGGTGAGACAAAGAGACAGAGAGACGGTATGCGTGGTGTGCTTTCTCCAAAGGGTAGGGGACCGCATGCATGCCCGACACGCGGCCTGCTTTGAGTGGTGTAACAAGACGGAAAAAAACAGACATATTTCTTGGAGCATGGCTGGCGCTGACGGATATTGCCAGAACCGCGTAAATTTGAATCTCACCCCCCCGCTGACCGCGGATGGCTCGCGAAAAGAAACACGAAGCAACTCTTGTGCCATTTCGATCTCCGCACGAGCAGGCACAATGCGCTGCTGCAACAGGGAGGGCCATACGGAATGCACTTGCTTAAAACTCCTGAGTACGACTGCGGTACCCTCAAAGCGCTTGCTACTCTGCTCTATTTGCAACATGTATGTTGAGATGTGATGATCGTTTCTTGATACGGTTGGACACCGGTAGGATAAGCCACTATGTCCGGAAATGTAAGGACCATTCGTTCATCAATACTCAAGCCAAAACGCTCCTTATTTCCGTACAGGTTGGCACGATATACCGCCGTACCGCATACTTGAATTTTGGAGAAACGAAAAACGCTGCGAGAAACAACGCTAACGCTACGTCGTGCACTCGTACACCCATCTGGTCACGTGAGGCAGCCTCACCTGCTGTGACATTGGGTGGGTCCTATCTATCTTGAAGTATAATGCTGTTGGTCGGGTGTGTGTTGCCGCAGCCGTGAGCAATTGGAACGAGAAAAGCAAAAACAAAACTTCCTCGGTTTTTTTTCGCAGGCAGCCGAAATCCGAGCGCTTTCACGACGACTAAAAGTTCCTGTTTTCAATAAATATGATACTGTAGTGTGTTCGGCGATCGTTCGTATATAGTGTAGTGAGCAGAACATCGTATTGTACGAGGGCACCGGGTTACCGTGCGCTGTAGGTCTTGCCTTGCCGCTCGCTTGGGTAGCTACAGCAGCTCTTTGCCAGGGGTGTTGCTGGCATAATCTATAGGTTCGTCAGTGGTAGCCACCGACAGACCAACGCTGCGACAAAGCAAATCATGCCTTCATCATCCTTGCGAGTCATCTCGAGCGGTGGGTAATAATAGCGCACCGTACTGTACCGTACCGTACCGTACTGCACCGTACCGCAGGGGGATGGGTGCTTACCGCTGCAGAAGGTGCATTGTGACGGCAGAGAGAAACGGACTTCCCTCGTCGCGAAAAGCACACCTTCCCGTGTCCCCCCTCTCCCCCTTGCATGCATCTCCGACTCCCCTGTTTTATCCCCCCTCCATTTAGCTTACAACTCAAGCTCTCCCTACCCGCTCCGTGCACCACCCCCCCACACCCCTCGCACGCATCCAACTCCATCTCCACCTCGCCCAGGAAATCTCGGCGGTCTAATTGCTGCGACCGACAACCGAGAGAATATCGACCCCGCCGCCTTGGCAACGCCACATGGACCAGAGCAGGGCGAAGAGAGGCAAGAAAGCATGTGAGGGGCCGGGGAAAGCGGCGAGGCAGGTGGCGGGGTGGAGGGCCTGGCGTGGAATGTCGGCCCGAACTACCGTGATGACGGTGGTGGAGAACAGCAGCAGCAACAACGCCATCCGTTGCAGCAGTACCAGATATGTGGTCCGGAGTACGGGCGGACGCTGTCGCCGCCCGCCGGAGGGCCGAGCATGGCGTTCCCCGAGGACGATCTCGGCGACGGGTGGGACGAGCAAGGGGTCGACATTTCGGCCCGAAGACACAAGGCAAGAGACTAAACACCCAGCCCAAGAAACAACGTACAATGCAAGATACTTGAACGTTCATTGGTATGCAAGACACTTCCCTCCGATCCATGCAGAAAGCTTCTTCACAGAGAAACAAACGCCGACGGTCGTTCTTATCATCGGCCTACGCTTCACCGTTTTCTTCTCTCTCGCCTTCTTATTACCCCCTCTATATCTGCCCACGTCGCCGTCTCTTCTCCGCTTTCGCTTGCCATCTTGTCGATTTCTCTCACGCCCTCGTTACGTTGCTACCGCCCCTCGCCCCCCCCCTTCCACAGCGAGCTGTCGAGGCAGCGCGAGACGCCCACATCGCTACTCTACGCATCGAGGCAGCCGCGATCAGGTGCAGTACGGTGGTATGATACTGCTGTGGTGCGCCATGTTGGTGGGAACCACGCGTGTTTTGAGGGTACCATCGCCATTGTTTTTGTCCTGTTTACGCTATCGATGCCGTCATCAATGAAGCTGTAACTGCCGTGGTTACGGGTTTAGAGCCCTAGCCGTATTCACCGGTAGTCATTTCTGGAGCTCAAGCCCACCGTATGGCAAGCGGTGCCATGATCACGATATATCGTAGAACTAAAATTGGAGCCTTCACCTTGGCAGCAGTTGGTTGCCGTGTTACCGCTAGCATGCAGAGAGAGTTTCTCAGTTGTGGTTTATAGACAACATCATTTTCTTCGCAGGCCGTTTTGTGTCGCGTGGGGTCTGGACGAGCCCTACCAAGATGCCTGTGAATAGCCCAAAACCATGCCGAGGAGCGTCGGAACTGAAAGGAAGACATGATAAACGAAAAACACATTCATGGGGAGGAGAAAGAGGTGCAACAATATCGAGCTAAGCAAAAGTATGAGGCAAGGAGATATTATTGCTTGAGGCTTGGCTAATTTGTAGCATTACGATAGCTTGACCTCGATCCCACGTTCAGCAAGACAAGGCCGCGGACAGCAACGCAAACATGCCTCCGCTAGAATATTTGGCCTGCAACATCTACCGCTGACGTAAATGACAGCGCCCAAGGCACCGAACCGAATATTTTTGTTGGCCGTGGTAGTAAGAGCCTGAACGTCCATAAAAAGTACCTCGATACGCTCCCGATATTCGAACAAGATTTAGCTGGATACGCTGGACGCAGATCGTACCCTCGTGCTTCTTTTACTCGAAAACTCCCTGCATTTTCCTCGCATGGCGTGACCTGCCGTGTAGAGCCGGGACTCATCCAGAACAGCGGACTATGAAGTTCATCGAAAAAGAAGCAGCCCGGCGAGAGATGGCCATTAACGCCCACGCCAGTCGTCAGGTGAGACGCGTGTTTTTTCCCTCGATACGCCCCTGACTGTACGTACGTAGAAATATCGTGTGCCGCGGAGGTAGAAACAGTGGTAACTATTAATGCTGTCTTGGAATTATCCTAACAGTATCAGGTATGTCTATGTTGGTTTATGACTTGCTGTAATTAATAAATTACTCAGTTTATCGAATCGTTGTATTTGACCGCTATATTATTGGACAATCTGTATGCGCACGATTTATTTCTATTTTTCCATCTCAAATCAACCATGTTTGCGTTTTGGCTTCTGAAAATTATTTGCCATCTTCGGCCAGGCGCTTCGTTCCGTAGCCAGAGGGTATAGCTCAACATCATGTTTGTGGTTGGATTTCTCCTCGTAAAGACTAGGTACGATTTGCTCTTTTTTCCCGTCCCCTCTAGTCTAGTGGGACATCGTGTTGTTTGTACAAGATGCAAGTCCCAGGTGTCGTCCTTTTGCTTTCGTTTAATATTCACTGATCAGTCTTGCGCGTGCTGCCTTCAAATATCCCCGCTCCGTTGCGAAACCACGTTGTACCGCGCGGTTTCCGTTTGTTTTGTTGTGACAGGCCCGATGTCCCCCTCTTCGCCAGCAGACGAACAACACGAGCATATATGTGATAGAATCACCACGTTGTGGCGTAATATAAAATGTCACGTCGGGCGCATAAGGATATCGAAATCAGCGACATCCCGTATGATTGTACGTACGTAACTGCCGCGGAGTTGGTGTGCATTCCATGTACACCACGGTACAGTCGAGGGCACAAGAGACCCGGGACGTACGTAATACTTATTATTTGTGGGAGATTTAAGGCATATCTTGCAGTAAGTGTACGTCTGTTGGTGGTGGTATAGTTGGAAGAACAAAAAACACAGCAGTAATCCGGAGAGAGGACACACACCCTTTGTTTTCGCTGCGATTGTCTTTCCGGCCCTTGTCTTACCGGCGAGCTCAAAATGCTGTCGTTCCCGCGATCGCCGTCTCCTCGCCTCTACAGAGGAATCTTGTGCAAACCCTGTACGAGACGGAGGTGAAGGACATCCATCAGGCGCACGACATGGCGATGGAGAAGGTAGAAAGTATCGGCAGACCGCGCCTTTCTGCGGACGTGTGATTGACACAAGACACGCTTTTATTTCTGCTGGCCCTTCGCCGATATTCCCTTGAGGCCCTCTACTACGTACATAAGTTAAAAAGTACCGTCAGATTCCCATAAGCGCAATACGCGAAACTTTAGGCGGCAACTGCTGTCTTGATGGCTTTCGGGATATTTCCGCATGAGGATTCGGTGCGTTGGCTTGCTTTGTTGTGAGGTATTCCCTTCCGATTGCCGTGTGTTCTACTATTAGCAGTCGCCTCGGTCCACGGCACGCCTTCTCGTATCTCAGCTGGCTACACTCCCCTCCAAATATTTGCTGACGGGCTGAACCACTTAGGCTTCACCAATATTCCTCTTTGCTCCTACCCCCTCTTCTAACTATCCCCTTCTCCTCCCTCCCCCCACCCCGACATCCCTCCCACCCTCTCTCCTCTTATCCACTAATTGGTATGGTGTTTTAAATTGTTAGTTCAAGTCCGAAGCAAAGCTTCTCCAAGACGTCAAGCTGAAGATGGACGAAAATCACTCTGGGCGCCAGGCCAGCCTCTCCCGGCCCCCTGCCAAATGTGAGGGTTGTCCTGTCCGTGATGTAGTTTCCGTGTGAGTATTCCACGTACGGTTGGTTTCGTTGTGCGCTCTAAAGCGCTTTGGAAACTTGTGTCGCCGGAGGATCGAATATGTCACTATCAACCAATTTCACAGAGCAAGAGCGATCGTGGACAGTTCTGTGAAAATGGTTGAAAGTAGCAGATTCGATCCGCCGGCGACACAGGTTTCTAATGTTTTTTAGAGCGCACAACGAACCAACTGTACCTGCAATACGTACGCGGGGAACATATCACGGGCAGGACAACCGTCACGTTTGGCAGGGGGCCGGGAGAGGGCTGGCCTGGAGCCCAGAGCGATTCTCATCCATCTTCCGCTTGACGTCTTGGAGAAGCTTTGCTTCGGATTTGCACCAACAACCAATACCGCCAAAGTGGAAAAGATCAGAGACGGTGGGAGGATGGGTGGGAGGAGAGGGGAACAATTAGAAGTGGGGGTAGGAGCAAAGGGGTATAGGTGAAGCCTAATTGGTTCAGCCCGACAGCAAATATATTGAGGGGGGTGTAGCCAGCTGAGATGCGAGAAGGTGTGCCGTGGACTGAGACGACTATTAAAAGAACACTTGGCGATCGGGATGCAATACCTCACAACAGAGCAAGCCAACGCACTGAACCTTCATACGGAGTTTGCCGAAAGCCATGGAGACAGCAGTCGCCGTCTGAAGTTTACGTATCAAGTCTACGGGAATCTGACGGTGCTTTTTAACTTACCGTACGTAGTAGAGGGCCTCAAGGGAGTATCGGCGAAGGGACAGCAGAAAAACAAACGCGTCGTGCGTCGAACACACGTCCGCAGAAAGGTGCGGTCTGCCGGTAAATTGTACCTTCTCCATGGCCGTGTCGTGCGCCTGATGAATGTCCTTCACCTCGATCTCTAACAGGTTTTGGACGAGCTCACTCTGTAGAGGCGAGCAGACGACGATCGCGGGAACGACAACATGTTCAGCTAACCGGTAGGGACCGGAACGTAATGGCGCGGCGATAACGAAGGGTGTATGTCCTCTCTCCGGAATACTGTGTTGCCTGGTGTTCCAACTATGCCATCAATAAGAGACATATGCTTACTGCAGGATAAACCTCGAGCTTCCCACGGATGAAGGTATTCCGTACCTCCCAAGTCTCTGTTGCCCTCGACTGTACCGTGGTGTACACGGAAAAGACATCAAACCTGCGGCGGTTATGTACGTACAATCGTGCGTGTCGTCGCTGACTTCGATATCCTTACGCGCCCGACATGACCTTATGTAATACATCACAACGTCGCGATTCTATCATATGCTCGTGCCTGGGTATTGTTGATCTGCTGCCGGAGAGGAGGACACTGGGCCTGCCATCGAAAAACAAACGAAAACCGCGCGGCGCAGCATGGGTCCGTAACGGAGCAGGGATAGTTGAAAGCGACACGCGCAAGACTGACCAATGAAGTATGAAACGAAAGCAGAAAACGACAGCTGGGACTTGCATCACTTACTTTTACTATTACGGGGGGCCATCGTAAATAGGACCAAATATTGTTGGTAGAAATAGAGAAATATATGGGCGTTTTGTGTGTACCGCAGGTCCTATTAGCTATGGTCCCCCGTAATAGTGGTAGGAAACTATAGTATTACGGGAGACCATAGTAAAGGGGACCAAATTTTGTTAGTAAAAATTGGGAAATATATATATATATTTTTGTATACCATAGGTCCTATTAACTATGGACCCCCGTAATATGATGCTACACTAAATTTGTGGGGTCGGAATAAAATGCAGATCGTGCCTGGTATTTACGAAGAGTGATTCAAGCGCAAAAACGTTGCTGAGCTAGAACCTCTGGTTACGAAACGAAACTCATGCCCGAAGATGGTTGGTATTTTTCAGAAGCCAAAACGCAAACATGGTTAATTTGAGATAGAAAAACAGAGATAAATCATGCGCACAGATGGTCCAATAGTAAAGCGCAGATCGGTCAAATACCACGATTCGATAAGGGCCCATCTTGTCGAGGACTTTTGGTCCTTTCAATTTGACTCGATTTTTTTGTTCTAATTTAATTTGCATATGATTGGCCGAAGAGTGAATGACCAGGCAGGATTCGAAGGGGCAAATTAGAAAAAATCAATCTGAGTGAAAAGTCTTTTGGGACGTTTTTCGTGTGATTTTTCTAATTTCAATTTCGAATTTGGGAGTTGATCAGCCTTTGATGTAGCATGTTCATGGTGGGTCAACACCCCCGCTGGAGTCTGGGGTGATCCTTGGCCGCTTCCGTGACCACCGTCGAGGCGATAAAACGCAAAGCTCAACGACTGCCGACCGGAGCAATAGCCGCGCCCACGGCCACGGACCATATAACATCGTACCCCGGAGGTGGCGCCTCAAAAGAAATTATGGCGGCCGCAAGCCCAATTTTTCGGCCTGCTAGATCGGCCAGCCATCACGAAAACCGAGCAAACCAGCAACAAAACAGAGGATACGCTCGAGACCTCGATAGCTGCACCAACATTGCTGTTCCGCACGTGGCGCTTGAGGGCTCCCTCCGCCCACCCAAGACACCCTGAGAGTGATAGCTTCCTATCCTGCGCCACCAAAAAGAAACAAAATGCTGGCGGCGGCGCGAACACGACAGCGCAAACCTTCGCTCTCGTCTACGCTCGTCGCTGTTTGTCGGCTGGGCGTTGTGTGACGCGCTGCGTTATTCCAGGTTGTTTCGATTTCCTCTTTGTTTGACGATGAATGCGCCGTTTCCCCGATAGGATACAAACACGTTTTTTTTTTCGAAATCAAACAAAAAATCATTGGAATTTATATTATATTTCCAAATCACGAAATTTAGCGTGCCGCGTTAAGATGGGCACTAAACCGAGCAATCCATTAATTACAGTAAATAATAAACCAAAATAGACGCACCTGGTACTATTCGGATAATTCTAAGACAACATTATTAGTTACCGCTGTTTCCACCTCCGAGGAACACGATATCCTTACGTACGTATAGTCAGGGGCGTATCGAGGGAGAAGCACGCGTCTCACCTGACGACTGGCGTGGGCGTCATGGCCTTCTCTCGCCAGGCTGCTTTTCTCTCGATGAGCCTCATCTTCCGCTGCACTTCCAGATGAGTCCCGGCTCTACACGGCAGGTCACGCCGCGCGAGGAAAATGCAGGGGATTTTTTAATGCAAGAAACACCGGGGTACGATCTACGTTCAACGCATCCAGCTAAATATTGTACGAATATCGGTGGCATCACAAGGTACATTTTATGGACGTTTAGGCTTTCACCACCACGCACAACGAAACTAATCGGTTTCGGTACCTTGGGTGCTATCATTTACGTCAGCGGCACATATCGCCGGCCAATTAGTTCACCGGAGGCATGTTTGTGTTGCTGTCCGTGGGCTTGTCTTGCTGAACGTGAGATCGACGTCAAGCTATAATGTTTACTATACATGCGTACGTTTTGCCTAGTCTCAAGCTAAAGTACTGCTATACATACGAACGTTTAGCCTCGCCTCATACTTTTGCATATCTCGACATTTGTGCGCCCCTTTCTCCTCCCCATGAATGTGTTATTTGTTTGGTATGTCTTCCTTTCAGCGCCGACGCTCCTCGGCATGGTTTTGGGCTATTAGTAGACACCTTCGAAGGTCTCGTCATACACCCACGCGATAAAAACCGACCTGCAAACTAAAATGCTGCTGTAAAAAAAAACACAACTGAGAAACTCTCCCTGCATGACAGCGGTAACACGACAACCAACTGCTGCCAAGGTGAAGGCTCCAATTTTTGTTCTACGATATATCGTGATCATGGCACCGCTTGCCATACGGTAGGTTGAAGCTCCAGAAATGACTACCGGTGAATACGATTAGGGTTCTGAACCTCTGAACACAGACACAGCTTCATTGACGACGGCATCGATAACGCAAACAGGACAAAAACAATGGCGAATGGTACCCTCAAAACACACGTGGTTCACACCAACATGGCGCACCACGGCAGTATGATAACAATGTACTGCACCTGATCGCGGCTGCCTCCATGCGTAGACTAGCGATGTGGGCGTCTCGCGCTGCCTCGACAGCTTGCTGTGGAAGGGGGGGGGCGGTAGCAACATAATGAGGGCGTGGGAGAAGTCGACGAGATGGAAAGCGAAAGCGGAGAAGAGCCGGCAATGTCGGCAGATATAGAGGGGGTAATAAGAAGGCGAGAGAGAAGAAAACGGTGGAGTAAGAGCCTGAACGTCCACAAAGTGTACCTCGAGATGCCACCGATATTCGAGCAATATTTAGCTGGATACGCTGGACGCAGATCGTACCCTCGTGCTTCATTTACTCAAACCCTCCCTGCATTTTCCTCGCGCGGCGTGACCTGCCGTGTAGAGCCGGGACTCATCCAGAACTGCAGGGGAAGACGAAGCTCATCGACAAAAAGCCGCCCGACGAGAGAGGGCCATTGACGCCCACGCCAGTCGTCAGGTGAGACGCGTGCTTTTCCCTCGATACGCCCCTGACTGTACGTACGTAAGGATATCGTGTTCCTCGGAGGTGGAAACAGCAGTAACTAATAAGGTTGTCTTGGAATTATCCGAATAGTACCAGGTGCGTCTATTTTGGTTTGTTGCTGCGCTTAATGAATTACCTGATTGATCGTATCGTTGTATTTGACCGCTTTATTGTTGGGCCATCTGTGCTCACGACTTGTTTCTACTTTTCTATCTCAAATCAACCGTGTTTGCGTTTTGGCTTCTGAAAATTATTTGCCATCTTCGGGCAAGACTTTCGTTTCGTACCGAGAGGGTATATCTCAACATCATGTTTGTGCTTGAATTTCTCCTCGTAGAGACTAGGTACGATTTGTCCTTTTTTCCCGTCCCCACTAATCTAGTGGGACATCGTGTTGTTTGTACAAGATGCAGGTCCCAGCTGTCGTTTTCTGCTTTCGTTTCATATTTCATTGATCAGTCTTGCGCGTGCTGCCTTCAAATATCCCCGCTCCGTTGCGAAGCCACGTTGTACCGCGCGGTATCCGTTTGTTTGGTTATGACAGGCCCGATGTCCCCCTCTTCGGCAGCAGGTAAACAACACGAGCATATATGTCTTAGAATCACCACGGTGTGGCGTAATATAAAATATCACGTCGGGCGCATAATGATGTCGAAATTCAGCGACATCCCGTATGATTGTACGTACGTAACTGCCGCAGAGTTGGTGCACATTCTATGTACACCACGGTACAGTCGAGGGCACAAGAGACCCGGGACGTACGTATTATATATTATCTGTGGGAGATTTAGGGCATATCTTGCAGTAAGCGTACGTCTGTTGTTGGTGATGTAGTTGGAAGAATAGGAAACACAGCAGTAATCCGGAGAGAGGACATACACCCTTTGTTTTCGCTGCGATTGTCTTTCCGGTCCTTGTCTTACCGGCGAGCTCAAAATGTTGTCGTTCCCGCGATCGCCGTCTCCTCGCCTCTACAGAGGGATATTGTGCAAAATCTGTACGAGACCGGGGTGAAGGACATCCATCAGGCGTACGACACCGCGATGGAGAAGGTAGAAAGTATCGGCAGACCACACCTTTCTGCGGACGTGTAATTGACACACGGTGCGCTTTTATGTCTGCTGTCGCTTCGCCGATATTCCCTTGAGGCCCTCTACTACGTACAATAAGTTAAAAAGTACCGTCAGATTCCCATAAGCGCAATACGCGAAACTTTAGGCGGCAACTGCTGTCTTGATGGCTTTCGGGGTATTTCCGCATGAGGATTCGGTGCGTTGGCTTGCTTTGTTGTGAGGTATTCTCTTCCGATTGCCGTGTGTTCTACTATTAGTAGTCATCTCAGTCCACGGCACGCCTTCTCGTATCTCAGCTGGCTACACCCCCCTCCATATATTTGCTGTCGGGCTGAACCAATTAGGCTTCACCAATATACCTCTTTGCTCCTACCCCTACTTCTAACTGTCCCCCTCTCCTCCCTCCCTCCACCACTCCATCCCTCCCACCGTCTCTGCTCTTATCCACTAATTGGTATGGTGTTTTAGGTTGTTGGCGCAAGTCCGCAGCAACGCTTCTTCGAGACGTCCAGCAGGAGATGCAGGACAATCGCTCCGGGCGCCAAGCCAGCCTCTCCCGGCCCCCTGCCAAACGTGAAGGTTGTCCTGCCCGAGACATGTTCCCCGCGTATGTATCTCACGTACAGTTGCTTTCGTTGTGCACTGTACGTGAGATACATACGCGGGGAACATGTCACGGGCAGGACAACCCTCACGTTTGGCAGGGGGCCGGGAGAGGCTGGCTTGGCGCCCGGAGCGATTGTTCTGCATCTCCTGCTGGACGTCTCGAAGAAGCTTTGCTGCGGACTTGCACCAACAACCAATACCGCCAAAGTGGAAGAGATCAGAGACGGTGGGAGGGAGGGAGGATGGGTGGGAGGAGAGGGGGACAGTTAGAAGTGGGGGTAGGAGCAAAGAGGTATAGGTGAAGCCTAATTGGTTCAGCCCGTCAGCAAGTATATAGAGGGGGGTGAAGCCAGCTGAGATGCGAGAAGGTTTGCCGTGGACTGAGACCACTACTAATAGTAGAACACTTGGCGATCGGGATGCAATACCTCACAACAGAGCAAGCCAACGCACTGAACCTTCATACGGAATTTGCCGAAAGCCATGGAGACAGCAGTCGCCTCCTGAAGTTTACGTATCAAGTCTACGGGAATCTGACGGTACTTTTTAACTTAACGTACGTAGTAGAGGGCCTCAAGAGAATATCGACGAAGGGACAGCAGAGACAAAACGCGCCATGCGTCGAACACACGTCCGCAGAAAGGTGCGGTCTGCCGGTAAATTGTACCTTCTCCATCGCCGTGTCGTGCGCCTGATGAATGCTCGTCACCTCGATCTCTAACAGGTTTTGCACGAGCTCCCTCTGTAGAGGCGAGCAGACGACGATCGCGGGAACGACAACATGTTCCGCTCACAGGTAGGGACCGAAACACAACAGACGTAAATCACGGCGAAAACAAAGGATGTATGTCCTCTCTCCGGAATACTGTGTTGCGTATTGTTCCAACTATGCCACCAGTACGAGACCTATGCTTACTGCAAGATAAGCCTCGAACTTCCCACTGATGAAGGTATTCCGTACGTCCCGGGTCTCTGTTCCCCTCGACTGTACCGTGGTGTACACGCAATAGACATCAACACTGCGGCGGTTATGGACGGACAATCATGCGTGTCGCCGCTGACTTCGATATGTTTATGCGCCCGACATGACCTTATGTATTACATCACAACGTCGCGATTCTATCATATGCTCGTACCTGCGTATTGTTGATCTGCTGCCGGTGAGGAGGAAACTGGGCCTGCCATCGAAAAACAAACGGAAACCGCGCGGTACAGCATGGCTTCGCAACGGAGCAGGGATACTTGAAAGCAACACGCACAAGACTGATCAATGAAATATAAAACGAAAGAAAGCAGAAAACGACAGCTGGGACTTGCATCATTTACGTTTACTTTTAATATGATGCTACACTTAATTAGTGGGGACGAAATAAAATGCAGATCGTACCTGGTATTTACGAAGAGAAATTCAAGCACCAAAATCCTGCTGAGCTATACCCTCTGGGTACGAAACGAAACCCTATCCGAAGATGGTTGATAATTTTCAGAAGCCACAACGCGAGCAGGGTTGATTTGAGATAGAAAAAAATATAGAAGTCATGCGCACAGATTGTCCAGTAATAAAGCGGTCACATACAACGATTCGATAAACTGAGTAATTCTTTAGTTACATTAAAAAATAAACCAATATAGACATAAGTACCTGGCACTTATTTGGATAATTCCAAGACAACATTAATAGTTACCGCGGTTTCCACCTCCGAGCCACACAATATTTTCTACGTACGTACAGCCAAGATCATATCGAGGGAAAAGTACGCGTCTCACCTGACGACTGGCGTGGGCGTCAACGGCTCTCTCTCGCCGGGCTGTGTTTTTCGATAAGCTTCACCTTCTGCTGCAGTTCTACATGAGTCCCGTCTCTACACATCAGGTCACGCCGCGCGAGAAAGAAGCAGGGAGGTTTAGAGTAAAGGAAGCACGAGGGTACGATCTGCGTCCAGCGTGTCCAGCTAATACTGTTAGAATATCGGTGGCATCTCGAGGTACATTTTATGGACGTTCAGGCTCTTACTACCACGGTCAACGAAACTAATCGGTTTCGGTGCCTTGGGCGCTATCATTTACGTCCGCGGCACATATCCCGGCCGAATAATGTAGCGCAGGCATGTTTGGTTTGCTGTCCGTGGGCTTGTCTTGCTGAACGTGGGATCTACGTCAAGCAATAATGTTTACTATACATGCGTACGTTTTGCCTGGTCTCAAGCTAAAGTACTGCTATACATACAACGTTTAGCCCCGCCTCATACTTTTGCATATCTCAACATTTATGCGCCCCTTTCTCCTCCCCATGAATGTGTTATTTGTTTGGTGTGTCTTCCTTTCAGCGCCGACGCTCCTCGGCATGGTTTTGGGCCATTCATAGACGCCTTCGAAGGTCTCGTCAAACTCCCACGCGATAAAAACCGACCTGCACAAAAAAATGCTGTTGTCTATAGACCACAACTGAGAAACTCTCCCTGCATGACAGCGGTCTCACGACAACCAGCTGCTGCCAAGGTGAAGGCTCCAATTTTTGTTCTACGATCCATCGTGATCATCGCACCGCGTGCTATACGGTAGATTGAAGCTCCAGAAATGACTACCGGCGAATAGGGCTAGGGTTCTAAACCCGTAACCACGGCAGTTACAGCTTCATTGATGACGGCATCGGTAACCTAAACAGGACAAAGAAAACAGTGGCGATGGTACCCCCAAAACAACACGTGGTTCACATCAACATGGCGCACCACGGCAGAACAATAACACCGTACTGCACCTGATCGCGGGTGCCTCCATGCGTAGACTAGCGATCTGGGCGTCTCGCGCTGCCGCGACAGCTTGTTGTGGAGGGGGGGGGGCGGGGGGCGGTAGCGACATAATGAGGGCGTGGGAGAAGTCGACGAGATGGAAAGCGAAAGCGGAGAAGAGACGGCAATGTCGGCAGATATAGAGGGGGAATTAAGAAGGCGAGAGAGAAGAAAACGGTGAAGGAAGAGGCTGAACGTCCATAAAATGTACCTCGAGATGCCACCGATATTCGAGCAATATTTAGCTGGATACGCTGGACGCAGATCGTACCCTCGTGCTTCTTTTGCTCGAAAACCCCCTGCATTTTCCTCGCGCGGCGTGACCTGCCGTGTAGAGCCGGGACTCATCCAGAACTGCAGCGGAAGATGAAGCTCATCGAAAAAAATCCGCCCGGCGAAAGAGGGCCATTGACGCCCACGCCAGTCGTTAGGTGAGACGCGTGCTTTTCCCTCGATATGCTCTTGGCCGTACGTACGTATGAATATCGTGTGCCTCGGAGGTGGAAACAGCGGTAACTAATGCTGTCTTGGAATTATCCTATTAGTACCAGGTGCGTCTATTTTGGTTTGGTACTGGACTTAATGAATTACTTGGTTGATCGTATCGTTGTATTTGACCGCTATATTATTGGATCATCTGTGCGCACGACTTGTTTCTGCTTTTCTATATCAAATCAACCATGTTTGCGTTTTGGCTTCTGAAAATTATTTGCCATCTTCGGGCATGAGGTTCGTTGCGTACCGAGAGGGTATGTCTCAACATCATGTTTGTGCTTGAATTTCTCCTCGTAAAGACTAGGTACGATTTGTCCTTTTTTCCCGTCCCCACTAATCTAGTATTACATCGTGTTGTCTGTACAAGATGCAAGTCCCAGCCGTCGTTTTCTGCTTTCGTTTCATATTTCATTGATCAGTCTTGCGCGTGCTGCCTTCAAATGTCCCCGCTCCGTTGCGAAGCCACGTTGTACCGCGCGGTTTCCGTTTGTTTTGTTGTGGCAGGCCCGATGTCCTCCTCTCCGGCAGCAGGTAAACAACCCGAGCATATATGTGATAGAATCACCACGGTGTGCCGTATTATAAAATGTCACGTCGGGCGCATAATGATGTCGAAATCAGCGACATCCCGTACGATTGTACGTACGTAACTGCCGCAGAGTTGGTGTACATTCCATGTACACCACGGTACAGTCGAAGGGAACCGGGACCTGGGACGTACGTACTACTTATTATATGTGGGAGGTTTGAGGCATATCCTGCAGTAAGTGTACGTCTCTAATTGGTGGTATAGTTGGGATGATAGGCAACACGATAAAAATCCGGAGAGAGGATATACACCCTTCGTTTTCGCTGCGATTGTCTTTCCGGCCCATATCTTGCCGGTGAGCTCAAAATGTTGTCGTTCTTGCGATCGTTGTCTCCTCGCCTCTACAGAGGGATATTGTGCAAAACCTGTACGAGACAGGTGAAGGACATCCATCAGGCGTACGACACGGCGATGGAGAAGGTCGAAAATACCGGCAGACCGCACCTTTCTGCGGACGTGTGATTGACACACGATGCGCTGTTGTTTTTGCTGCCCCTTCGCCGATATTCCCTCGAGGCCCTCTACTACGTGCGATAGACCTGATACATACAACTTTAGACGGCGATTACTGTCTTCATGGCTTTCGAGGTATTTCCGCATGAACATTCGGTGCGTTGGCTTGCTTTGTTGTGAGGTATTGCATTCCGATTGCCGTGCGTTATACTATCAGTATTCGTCTCACTAACCACGGAACGCCTTCTCGTATCTCAGCTGGCTACACCCCCCTCCATAGCTTTGCTGACGGGCAGCACCAACTAGGCTTCACCTATATACCTCTTTGCTCCTACCCCCACTTCTTACTGTCCCCCTCTCCTCCCTCCCTCCACCACTCCATCCCTCCCACCCTTTCTGCTCTTATCCACTACCTGGTATGGTGTTTTTGGTTGTTGACGCAAGTCCGCAGCAAAGCTTCTCCAAGAGGTCAAGCAGCAGATGCGTGAGAATCACTATGGGCGCCACGCCAGCCTCTCCCGCCCCCCAGCCAAACGTGAGGTTGTCTTGCCCGTGACATGTTTCCCGCGTAGATATTCCACATACAGTTGCCTTTTATTTCGTTGTGCGCTCTAAAGCGCTTTGGAAATCTGTGTCGCCGGCTAATCCCTTCTGCTACTATCGACGAATTTCACAAAGTAGCAGCGATCGTGAAGAGCTCTGTTTGCCGTTCGCGGCTTGCTGAGCTCTTCACCATCGCTGTTACTTTGTGGAATTCGCTGAAATTAGCAGATTCGATTGGCCGGCGAAACAGGTTTCCAAAACGTTTTCGAGCGCATAACGAAACCAACTGTACGTGAGATACATACGCGGGGAACATGTCACGGGCAGGCCAACCCTCACGTTTGGCAGGGGGCCGGGAGAAGAGCTGGCGGGGCGCCTAGAGTGATTGTCACGCATCTTCCGCTTGACGTCTTGGAGAAGCTTTGCTGCGGACTTGCACCAACAACCAATACCGCCAAAGTGGAAGAGACCAGAGAGGGTGGGAGGGAGGAAGAGAGGATGAGTGGGAGGAGAGGGGGACAATTAGAAGTGGGGGTAGGAGTAAAGAGGTATGTAGGTGAAGCCTAAATGGTGCAGCCCGTCAGCAAATATATGGAGGGGGGTTTAGCAAGCTGAGATGCGCGAAGGAGTTCCGCGGGTAGTGAGGCGACCACTGATAGTACAACACACGGCAATCGGGATGCAATACCTCACAACAAAGCAAGCCAACGCACCGAATGTTCATACGGAAATATCTAGAAAGCCATGAAGACAGTAGTCGCCGCCTAAAGTTTTATGTATCAGGTCTATCGTACGTAGTAGAGGGCCTCAAGGGAATATCGGCGAAGGGGCAGCAAAAACAAAAGCGCATCGTGTGTCAATCACACGTCCGCAGAAAGGTGCGGTCTGCCGGTATTTTGTACCTTCTCCATCACCGCCGTGTCGTACGCCTGATGGTTGTCCTTCACTTCTGTCTCGTACAGGTCTTTCACAGTATCCCTCTGTATAGGCGAGCAGACGACAATCGCGGGAACGACAACATGTTCAGCTCACCGGTAGGGACCGGAACATAACGGACGTAAATCGTGGCGAAAACAAAGGATGAATGTCGTCTCTCCGGAGTACTACTGTGTTCCCAATCATCCCAACTATACCACCAATACGAGACGTACGCTTACTGCAGGATGTGCCTCGAACCTCCCACAGATAATATGTAGCACGAACGTCCCAGGTCTCTGTTTCACTCGACTGTACCGTGGTGTACGCGGAATATACACCAGCACTACGGCAGTTATGTACTTACAATCATGCGTGTAGTCGCTGAGTTCGGTATCTTTATGCGCCCGACATGACACTATATACTGCATCACAACGTAGCGATTCTATCATATGCTCGCACCTGGGTATTGTTGATCTGCTGCTGAGGAGGAGGGTACTGGGCCTGTCATCGAAAAACGAACGGAAATCGCGCGATACAACGTGGCGTTTTTAACGGAGCGGAGATATTTGAAGGCAGCATGCACAAGACAGATCAATGAAATATGAGACGAAAGCAGATAGCTTCAGCAGGGACTTTCATCATTTACTTTTACTAAGATGATGCTACACTAAATTGGTGGGGACGAAAAAAAAATACAGATCGTACCTGGTATTGACGAAGAGAGATTCTAGCACAAAAACGTTGCTGAGCTATAACCTCTGGGTACGAAACGAAACTCATGCCCGAAGTTGGTTGATATTTTTCAGAAGCCAGAACGGAAACATTGTTAACTTGAGATATAAAAACAGATATAAGTCATGCGCACAGATGGTCCAATAATAAAGCGGTCAAACACAACGATTCGATAAACTGAGCAATTCATTAGTTACAGTAAATAAGAAACCAATATAGACGGACCTGGTACTATTGTTAATAGGATAATTCCAAGACAACATTATTAGTTACGGCTGTTTCCACCTCCGAGGCACACGATATCCTTACGTACGTACAGTCAGGGGCGTATCGAGGGAATATCAGGCACGGACGGACGCTGGCGCTTCTCCTGTGCATGCTGTATACAGCTTGCGGGAGGATTACATGATTATGAGGATTGAAAACGCGCTCACGACTGTTCACTTTGGGCTCTTTGTCCTAGGCTGGTGGTGGTGGTGGTGGTGGTGTGATTCGTGCTGCGCGGCGTATCTCTGGGAATCAGTCTCTACCCACTGCTGCTGCTGTTGGGAGGCGGAGGCCCCACGGGTATATCTAGTACACGCAGAGAAGGGCAAAGAAAGCTCGTTCATCAGCAGCATCGCAACGGCAGACCACTCCAACCGCTTGGGCCGAGGTGAGACAAAGAGACAGAGAGACGGTATGCGTGCTGTGCTTTCTCCAAAGGGTAGGGGACCGCATGCATGCCCGACACGCGGCCTGCTTTTAGTGGTGTAATAAGACGGAAAAAAACAGACATATTTCTTGGAGCATGGCTGGCGCGGACGGATATTGCCAGAACCGCGTAAATTTGAATCTCACCCCCCCGCTGACCGCGGATGGCTCGCGAAAAGAAACACGAAGCAACTCTTGTGCCATTTCGATCTCCGCACGAGCAGGCACAATGCGCTGCTGCAACAGGGAGGGCCATACGGAATGCACTTGCTTAAAACTCCTGAGTACGACTGCGGTACCCTCAAAGCGCTTGCTACTCTGCTCTATTTGCAACATGTATGTTGAGATGTGATGATCGTTTCTTGATACGGTTGGACACCGGTAGGATAAGCCACTGTGTCCGGAAATGTAAGGACCATTCGTTCATCAATACTCAAGCCAAAACGCTCCTTATTTCCGTACAGGTTGGCACGATATACCGCCGGACCGCATACTTGAATTTTGGAGAAACGAAAAACGCTGCGAGAAACAACGCTAACGCTACGTCGTGCACTCGTACACCCAGCTGGTCACGTGAGGCAGCCTTACCTGCTGTGAAATCGGGTGGGTTGGTACTTGGTCCTATCTATCTTGAAGTATAATGCTGTTGGTCGGGTCTGTGTTGCCGCAGCCGTGAGCAATTGGAACGAGAAAAGCAAAAAAAAAACTTGCTCGGTTTTTTCGCAGGCAGCCGAAGTCCGAGCGCTTTCACGACGACTAAAAGTTCCTGTTTTCAATAAATATGATACTGTAGTGTGTTCGGCGATCGTTCGTATATAGTGTAGTGAGCAGAACATCGTATTGTACGAGGGCACCGGGTTACCGTGCGCTGTAGGTCTTGCCTTGCCGCTCGCTTGGGTAGCTGCAGCAGCTCTTTGCCAGGGTGTTGCTGGCCTAATTCCCCGCATCCCGATGGGGAACAAGAAGGCGTCAGTGGTAGCCACCGACAGACCAACGCTGCGACATAACAAATCGTGCCTTCATCATCCTTGCGAGTCATCTCGCGCGGTGGGTATTAATAGCGCACCGTACTGTACCGTACCGTACCGTACTGCACCGTACCGCAGAGGGGTGGGTGCCTACCGCTGCAGAAGGTGCATTGTGACGGCAGAGAGAAACGGAGTTCCTTCGTCACGAAAATCTTACCTTCCCGTGTCCCCCCCCCCCCCCTCCTTGCATACATCCCCAACTCCCCTGAATGATCCCCCCTCCATTTAGCTTACAACTCAAGCTCTCCCTACCCGCTCCGTACACCACCCCCCCACACCCCTCGTACGCATCCAACTCCATCTCCACCTCGCCCAGGAAGGCTTGGCGGTCTAATTGCTGCGACCGACAACCGAGAGAATATCGACCCCACCGCCTTGGCAACGCCACATGGCCCAGAGCAGGGCGAAGAGAAGGAAGAAGACATGTGCGGGGCCGGGGAAAGCGGCGAGGCAGGTGACGGGGTGGAGGGCTTGGCGTGGAATGTCGGCCCGAACTACCGTGATGACGGTGGTGGAGAACAGCAGCAGCAACAACACCATCCGTTGCAGCAATACCAGATATGTGATCCGGAGTACCGGCGGACGCTGTCGTCGCCCGCCGGAGGGATGAACATGACGTTCCCCGTGGACGATCTCGACGACGGGTGGGACGAGCAAGGGGTCGACATTTCGGCCCAAAGGCGTGAGGCAAGAGACTAAACACCCAGCCCAAGAAACAACGTACAATGCAAGATACTTGAACGTTCATTGGTATGCAAGACACTTCCCTCCGATCCATGCAGAAGGCTTCTACACAGAGAAACAAACGCCGACGGTTGTTCTTATCATCGGCCTCGACTTTCGCTTCACTGTTTTCTTCTCTCGTCTTCTTGCCCGCTCCATCCGCCCACGTCGCCGTCTCTTCTCCGCTTTCGCTTGCCATCTTGTCGATTTCCCCCACGTCCTCATTATGTTGCTACCGCCCCCCGCCCCCCCCCTTCCACAGCGAGCTGTTGAGGCAGCGCGAGACGCCCACATCGCTACTCTACACATCGAGGCGGCCGCGATCAGGTGCAGTACGGTGGTAATATTCTGCTGTGATGCGCCATGTTGGTGGGAACCACGCGTGTTTTGAGGGTACCATCGCCATTGTTTTTGTCCTGTTTACGCTATCGATGCCGTCGTCAATGAAGCTGTAACTGCCGTGGTTACCGGTTTAGAGCCCTAGCCGTATTCACCGGTAGTCATTTCTGGAGCTTCAGCCCACCGTATGGCAAGTGGTGCCATGATCACGATATATCGTAGAACAAAAATTGGAGCCTTCACCTTGGCAGTAGTTGGTTGTCGTGTTACCGCCATCATGGAGGGAGAGGTTCTCAGTTGTGGTTTATAGACAACATCATTTTCTTCGCAGGCCGTTTTGTATCGCGTGGGGTCTTGACGAGCCCTACCATGATGCCTGTGAATAGCCCAAAACCATGCCGAGGAGCGTCGGAGCTGAAAGGAAGACATAACAAACAAAAAAACACATTCATGGGGAGGAGAAAGAGGCGCAAAAATATCGAGCTAAGCAAAAGTATGAGGCAAGGCGATATTATTGCTTGAGGCTTGGCTAATTTGTAGCATCATGATAGCTTGACGTCGATCCCACGTTCAGTAAGACAAGCCCGCGGACAGCAACACAAACATGCCTCCGCTAGATTATTTGTCCTGCAATATCTACCGCTGACGGAAATGATAGCGCCCAAGGCACCGAAGCCGATTAGTTTCGTTGGCGGTGGTAGTAAGAGCCTGAACGTCCATAAAACGTACCTCGATATGCTCCCGATATTTGAACAAGATCTAGCTGGATACGCTCGACGCAGATCGTACCCTCGTGCTTCTTTTACTCGAAAACCCCGTGTATTTTCCTCGCGTGACATGACCTGCCGTGTAGAGCCGGGACTCATCCAGAACTACAGCGGACTATTAATTTCATCGAAAAAAAAAGCAACCCGGCGAGAGAGGACCATTGACGCCCACGGCAGTCGTCATGTGAGACGCGTTTTTCCCCTCGATATGCTCTTGGCTGTACGCACGTAAAAATATCGTATGCCTCGGGGGTGGAAACAGCGGTAACTATTGATGCTTTCTTGGAATTATCCTAACAGTATCAGGTATGTCTGTGTTGGATTATGACTTGCTGTCATTGGTAAATTAGTCAGTTTATCGAATCGGTGTATTTGACCGCTATATTTTTGGACCATCTGTGCGCACGATTTATTTCTATTTTTCCATCTCAAATCAACCATGTTTGCGTTTTGGCTTCTGAAGACTATTTGCCATCTTCGGCCAGGAGCTTCGTTCCGTAGCCAGAGGGTATAGCTCAACATCATGTTTGTGCTTGAATTTCTCTTCGTAAAGACTAGGTACGATTTGCTCTTTTCTTCCCGTCCCCACTAATATAGTGGGACATCGTGTTGTTTGTACAAGATGCAAGTCCCAGGTGTCGTCTTTTTGCTTGCGTTTAATATTTCATTGATCAGTCTTGCGCGTGCTGCCTCTATATATCCCCGCTCCGTTGCGAAGCCACGTTGTACCGCGCGGTATCCGTTTGTTTTTCGATGACAGGCGCGCTGTCCCCCTCTTCGGCAGGAGGTAAACAACACGAGCATATATGTGATAGAATCACCACGTTGTGGCGTAATATAAAATGTCACGTCGGGCGCATAATGATGTCGAAATTCAGCGACATCCCGTATGGTTGTACGTACGTAACTGCCGCAGAGTTGGTGTACATTCTATGTACACCACGGTACAGTCGAGGGCACAAGAGACCCGGGACGTACGTATTACTTATTATCTGTGGGAGGTTTGAGGCATATCCTACAGTAAGCGTACGTCTCTTGTTAGTGATGTAGTTGGAATAATAGGAAACACAGCAGTAACCCGGAGAGGGGACACATACCCTATGTTTGCGTTGCGATTGCCTTTCCGGCCCTTATCTTACCGGCGAGCTCAAAATGTTGTCGTTCCCGCGATCGCCGTCTCCTCGCCTCTACAGAGGGATATTGTGCAAAATCTGTACGAGACCGAGGTGAAGGACATCCATCAGGCGTACGACACGGCGATGGAGAAGGTACAAAATATCGACAGACCGCACCTTTCTGCGGACGTGTGATTGACACACGACACGCTTTTATTTCTGCTGTCCCTTCGCCGATATTCCCTTGAGGCCCTCTACTACGTACGGTAAGTTAAAAAGTACCGTCAGATTCCCATAAGCGCAATACGCGAAACTTTAGGCGGCAACTGCTGTCTTGATGGCTGTCGACATATTTCCGTATGACGATTCGGTGCGTTGCCTTGCTTTGTTGTGAGGTAATGCATTCCGATTGCCGTGTGTTCTACTATTAGTAGTGGTCTCAGTCCACGGCACGCCTTGTTGTATCTCAGCTGGCTACACCCCCCTCCAAATATTTGCTGACGGGCTGAACCAATTAGGCTTCACCAATACGAAGTATACCTCTTTGCTCCTACCCCCACTTCTAACTGTCCCCCTCTCCTCCCTCCCTCCACCCCTACATTCCTCCCACCGTCTCTGCTCTTATCCAGTAATTGGTATGGTGTTTTTGGTTATTGACGATGGTCCGCAGCAAAGCTTCTCCAAGAGGTCAAGCAGCAGATGCGTGACAATCGCTCTGGGCGCCAGGCCAGCCTCTCCCGGCCCCCTGCCAAACGTGAGGGTTGTCCTACCCGTGACATATTACGCGCGTAAGTATTTCACGTACATTTGGTTTCGTTGTGCTCTTTAAAGCGCTTTAGAGCGCACAACGAAACCAACTGTACTTGAGATATATACGCGGGGAACATGTCACGGGCAGGACAACCCTCACGTTTGGCAGGGGGCCGGGAGAGGCTGGCCTGGCGCCCAGAGCGATTGTCTCGCATCTTCCGCTTGACGTCTTGAAGAAGCTTTGCTGCGGACTTGCGCGAACAACCAATACCGCCAAAGTGGAAGAGATCAGAGACGGTGGGAGGGTGGGAGGGAGGGAGGGTGGGTGGGAGGAGAGGGGAACAATTAGAAATGAGGGTAGGAGCAAGGGGGTATGGGTGAAGCCTAATTGGTTCAGCCCGTCAGCAACGACATGGAGGGGAGTGTAGCCAGCTGAGATGCGAGAAGGCGTGGGGTGGACTGAGACGACTATTAAAAGAACACTTGGCGATCGGGATGCAATACCTCACAACAAAGCAAGCCAACGCACTGAACCTTCATAAGGAATTTGCCGAAAGCCATGGAGACGGCAGTCGCCGCCTGAAGTTTACGTATCAAGTCTATGGGAATCTGACGGTATCTTTTTAACTTACCGTACGTAGTGGAGGGCCTCAAGGGAGTATCGGCGAAGGGACAGCAGAAAAAGAGCGCGTCATGCGCCAAACACACGTCCGCAGAAAGGTGCGGTCTGTCGGTAAATTGTACCTTGTCCATGGCCGTGTCGTGCGCCTGATGAATGTCCTTCACCTCGATCTCGTACAGGTTTTGCACAAGCTTTCTCTGTAGAGACGAGGAAACGACGATCGTGGGAACGACAATATGTTCAGCTAACCTGTAGGGACCGGAACGTATCGGACGTAAATCGCGGCGATAACATAGGATGTATGTCCTCTCTCCGGAATACTGTGTTGCCTATTGTTCCAACTATGCCACCAGTACGAGACATATGCTTACTGCAGGATAAGCCTCGAACTTCCCACAGATGAAGGTATTCCGTACCTCCCAAGTCTCTGTTCCCCTCGACTGTACCGTGGTGTACACGGAATATACATCAACACTGTGGCGGTTATGTACGTACAATCGTGCGTGTCGCCGCTGACTTCGATGTATTTATGCGCCCGACATGACATTATGTATTACATCACAACGTCACGATTCTATCATATGCTCGTACCTGGGTATTGTTGGTCTGCTGCCGGAGAGGAGGAACCTGGGCCTGCCATCGAAAAACAAATGGAAACCGCGCGGTACAGCATGGCCTCGCAACGGAGCAGGGATACTTGAAAGCAACACGCGCAAGATTGACCAATGAAGTATAAAACGAAAGCAGAAAACGACAGCTGGGACTTGAATCATTTACTTTTACTATTACAGGGGAACATAGTAAATAGGACCAACTATTGTTAGTAAAAATAGGTGAATATGTAGGTTTTTATGTATACCATAGGTCCTATTAACTATGGACCCCCGTATTATGATGCTACACTAAAATGCAGATCGTACCTGGTCTTTACGAAATCGAGATTCGAGCCTCAAAATGCTGCTGAGCTATACCCTCTGGGTATGAAACGAAACCCATGCCCGAAGATGGTTGATATTTTTCAGAGGCCAAAATGCAAGCATGGTTGATTTGAGATAGAAAAGTAGAAACAAGTCATGCGCATAGATTGTCCAATAATAAAGCTGTGAAATACAACGATTCGATAAACTGAGTAATTCTTTAGTTATATAATAGTAAATATTAAACCAATATAGACATACGCAGATGGCACATATTAGGATAATTCCAAGACAACATTAATAGTTACCGCTGTTTCCACCTCCGAAACACACAATATTCATACGTACGTACAGCCAAGATCATATCGAGGGAAAAGCACGCGTCTCACCTGACGACTGCCGCGGGCGTCAATGGCCCTCTCTCGCCGGGTTGCTTGTTTCTGGAGGACCCGCATCCTCCGCTGCAGTTCTGGATGAGTCCCGGCTCTACACGGCAGGTCACGCAGCCCGAGGGAAGTGCAGGGGGGTTTCAAGTAAAAGAAGCACGAGGGTACGATCTGCGTCCAGCGTATCCAGCTAAATCTTGTTCGACTATCGGGAGCATATCGAGGTACATTTTATGGACGTTCAGGCTCTTACCCCCACGGCCAACGAAACTAATCGGTCCGGTGCCTTGGGCGCTATCATTTACATCAGCGGTACATATTGTAGGACAAATAATCCACCGGAGGCATGTTAATGTTGCAGTCCGCGGGCTTGTCTTGCTGAACGTGGGATTGACGTCAAGCTATAATATTTACTATACATGCGTACGTTTTGCCTAGTCTCGAGCTATAATACTTCTACGTATGCATACGAACGTTCAGCTTCGTCTCATACTTTGCTTATCTCGATGTTTTGTGCGCCCCTTTCTCCTCCCCATGTAGGTGTTTTTCTTTTTGTTATGTCTTCCTTTCAGTTCCGACGCTCCTCGGCATGGTTTTGGGCTATTAATAGACACCTTCGAAGGTCTCGTCAAACCCCCACGCGATATAAAACGGCCTGCGAAAACAAGTGATGTTGTCTATATACCACAACTGAGAAACTCTCCCTCCATGATGGCGGTAACACGACAACCAACTGCTGCCAAGGTGAAGGCTCCAATTTTAGTTCTACGATCTATCGTGATCATGGCATCGCTTGCCATACGGTGGGCGTAAGCTCCAGAAATGACTGCCGGTGAGTAGCGCTAGGGTTCTAAACCCGTAACCACGGCAGTTACAGTTTCATTGATGACGGCACCATCGATAACGCAAACAGGACAAAAACAATGGCGATGGTACCCTCAAAACACACGTGGTTCACACAAACATGGCGCACCACAGCAGTATGATAAAACCGTACTGCACCTGATCGCGGCTGCCTCGATGCGTAGACTATTAATAGCGATGTGGGCGTCTCGCGCTGCCTCGACAACTTGCTGTGGAGGGGGGGGGGGTGGGGGGGTAGCAATGTAATGAGGGCGTGGGAGAAGTCGACAAGATGGCAAGCGAAAGCGGAGAAGAGACGGCAATGTCGGCAGGTAGAGGGGGTAATAACAAGGCGAGAGAGAAGAAAACAGTGAAGCGAAAGTCAAGGCCGATGATAGTAACGATCGTCGGCGTTTGTTTCTCTGTTAATGTGTAAAACCTTTCTGTATGGGTCGCAGGGAAGTTTCTTGCATACCAACGAACGTCCAAGTATCTTGCATTGTACGTTGCTTGTTGGGCTGGGTGTTTAGTCTCTTGCCTTATGACTTCGGGCCGAAATGTCGACCCCTTGCTCGTCCCACCCGTCGTCGATATCCTCCTCGTTAAACGCCATGCTCGGCCCTCCGGCGGAAGGCGGCAGCCTCTGCCGGTACTCCGGACCGCATGTCTGGTACTGCTGCAACGGATGGCGTTGTTGCTGCTGCTGTTCTCCACCACCGTCATCACGGTAGTTCGGGCCGACATTCCACGCCAGGCCCTCCACCCCGTCACCTGCCTCGCCGCTTTCCCCGGTCCCGCACTTCTCTTCTTCCTTCTCTTCGCCCTGCTCTCGGCCACGGGGCGTTGCCAAGGCGGCGGCGTCGATATCCTCTCGGTTGTCGGCCGCAGCAAATAGACCGCCGAGATTTCCTGGGCGAGGCGGAGATGGAGGCGGACGCGTGCGAGACGTGTGGGGGGGCGTTGTACGGAGCGAGTATTCAAGCAAAGTGGAGGGAGAATAACAGGAGAGTTGGAGTTATATGCAAGGAGGGGGGGGGGGGACACGGGAAGGTATGCCTAGCGCGACAAGGGAACTCCGTTTCTCTCTGCCGTCACAATGCACCTTCTTCAGCAGTAAACACCCATCCCTCTGCGTTGCGTTACGGCACAGTACGGTTCGATACGGTCCAGTACGGTACGGTACGATACGGGTACGGTACGGTACGGCACGGTACGGCGTGAGATGACTCACAAAGATGATGAAGGTATGGCGTTATTTCGCAGCGTTGTTTTGTCGGTGGCTACTACTGACGGACGTATAGATTATACCAGCAACACCCCGGACAAAGAGCTCCTATAGCATAGCTAACCAAGCAATAGCGAGCGGCAAAGCAACACCTACAGCGCACGGTAACCCGGTGCCCCCGTTCAATACGATGTCCTGCACACTACACTATATACGAACGATCGCCGAACACACTATTAACAGCATATTTATTACAAACTGGAAATTTTAGCCGTCCTGAACGAGCTTGGATTTCGGCTGCATGCGAAAAAAAACAAGTTTTTTTTTTGTTTTTGCTGTTCTCGCTCCCATTGCTCGCGGCTGCGGCAACACACACCCAACCAACAGCATTACACTACACAAAGATGTCAGGAGATGGCACTGTAACCCCTTGACGGATGGCGTTTTCCCCCCGTATATTTACCTTGACGGACTCCAAACTACTAGGTTGTAGTGTGTAACACTCGGATATACGCCCTTGGCCGATGCATGTTTTCCCTTGACTGACCGTCTCCTAACATATTTGATACTACAAGCATAGATATGATCACGTACCAACCCACCCGATGTCACAGCAGGTGAGGCTGCCTCACGAGACCAGCTGGATGTACGAGTGTATGACGTACAAAGCGTTATTAGGGTTGTTTCTCGCAGCGTTTTTCGTTTCTCCAAATTTGAAGCGTGCGGTACGGCGGTACATCGTGCCAATCTGTCCGGAAAAGTGTGGTATACGTTTTTTTTTTGTTGACAAGAGGCCATCTTAACGGGGAACACTAAAGTTCGTTCAATCAGATGTAAATTATATTAGAAAAAAAAAAAATCTAGTCAAAATGAAAGAACCGAAAGTCCTCGATAAGATGGGCCCATTAAGTAAATTAGAAAAAAAAAACCAAGTCAAATTGAAAGAGCCGAAAGTCCCCGTTAAGATGGGCCCTAACAAAAGGCTCCTTTTTACATTCCGGACAGCAGTGGCATATCCTACCGGTCTCCAACCGTACCAAGAAACAATCAACATACATATCATGATATCGAGGATATTGCAGAGTAGCAAGCGCTTGGAGGGTACCGCAGTCGTCCTCGGGAGTTTTAAGTAAGTGCATTCCGTATGGCTCTTCCTGTTGCAGGAGTGCCTTGTGCCTGCTTGTGCGGAGATCAAAATTTCACAAGAGTTACTCCCTGTCTCTTCTCGCGAGGCATCATCCACGGTCAGGGCCCATCTTATCGAGGACTTTCGATTCTTTCAATTAGACTTGATTTGTTTTTTCTAATTTGATTTGCATCTGATTGAACGAAATCTATTGTTCCCCGTCAGGGCCCATCTTAACGGGAACTTTCGGCTCTTTCAATTTGACTTGATTTTTTTTCTAATTTAATTTAGAGCCACACTAAATTTCGTCCAATCAGATGTAAATTAAATTTGAAAAAAATATATAGTCAAATTGAAAGAACCGAAAGTCCTCGATAAGATGAGCCCTTAAGATGGGCTCTCACAGCGGAGGGATGGGATTCAAATTTCCGCGGTTCTGGCAATATCTGCCAGCGCCAGCCCGGCTCCAAGAAAGAACTCTGTTTTTTCTGTCTTATTATTACACCACTAAGCAGGCCGCGCGTCGGGCATGCATGCGGTCCCCAGTATGCATACCCTTGGGAGAAAGCACAGCACACATACCGCCTCTCTCTTTTATCTCACCTCGCCCCAAGCGGTCGGAGGAGTGGTCTGCCATTGCGATGCTGCTGATGAACGAGCTTTGTATGTTCTTTTTTTGTACCCGTCGTGCTTCCATCTCCCAACAACAGCAGCAGCAGCAGCAGCAGCACGTAGAGACTGATTCCCGGAGATACGACTCGCAGCACGAATCACTCCACCACCACCACCACCACCGCCAGCCGAGGACAAAGAGCCAAAAGTGAACAGACGTGGGCGTGCTTGCAATCCCAATCCTCCCGCGCGCTGTCTACAGCAAGCGCAGAAGCAGTGCCAGCGTCCGTCCGTGCTGCGCGTGCCCCTTGCTTGCCCTTGTGCCTGGTGCTGCTGCTTGCTGCTGTGCGCAGTCTCCTCCTCCCTCTATCCTCTATCCTCTATCCCTCTGAAAACCTGCATTGCTTGTTGTTTGAGGTTTTCGACGCTTTGTTGCTTCAGGAGGAAACGTAACGCTTTTGAACAAGTCACATACAATCAATAATGGTTGTTTTGTTGTCGTACGTACGTTTTAACGAACTGTTCAGTTTTCTGGTGTTGTTGAATATTACAGTTTGCCCGTTCCGTGTCTTGTTGACATAACGCTTTACTCGTGCAAGTTAGACTGACCCTTAGCCCAAGCATGCCTCAGGGACATTCACCAGGGCTGAAACCCTTGTCGTCTCTTAAAAAATAGCTTAAGAAACAGGTCTCAGGCACGTTTCTCTAGCGCAACTGTTCCGCCGCTTTTAACCCTCCACGACGATCGGGTAACAGGGTGAATGGGCGGGGGGATCTAATAGATGAATACACCGACCGGCGTAGTCAGTGACAACGGAATCCCACAAGCTTAATACAGCATTGGAACTATTGTAGCTATTGTTCTGGATATCCTCAGACGAGCCACATACCTTTCTCCAGCCTGTACCAGCAAAGAGCCGTTTTTTTTTATTGGATCACCGGAAAACCGCCCATCCTCCCGACACAATGCTTGGCATCAATGCTGCTTGCTTAACGCTCGGCTGTCCGATAGTGCCAGCCGACGAGCGAATGAGAACTGCTGTACCGTAGCGCTTCTTTGGTTCGTAGGGTTTACGTAGATCACACACGCGCGCAGGGCGCACTGCCGGATCGACGGCAGGAGAAACACGCTATCTTGTGTGGCGTTGAAAATTGACATCACCAGGGAAGAAAACGACACTTAAACGAGCAAGCGCTCCCGCAGAAACAGCTGCTAAGAGAAGCAACAGGAAGAATACTACCACGGGCCTGCAGCTGCTGGGCGAGAGGGGAAAACCCGTTTTGTCTTGAAGGGAAAGCGTTTTTGGAACAGCGTTTTTGTTGTTAGTTGCATCGACTAAAACTAGGGTCTCGCCTTCCCAGGCGCACGTACTGCAGAAGTGAAGTTTTGGTTATTTTTTTTTTGTGTGCGAGGTGCACGTTCTTTCTTACACCTGTCCAAACGACCAAAACCCACCTACGGACACGTACATGGCCCTTGACACCCACAGGTACGGTCGCATTCTACAACTGAGTTGCAAAAACGGACATTAAATATCACTACTGTACGTACCTTCCGTGAAGAAGCAAAGGAAACTTGCGTTGGTGATCTACAGAAGCGCAGAGTGTAAGGAAAGCGGCGAGCGGCCTTTACTACCGCAACGAACACCGAAGCGCCAACACGAAAAGCAGCGCGTAGCATACGTGCGTCAGCACGTGCCTAAAACGTGCCCAGGAGCAAGTTAGCCCCCTGAAAAAAAGGATAGGTCAGAGAACTTATGAAAGTTTAATCAGTCTTTCGTGCGAGTAGCGGGTTTTTCGTCAGCGTTCATCTTCAGCGATTGAATAATTTCACCTCCAACATGTTTTGTGGTATGCGCGTCGCTATATAGCAGTGGTGTTTTTAATACTTTCGTTGGCGTTTTTCTTCGTCGGTTGTATTGTTCCGCTCAAGAACCTCGTGTCGTTTGAGCGCTAACAGCAACATGTTGTCACCAGTAGTATGCTAGCACATTCATCGAACCCTGCGTGTCAAAAAGGACAACGATGCCGTATTGCACGACAAGACCAATTTCTTCCAGAGAACGCCTAAGCAGAAACTCCAAGTACCAGGTACACGGCAGGGACATTCCCATCACAAAAAGTGAAGAAAGAAAGAAAGAAAGAAAAAAAACAACAGCTCTCTGTGAGTCGTTTTTTGCCAAACGCCTCCACCAAAACCCTCGTTTCTCTCAGGAGCAATTCCATGCCGTGGTGGGAACACGAATATGGCGCAACGCACAGGGAAAAAAAAAAACGAAACAAACCGACGGGTTTCGTGCTTCATGCTCAGCTGCATCGTTTTCGTCGGTGTGCACAGGGGTATGTCTGGCTGGAGCCCAAAATCGACCGCCTTGCGTCTCAGAAAATATTTTCAACTGAATTTCTCGGTGATAAAGTACCAAAACATTCTGGGGGGGAGGGGGGAGGAGGCGCCCCCCGACTCCCGACCTCCCTGCCACCGCAGCTCATTTCGTCTCCTGTTCTCTCCCGCATTAGGCGACACGTACTGGGAACGACAAATGCTCAGGCTCGATCAAGGGGGGTAAATACCGTGGTCTGTTCGGCGTCCATCCTTGCTCCACAGTAGCCCGCTACCATAGCAGAAGTCGTTTAGTATGCTTTCGTTAAAAACAACCCGCGAAAATCCCTTTGCGGCGTTTCTTTCTTGGCTACGTAGCTGTAAATGGCTTACCGAGGACGTACGTAGGGGGCGACGTGTACAGGAGAGCGCGACGGAGTAGACGGAAAAAAAAACAACGGCTCGGGGGTCAAGCGAGGGACCTTTGCACAGTGATTGAGTTCCCCGGAGGTTTTTTTTTTGCCTAGGGCTTTTCGACACCGGTTTCGAGTCTAGGGCGGGTATTGAGGGCAACGTCTGCTTGGCGTCCAAAACGGCTTCTATTGGGGTGATGGGTGGGGGTTAGGATCAGCTATAGGACCGGCATGGTGAGAAAATGACTGCTGGGCGTCTATCATATGCCTAGTATTGAATTAATTAGGTCGTTTCGGCCATGCAGCCCTCATCCCATCCAATTATTTTCGTACAGCAGGTATGTCTTGGCTGGGGCTCTCCGGCGAGAGAGGATGGCGGCGGCTACGCATTGGGAGGCTGCACAACAACGCTAGGTCTCCGTTTTCGACGGTTTCAAACCCGTATAAACCACCCAGGAGGTTGTCGGGGCACGTTTCCCCAAAAACTGTACAAAAATGGTTGTTACGCTCGTGTATCCAATACCCATACAGGCTAGTTCAAAGTTACACGACGGAAATATCTTGCGCGGCCAAAGTCCACGCCGTTTTTTTTCGAGCTAGACGGTGAAAGTTTGCTCACGTCTTGTAGGAGTCCTTACGAACACCTGGGGGGGGGGGGAAGGGGTCGGGTTTTTTTTTTGCATGGTTTTTCGTTTTTGACATTGTTCGGACAAATTTGGACCAACTTATGTAGTATAGACCAAATATTTTTCGGGCAAAATAAACAAAATAACCCAAAAAGCCGGGCGCCAGTCCTCGGGAAAGGACGCAAATAACGTGTGTGTAAAGTTTCAGGGTCTATCTCTAACAAACCGCGTGGGAATTCGGACTTTTGTGCGGAAAAAGTGAAAAAGATAAGGCATGGCCTTGTGTTACTCAGTTTCAGTGTAGCATCGATTTTTTGTAGACGTATTTTGCTCAATATTGCATATAGGCAGGTCAGATATTCGATGGTTTGCGCGAAAATACGAAGAAAACATTCCTTGGAGTATCTGGAACCGGGCCTCTCAGGAAAGAGAAAAAATGAAACACCCCTTCATGTGGAAACGCCTGCCTGTTACTGACCTGATCGCATGTAAGACGCGCGGTTGGTCCAGGCACATTTTCACCACGCACTAGCGCGGGTTCTAGGACCTCAACAAACCAAAACGCCCCCGTCACCCTCTTCTGCTATTGATAGCGGTCGGCATGATACCACGTATGTGCCATTCGAGTAGATGTTGCTGCCGGCATTCGTGAGGGAGATAATCTACGTATTTTAACATCAACCAGCTCGCAGCTGGGAACAAAAAGGCGTGAAGCGCAGAAGGCCTCTGATTCGCATTTCCTGTCGAACTACGAAAATAGTGTTTTTTTCGTTGTGTGGAGCGGTACAGCCGAGCACGCCCTAAAATCAATCGATGGGGACCTCCTGGAGCTGCTTCAAAGCGAAATCTCAGCGACGCGAGAAAAACATGAAAGTACATCGGGGGGGGAGGACGTACTCATTTGTTGCTTGCCTTGGTCATTGGACCCTTGACCACGCATCCCTTTCGAGACGGAGCGACGAGGGGGGGGGGGGGGGATATTACTACGTAGTAGATTATACGGAAGCAAAAAACACTAGGAATGGAAACATCGGCGCATATGGAACACAGCACGCGACACCATAGCCGCTTCGTAGCAGGATGATTTGTACCTGTCGAGGCCCACGTAGCCCACGCGACGAGTCAAACGCGTGTCTCGATTCGAAGGCATGCGTACCTTGACTGCACCTCTTCCCACCCCCCTTCCCCCCCTCCACGCCCGACAGGCCGGCCGTCGCTGCTGCCGACGCCGCTCGTTTAGTCTGACGTGCTCTCCGGTTGCCGGCGACACGCATCAGAAACATTAATCGCACGGACTCGACGAGAAAGAGCGCATCATCCTGTGGTGCATTCGACGTCCATCCATGCCCGCCACTCCGCCACGAAAGCAGCAGGAAGAGGCGTTTGGGTACGTGAGTTCTCGTATATATTCCCGTGGAAACCTCGGGGGGCGTTTCCTCCTTGCCTACGAGTTGCCTGGTATGGTGCAAAAAAAGCTTACTGAGGACGTACGTAGAGGGCGGCTTGTACTGGAGAATGCAACATACTGTAGTACATGCAGCAGTATCGGACAGCTACTAAGAACATAATCACTAAAAGAGGCCAGGCCGAGAACTGCAGGAACATGCTATTTGTTTTACACTGGAGTTCGCATACAAATCACCCATTCTCCACTAAGAAATCGACCCCTGGACCAGTTTCGCCGTTTCTTACCAGGCGTCCTGCAGTGTAGACGGAAACGTAAAGACTCGAGGGTCAAGCTCGCGTCCTACTGCTGTAGTGACGAAAAGCCACGAGACGGGGGGATAATCAGGCGTTTTTTACACCGTTTACGAGTGTAGAATAGGCAGCGGACGGAGGGGAAGGGGGAGGCATCTGTGAGGGAGGGGGGGGTTTCCCTATGCGTTGGCTCGATTGTTTCGAACTAATCAGCACAGGTAGCACGTAGGCACGGTATACCGGCATGGCTGCGGATGAGTAGTCGATGTTGTTGTTGTTGATGTTTAACTTAACTAGTACTGCAGACTTTACTCAACGGTGCGTAGGCCCACAGCAGTCCAAGCCCCATATCATTGTGTCGACACGGACGAGTGTTTTCGGTGTGTGCCTAATACCTGTTCTGTACCGGTGTGATATTTTAACCCACAGGGGGTCCCCATTAGACAAGAACCCGTTTTTTTTTTTAGTTACTGCCGATTACCAACGAAAGAACCAAGACAACAATTCGAACGCCGTTTGTTTCAAACGATGCCCCGAGTAAAAACGATGACTCGCTTTCTCGCCTTTTTTTCGTTGGGTCTCCGTTCCGGTATTATTACTATTATGCTTGCCTCTCGAGAAGAATATCCTTAATATACGATTTCTGGCAAAGAATCAAAACAGCCCACGATAAAAAAAGGTCCACACACTCAGAAAGCCATATTCTAAACACGATATTGAAAAACAAATGCCGACCGATTGCAGTGAAGGGGTATACGATCGTTAACCTTTTTTTTTTGCACAATATCCTTTTTTGACGTGGCGCTAATTTTTTTTATGGCGCTCAAGCTTATACGGCAATTTTTTTGAAGCGCCGTCAAAAATAGTTTTTTTACACATAAACAAGATGGATAAACCTGACCCACCTCGAACCGCGACACTCACCCCACGCAATCCCCCCCGTCCCGTCCCGTCCCGTTATTTCGCAAACTCTCCCCCCCCCCCCCTCCTTGAACGTTGCTGACGAGAGACGCAGTCCGTGCGCCCTGGGACGGTGCTGACGCGTCTTGAGGTTGACCGTCTGGTGCCACTCATCCATCGCTTCTCGCTCATGACTTACGACTTTCACCACGTCGCGGGAGGCGAGCCGGGGGCGGCAGGGGTGCCCAACAGCCCCCTCCCGTGATCGAGGGGGGGGGGACGATCTGGGTTGGCGTCGGTTGGCGACGACGCTGTAAAACACGCCTCTTACTGCGTGAGCTAGACAGCCAGGGTACCGTTTTTTTCTTGGCGGTTACCACGGCTGGCGGTCGAGATAGATCATTTTGTGCGGGGAGAACCTTTACTCTGCACAAGGGGGATGAATCGTATCACGTAGTGTGTATATGTTAAGGCACCCACGAGGCAGTTACATACCGGTAGTAAACCCATTGCTGTCTCTGTAAGTGGCCGCACCAGAAAATACATCAATCCATTGATGCTGTCATCCATATGCAAGAATATCCGCCTCACAAGCGGTTCTTAGTAGGATGCAGCTCACCCCTTCATGCGACTCGCCCAACACCTCACGGCGCTTCGCGTGTGGTGCAAGCAATGTCTGCCTGGTCAGTGAAAACCAGACGTGCTTCGTCCCGGCATTGTAGGGATGCGAGGGTCTATGGTCATACGGCTACGACCATGCATGAGAACGAGTACACTCGCACCCCCCCCCCTCCCATCACCTCACCATGGACAGGATACGACGGTGGGCGGGCCCTCAGCTACCACGACGCCGTATCAATCCTCAGAGGAGAGCAAAGCGCTGGCGGCGACATCAGCAACACCAGCGATGGCGAGCTCAGCAGCAGCGAGAGAGCGCCGTCTGTGATCTGGCACGAGGCCTCGGCGGAGCATTTCATGTCCTACGTAGGGAGGGACGGGCATCAGCACATCGCCAATTACCCCACCCTAGCGTTTATTCAGGTGGGAGGGCACGGTGGGGGGTGTTGCCGGGGGGCTGTGGAGGTTTGGGGATCGAGGGAAGTCGGGCACACCAGAAAACAAATCAGTTCATTGAACGATATCGTCCAAACGCAAGAAAGTCCACTTCACAAGCGGTTTTTACTTTAGTACTCGCGGTACTTGGTAGGATGCAGGCTCATCCTTCGCGCGACTCGCCCAACACTTCACATTTAGCTTCGCGCTCGGGGCAGGAGATGTCTGCCTGGTCGGTGAAAACCCGACGTTGCCCTGTCCCGGCATTGAAGGGATGCGAGGCTCTAAGGTCATAGGACTACGACCGTGCAATGCATGAATCCCCCCCCGCGCACTGTCTCGAAAGGCATGCGTGGTCAATGGCCAAACGACTATTTAGTAAGGCAAGCAACTATTACGGGGGTCCATAGTTAATAGGACCTATGGTATACATACAAACCTATATATTTACTTATTTTTACTAACATTATTTGGTCCTATTTACTATGGTCCCCCGTAATAGTGAGTACCTCCCCCCCTCCCCTTCTCTCTCCCTCTCTCCATTCATTTATGTCTCTCTGCATCTCCCCTCCCCCACGCCTGGGCCACCCCCCCCCCCCCCACCCGGCGCGCCCAACCTCGCTGACCCCCCACCGCTGCTTACCATTCCGTTTGCCGGCGCGCAGGAACGAATCGCGCTCGCGCAGGAGCTGGGTGTCGGCCTGGCCTGGTGGGAGCTGGGCCAAGGCATGCCTTACTTTTTCGACCTCTTCTAGCGACAAAGCGTTTGTTGATAGGGAGAAGGGGAAAGGGAAGGGAGGCGGGGGGCGGGGGGCGGGGGGGGGGGGTGACAACGGCAGTATCACTTTTGTGGTCAAAATATTTCCGTCTGACTGACTGACTGACTGACTGACTGACTGACTGACTAACCGGACTCCTTGATCCAATACTGTGGGAATACCAAGAGTGTGTTTTACGATGTCTTCGCGATACGTAGGGTGGCACCATTGACTTTTCTCTTGAGTCAGTCTTCGGAGTGAGGTACGGAGCTCATCGAACAAGGACCGCCGTCAGCAAATGTAGGTGCTAACTCTTCTTGGCTACTCGGGGGGGGAGGGTGTACTCATTTGTTGCTTGTCTTAGCCAGTTGAACATGGACCATACACCCCTTTCGAGGGGGGGGGGGGGGGAGGGGATTGGTGTGTGTGGGGCGACCGGAAACGAAAACCTCGATCGGGAAAGCTCGCTGTTTGCGTTGGTGGATGTTGAAAGGTCACGTCTATTTTGTGGGGGCGATTATCCTGTTAGGAATACGCTAAAAGTATGCATAGCCGCCCATCCGCTAGGGGTTTGGAGACTCGAATGTTTTTGCAGGGGAGAGAGGGCGGGGTTGGGAATGGGAGTGGATGGGAAAAAGCATGTTTTTTCTCGTCGGTCATGGCGGTGGTGGCGGTGGTGGTGGCGGCGGCAATGCGGGCGGGAATCTGTCGCTACTGAAAGTAATGCTTCTATTAATAGATCTACACCGCTATTAATACTAGCAAACCCTCCAGGACAGGTGACTATTGACCCCCTCGGGGATCTTTAAGCGGGGAAAGCTTGGCAATAAAAAGAAAGGGACGGGATTCCAGCGACGACGACAAATACAGCGTCATTGCCGGATGATTCCAAGTTGGTGTCCGGGTTACATTGCAAGGAGTCGTGCGACTCAGGGTGCAGGCAGCATGACCCTACCCAAATTTTTCCGGGCGCTAGCGCTGCTCGTACGTAGGAGGCTGAAAAAAGAACAACAGACAGTATCATTGTTTTGATCGCCAGCCCGGAGTTCCAGAGGAGTTGATAGCCAGGAAGGCGGAGGGGGGGAGGGTGTACTCGATAGGAGAGATGTGCTCGACCTCATGCATGGCTGTAGTCGCATGACCAGAGACCCTCGCATCCGTACAATGCCGGACGGAGCATGTCGGGTTTTCACCGACCAGGCAGACATTCCGGCGGGGGGGGGGTGTGGGCAACGCGAATGGACAGTTTTTTTTTTTTTTTTTTGTTTTTTTTTTCCCGGTTGTTGCCGTGTCACGTCGCTGCTGCTGCTGTTGTTGTTGGGTCTGGCGGCGATGCGAGGGGGCTATTAGTAGCGAGCAAGCAGCCCGCGAGGAGGCAGAGAGTGTGAGACGAGAGGTTTTGTGCCATGTCGGCTTTCTGCCACTCGCGTGATGGCCGCGAACGGGGCTTGCGTGAGGTGACCGCGGGACGTCAAGCAACCCGCGTGGCATGCACCGAGATATCGATTCCACCGGCGGTGGTGGTGGTGGTGGTGGTGGTGTTGGTCTGCAAATCTCACCGTCACCGCTGGTGGGGACTATGTTTGGAGGTGTTACACGCGGGAGGGGGGGGAGGGGGCCCGGGCCCCTGCCCTGAATATTCTCAGGATGTGCCACGACTTTTGTTGTGCTGTGCTTTTTCTCCACGTTGGTTTGTGTGCTTAGCGTTGTTAGTTATCTGTGTATGAGTGTCTTAGTCTACATTCGGTACAAACTTGACCGGGTATGTAGTAACCGTTTGATATTAATATAAGTGTACACACGGGGATTACTTACTTTTACGGCCAAAGTGGAAGCTTGTACCAGGTATTTTTTTTCCTTCTTTTTGTCGCTTCGTGTTTCTTATCTACTGTACGGCTTTCTCTTTTGGGAAGTATCGCTCCTCTTACGTTGGCCTGTGAGGCGTGTCGAGCGGTGGGCGGGAACGTGAGGGGGGGCGTGAGGAGCAGGGCCGGAGGGGGCGCATGAATTGGGAACGGCTCGGAAGGACTATTTGAGGGTCAGCTATGTGTATCTACGTAAAATACAGTACTGCTCTTCTACCCTTATTTATATACATACCAGGTATGTATGTACTGATGTATACGGATTGGCTCGGCACCGGGGTTTGCATTATTTATGCTGGCTTTCTTTTTACTTCAGACGCAAGCGGGGAGGGTCCCTTCTTTTCGTCAAGATTTAGCGAGACAACTTGATCAACCTTTCCTATTATTATTGTCTTCGACGCGTGCTGCGGTACGCGTACGTACGTACGAACGTACGTGTCGGTGCAAACTATTAGTATGATGTGTGGGATATTCTTATCTTGAAAATGGCTATTTTGAATTTTCGATTTTTTACCGAAAATTATATTTGAAGGATACTACGAACACGATTAATATCATGAATTTCGAAAAAACGAAAGAAAAACAAAGATGTCGAGAAGAAAGCGATTTTATTTTCATTTTTTTTCTCCGGGGCATCGTTGGAAACAAACGGCGGGCGGGTCGTTTTTGTCGTGATCATTGTGACAATCGACAAGACAGTATAGTAGTAAGTATATGCACTGCTGTATATTGTTTGCAATGGAATGAAGGTGCATATATATGTGACGCCTGTAGTTCGCTTCCCGGCGTGATCCCCGATCTGCTTTATTCACCAACACTTTTTTTTTCTACATACCATTTTTTTTTTTGGCGTTGTGAGTCCATTCACCAGAAGAAGTACTATACCTTTTGGCATATATTAGTAGTAGTGCTTGGGAGTAACTTGTATGATTTCATCGGTTGGAGACCTTCCAATAGCATGGCCATCTCAAATTGCAGTTCTTGATACAACTGCAAAACACACGACGTGTACGAAGTATTGCCTTCTCGTTTCTGCTGTACTTCAAAATGTGCCTCGTATATACCAGTATACCAGGTACCAAGTATACTCGTTTACAGATTGATCGAGCTTATATTCGTGGTGACGGGACTGGTACCAACAGAACAAAAATCTACCAAAACAAGCGGGTCTTCCTAAAAAAAAAATGAGGACCCGTTCCGTTCGTATTAATACTGTACAGTATTATTGCTGTTGTTGTATGTACTCGTATTAATAATAATAATAGTGTTGCCTGGTGTAAAGTACGCAATAAATCCTCCGTGTAGTTCTGTTTATGGGCCACATGTACTCGTATGTTGTGTTCTTCACACCGTTTTTGCTATCCGTCGACATCCAGCACAACAGCACAACCAGTGTCCGTTCCGATTCTTCAACCCGTAGAGAGTGCACTCTATATATATGAATGACAGGTTAATAGTACAAGCAGTAGATGGAACAAAGGATTTTCTCGTACCACCGCAGCGAATATTACTGACGGTCCGGACAAAGGCAACACCTATTATACCTACCTACCTGTGTAACAAACGAAACTTTAAAAACTCTGATGATGACGACGTGTACTCCTGCCGGTTGTAGTTTGTGCCTTGTACTCGTACTTCTTGTAGTCTGCGCCGGCGTCCCTGGTGGTTTGGTAGGTGGTCCGCGAGCCTATCAAGATCAATTTCGTGAGTTCGAGTCTCACCGAGCGTAGGGACTTTTTCTTGCACAAAATTGATTAGCGGAAAGCGCGAGAGCGTGAGTGAGTTAGCTGTACATTCGATGAAAATCGACGAGCAGCGGGAATGCTGAACCCTATTCGCGATAAAAACTAAAAGGCACGTACCGGGGGGGAGAAGGGACGACACCTGTGACCACGGCTTGTCCAGAAGATCGCGGAGGGTAAATCCTCCTACGAGTTATTAGGTAGGAAAGTAAAAGTGATTAAAAAAAAAGAAGTCTACAGCATTTAATAATTATTAGCAGCAAGCAGTAAGTAGTAGCAGCAGCAGCAGATAGAATACTCGTACACAGTAGTAGCAGTGACTGCTGCTCTAGCAGCTGCCGTGTACTACCATGCATGCGTAGAAGAACTGCAATTAATATATGCCATCCGTCGTTTCCGCAGTCTGTACCAACCATATATATACTGCAGCTAGCTGCTGTGTAATACCTTGTGCCTAACCATGTCAAAGCAAAATGTGTACCAGGTACCAGGTACAAGTTGACCAGAGGTGAAAAAGTCGAGTACGTACGTACGTACAAAAAATGAAGAACAAATATAATGTTGTTGTTCCGCATATCATACCTACAAGAATAATAACAACCATTGTACTATGTAACTGTTCAAATGCGTTACATCTTCCTCCTGCGGTAACAAAGACGTCAAAAACCTCAAACAACGCAGGTTTTCAGGGGGATACGTAGAAGATAGAGGGAGGAGGAGACTGCCTGCGCACCCCAAAGCACCAGATACAAGGGCAAGCAAGGCGCACGCACAACGCGGACGAACGCTGGCACTTCTTCTGTGATTGCTGTAGACAGCAAGCGGGAGGATTGGGATTGCAAGCACGCTCGCGACTTTTCACTTTTCGCTCTTTGTCGTATAATAGCCTGGTAGTGGTGGTGTGGTTCGTGCTGCGAGGCATATCTCCGGGAACCAGTCTCTACCTGCTGCTGTTGCTGCTGGGAGGTGAAGCCTGACGGGTACATAGTACACGCATCGCAATGGCAGACCACTCCAACCGCTCCGGGCGAGGTGAGAGAAAGAGAGAGGGAGAGAGAGGGAGACGGTATGTGTGCCGTGCTCTCTCCCAAGGGTAGGGGACCGCATGCCCGACGCGCGGTCTCCTTCGTGGTGTATTTATAAGACGAAAAAAAAAACAGAGTTCTTTCCTTTTGAGCTTGGCTGACGCTGGCGGATATTGCCAGAACCGCGTAAATTTGAATCCCATCCCCCCGCTGACCGCGGATGACGCGCGAGAAGGGACATGTTCATAAGCAACTCTTGTGCCATTACAATCTCCGCATAAACAAGGGGCTGCTGCAATAGGGAGGGTCATACGGAACGCACTTTCTTTAACTCCTGAGTACGACTGCGGTACCCTCAAAGCGCTTGCTACTCTGCTGTATTGAGATGTGATGATCGTTTCTTGGTACGGTTGGACGCAGGTAGGATACGGCACTATGTCCGGATATATAAGGAGCATTTGTTCATCAATATTAGTATAAAAAATGTACTTTAAATTTCCGGACAGATTGGCACGATGTACCGTAGCGCACGCTACAAATTTGGACAAACGAAAAAAAAAAAATAAAACGCTACGCGAAACAACGCTAACGCTTCGTATGTCATACATTCGTACACCCAGCTGGTCTCGTGAGGCAGCCGCACTTGCTGTAACATCGGGTGGGTTGGTACTTGATCCTATCTACGGTTATAGTATAATGCTGTTGGTTCGGTGTGTGTTGCCGTAGCTGTGGGCAAGCAATGGGAACGAGAACAGCATAAACAAAACATGCTTGTGTTTTTGTCAGGCAGCCGAAATCCAAGCTCTTTCAGGACGGCGAAAAAACTCCTGTTTCTTATTGAATAGTAGTGTTGTCGGCGATCGGTCGTATATTGTTTAGTGTGCAGGATATCGTATCGTATGGTGGTACACCGACTTACCGTGCGCTGTAGATGCAGCCTTGCCGCTCGTTATTCCTTGGCTAGCTGCAGTAGCTCTCTGCCCGATGCTGCTGGTATTACCTATAGGTCCGTCAGTGGTGGTCACCGACAAAACAAGGCTCCGACATAACGTCATACCCCATATCATCTTCGTGAGTCATCTCGCGCGGTGGCTGTATCGTACCGTGCCGTACCGCAACGCAGAGGGGTGGGTGCCTACTGCTGCAGAAGGTGCATTGTGACGGCAGAGAGACCTCGTCGCGCCAGGCATACCTTCTCGTTCCCCTTGCCTCGTCCTTGCACACACCTCCAACTCCCCTGTTTAGTCCCCCTTCCATTTTGCTTACAACTCAAGCTCTGCCTACCCGCTCCGTACACCGCCCCCCCACACCCCTCGCACGCATCCACCTCCACCATCTCCACCTCGCGCAGGAAATCTCGGCGGTCTAATTGCTGCGGCCGACAACCGAGAGAATATCGACGCCGCCGCCTTGGCAACGCCACGTGGCCGAGAGCAGGGCGAAGAGAGGCAAGAAGAGAAGTGCGGGGCCGGGGAAAGCGGCGAGGCTGGTGACAGGGTGGAGGAGCTAGTGTGGAACGTCGGCTCGTACTACCGTGATGACGGTGGTGGAGAACAGCAGCAGCAACAACGCCATCCGTTGCAGCAGTACCAGACATGCGGTCCGGAGTACCGGCGGACGCTGCCGCCTTCCGCTGGAGGACCGAGCATGGCGTTCCCCGATGACGGTCTCGACGACGGGTGGGACGAGCAAGGGGTCGACATTTCGGCCCAAAGGCGTAAGGCAAGAGACTAAACACCCAGCCCAAGAAGCAATGGATAATGCAATACGCTTGAACGTTCGTTGGTATGCAAGAAACTTCCCTCCGATCCTTGCAGAAAGGTTTTACACAGAGCAACAAACGCCGACGATCGTTACTATCATCCGCCTCGACTTTCGCTTCACTGTTTTCTTCTCTCTCACCTTCTTGCCCACTCTATCTGCCTACATTGCCCCTCCTCTTCTCCGCTTTTGCTTGCCATCTCGTCGACTTCTCTTAATGTCGTAATATGTTGCTACCCCCCCCCCCCCCCCCCCCCCCCCCCCCCCCCCCCCCCCCCTCCCCCTTCGTCAGCAAGCTGTCGACGCCCACATCGCTAGTCTACGCATCGAGGCAGCCGCGATCAGGTGCAGTACGGTTTTATTATACTGCTGTGGTGCGCCATGTTTGTGTGAACCACGCGTGTTTTGAGGGTACCATTCGCCGTTTTTTTTGTCCTGTTTACGCTATCGATGCCGTCATCAATGAAGCTGTAACTGCCGTGGTTACGGGTTTAGAACCCTAACCGTATTCACCGGTAGTCATTTCTGGAGCTTCAACCTACCGTATGGCAAGTGGTGCCATGATCACGATATATCGTAGAACTAAAATTGGACCACCCACCTTGCATGACAGCAGTTGGTTGACGTGTCGTAGCGATGGTACAGGGAGCGTGATGACTTGTGGTTTACGGACACCAGCATTATTTTCGCAGGCCGCTTTTTATCGCGTGGGGGTTTGACGAGCCCGACGAAGATGTCTATTATTAGACTAAAACCATGCCGAGGAGCGTCGGAGCTGAAAAGAAGACACATTAACAAAAAAATTAAAACACACATGGGGAGGAGGAAGGGGCGCAAACATTCTTCTCGAGAAAGGCCCAAGTATGAGGCAAAGCAAAACGTTCGTATGTATAGCAAGCAATATTATAGCTTGAGGCTAGGCACAACGTACGCATGTGCAGCAATATTATAGCTTGACGTCGAGTCCACGTTCAGCAAGAAAAGCCGAGGAACTGCAACACTGCCATGCCTCCGGTAGACTATTGGGCTGACTACATGTGCCGCTGACATTAATGACAGCGCTCGAGTAATCGAAACCGATTATAACAGTTTCGTTGGCCGTAGTAGTAAAAAACCTGAAGCCCACAAAATGTACCTCGAAATGCCACCGATATTCATACAAGATTTAGCCGTATGCGTTGGACGTAGATCGTACCCTGGTGGCGCTTCTTGTATTCGAAAATTCCCTGCATTTTCCTTGCGTGGCGTGACCTGCCGTGCAGAGCCGGGAGTCATCCGGAAGTGCAGCGGAGGATGCGGGTCCTCCAGGAACAAGCAGCCCAGCGAGAGAAGGACATTGACGCCACCGCCAGTCGCCGGGTGAGACGCGTGCTTTTCCTTCGATACGCCCTTGGCTGTACGTACGTAAGGATATCGTGTGCCTCGGAGGTGGAAACCGCAGCAACTACTATTAACACGTCTTGGAAGGAATTATCCTACTAAGTACCAGGAACGTTAAGTCCATGTTGGATTTTAATTCACTGCAATTAATTATTATTGTCTTGATTCATCGAATTATTGAATTTGACCGATTCATTAATGGACTATCGGTGCGCATGATTGAATTTTATGTTTCTACCTCAGTCAACCAGGTTGTGCTTTGGTCTCTGAAAATATGTTTTACCATCTTCGGGCATGAGCTTCGTTCCGTAGCCAGAGGGCATATCTCAGCAGCATTTTGGTGCTTGACCGTCTCCTCGTGAATGCCAGGTATGATCACCCTTTTTTTCGTCTCCACCAATTTAGTGTATTGATATGTAGCATCATATTACATGTACACCATGGAAGTCTCAGCTGTCGTTTTCTGCTTCCTTTCGTTTTATACTTCATGGACCAGTCTTGCGCGTGTTGCTTTCAAGTATCCCCACCCCGTTGGGAAGCCATGTTGTACCGCGCGGTTTCCATTTATTTTTCGATGACAGGTTCGGTATCCTCCTCTCCGGCAGCAGATAAACATTGCGAGCATGTATGTGATCGAATCACGACGTTGTGAAGTAGTACATAGCGTCATGTCGGGCGCGTAAGGATACCCAAATCAGCGATCACACGCATGATTGTACGTCCATAACCGCCGCGGTGTTCGTGTACATTCCCGTGTACACCACGGTACAGTCGAGGGCAACAGAGACCTGGGACGTACGTGATACTTATTATCTGTGGGAGGTTTGAGGCATATCCCGCAGTTAGTGTACGTCTCATATTGGTGGTATAGTTGGGATGATAGGCAACACAGTAATCCGGAGAGAGGACATGCACCCTTCGTTTTCGCTGCGCTCGTTCTTCTGGCCCCTCTCTTACCGGTGAGCTCAAAATGTTGTGGTTATCGTTGTCTGCTCGTCTCTACAGAGGGATGCTGTGAAAGACCTGTACGAGATGCGGGTGCAGCACATCCATCAGGCGTACGACACGGCGATGGAGAAGGTACAAAATACCGGCAGACCGCGTCTTTCTGCGGACGTGTGTACAACACATGACGCGTCTTTTCCTCTGCTGTCCCTTCGCCGACATTTCCTTTAGGCCCTCTACTACGTACCGTCGAATAAAAAGTACTGGTATAGTCAGACTCCCATAAGCTCAACACGTAAAACTTTAGGCGACTTCGGTCTTGATGACTATCGAGATATTTCCGTATGAAGATTCGGTGCGTTGGCTTGCTTTGTTGTGAGGCATTGCATCCCAATTGCCATGTGTTTTTCTGCTAGTAGTCGTCTCAGTCCACGGAACGCCTTCTCACATCTCAGCTGGCTACACCCCCCTCCATAGCTTTGCCGGCCGACGGACTGCACCAACTAGGCTTTACATAATTACCTCTTTGCTCCTACCCCCACGTCTAACTGTCCCCTTCTTCTCCCTCCCTCCATCCCTCCATCCCTCCCACCCTCCCACCGTCTCTGATCTCTTCCACTTTATCGGTATCGGTTGTTGGTGCAAGTCCGCATCGAAGCTCCTTCGAGACGTCCAGCAGCAGATGCGAGACAATCGCTCTGGGCGCCAGGCCAGCCTCTCCCAGCCCCCTGCTAAACGTGAGGGTTGTCCTACCCGTGACATGTTCCCCGCGTATATATATCTCATGCACAGTTGTTTTCGTTGTATCTCCTGTACAGTTGTTTTCGTTGTGCGCCCTAAAGCTTTTTTTTAAACCTATGTCACCGGCGGATCGAATCTGCTACTTTCAACAAATTTCACAAAACAAGAGTGATCGTGAAGAGCTCTGTTTGCTGTTCGCGGCTTGCTGCACTCACGGCGACGCAAACCGGGTTGGCGCAAGTCATGAAAATTCTGCATGCGATACTCAAAGACTGCAATCCCAGCGGGAAACAAAAGGGCGAGCGAGCAGCAGTAGATTTGCGCTGTGCTTGTGGGTGGACAAGCTCTTGGGACGTGTTGTGATTGTTGTACGTACTACTCGCATGCGTAGTATAGCTGGAATGCCGAAACGTTCGATAGCGCCAGCGTGAGATCGATTATCGCTGGAATCAGTACTCGGTCCGACGAGCGATTCAAGGTCTTCAGGCTTTCATGGTATATACAGCTGATGCTGACGGCGGATGATAGGACCATGCGGATCCCAAGCGCAACATATCAACACTAACCAAAACGTGTTTCGTCGGCATTGTTGCGCGCCTGCCTGGCTTGAACGCTCCGTCCACCACCCAACTACTTGTTTCCACTGTCAACAACAAACAACAACAACAACAACAACAACAACAACAACAACAACATGCACGTAAGCACGTCAGGCAACCCCCCCCCCCCCCCTCCTTTCTCGCGCCTCCAAATTGCCTCTCTGCTGTCGCTGCTTTTCAGCCAAGGCATCGGGTCGAGTGACAAGGGGTGCCACCAAGAGGGGAGACATCGATCTGGACGAGAGAGGTTCAACGACCTCCACAGCCTCGATCCAGGCAGGAAACTAGGAAGTAAGTGAAGCGTTCCGTCCAAAAATCCATGAATTTTGACGGCGGTGATTCGAAGTTCTCGTTCGGACGAATATTCCCCGGAGAACGACGTGATGGTATTAAAGTTCGCTACCTTGCCAAGTTCCGAAGGCGGTTAATATACTCTACCGTTGCTTGTGTATCGTTCTGCGGCCAGGTGCTGGAACACCGTGTAATGTGCTCGCCGCGACCATGCCCTTCACCACGATGCCATGGCCGAATAACCTCGCTATCCCCACTTACGCTGTTATACCTTACGTCTACTGTAGACTTGGCCATTTCCAACGTTAACGATATCGTCTACGTCTGAATACCCTTGTAATCGTAAAACCTTTACACTGTAAGCTGACGACGGAAAGGTTAAAAGCTTGACTACACGGAAAATAAAGCCGCCCCTCCCCCCGATACATGCCTGGGAATGAGTACACCCCCCCCCACACGCACACACTGCCGTATCCCTCCTCTCAAAACGTTTCGAAATCCGACTTAAAAAGAACCTCCGTTCCGGGTCAAGGTCTCGGTCGGAAAAAACGCATGGGAGTCCGACCGAATAGCAATGCCCGTGAGCTCAGAGGGACATGAAACCGGGGCATCGGCTGCCTGCCGATCTGCAGCAGATGCCCCGTTTTCATGTCCCTTTGCGCCCACAGACATCGCCAATGGGTCGGACTCCCATGTGTCTTTTTCGACCGATACCTTGACCCGGAACGAAGGTTCTTTTTTTAGTCGGATTTTCGAAACGTGTTGAGAGGAGGGATACGGCAGGGGGGAGGGGGGGGGCTCATTCCCATGCATGCATGCGTGGGGAGGGGGGTGTACTCGACAGGAGAGATGTACTACAGTAGTAGATCCCATACATGGACGTAGTCGCATGGCATTAGAAGGGGATAATGAGTACACCCCCACCCCCCCATGCATGAATGGAAAAGACTACACCCCCGCCCCCGGCCCCCGCCCCTCCGTGCCCCTGCCGTGTCCCTCATCGCAACGCGTCTCTCAACTCCCACAGAGAAGGAACCTTCCCTCCGTGTGAAGGTTGCGGTCGGAAAAGAGGCATGGGAGTCCGACCTATTGGCAATGTCCGGGGGTACAGAAGGAGCATCGGCAGCGGCGGCGGCGGCGGCTGCGGGAGCTGTGTCAACGAGTGGGCTTCGCAGCTACCCAAGCGTCAGGGTCAGCGGCAGCCGCACGGGTGCGAGCAGTGGCAGCGCAAGTGTCAGAATCAGCACCAGCAGCGGAAGCAGCGGAAGTAGCGGTGGCGGCAACGGGGAGGCCACCCCTACCCCACGCCCAGCCCTTCCCAATGCCGACGTCGTCATGCGCGGGTCCAACAATGTCGACGACGACAGGGGTTCGCCGATCAACAGAGCTCAACGACGCGCCGGCGGCAGTGGTAGTGGCATCGGTGGCGGTGGCGGCGGTTGTGGCAGCAGCAGCAGCGGCAGCACCGGCGGAGGCGGCGGCGGTGAGGGTGGCGGTGGCGGCGGTGGACCCCCTGCCTCCCCTCGCGGCAACGGCAGCAAGAAGCGTTCCCGCACTACTGCCTATGACAAGGGGGAGGAGGAGTTGGACGCGGAGGAGCGAAGGGTACCTACGAAGCGACGGCGAGGGAACGATGGTGCCGCTATTGTTGTCGAGAGGACTACTTCTCCAGTCCTTGTCCCGCAGATGAACGACGGCGGGCTTTCAGGTCTCGTCGCCAGCAACAACAGCAGCAGCAGCAGTGACATCGTCATCGATGCGGACAACGTGTCTCCGGCGGAGGTTGTCGGCTTCCCCCTGCACCTGGGAGTTTCCCCGCCGCCGGTCGACACTCCTCGCAGCTGCTCTCCCTTGGCCGCCGCACCCACCCTGCCGCCGCCGTCACCGTCCGACTAAGGACGATATACCAGCCTGGTATAGACGATATCGTGCGGTGCGGTGAACCTCCTCCTCCTCCTCCTCCTCCTCTTCCCCCCTCCTGTTCCTCCTTTTTTTCCTCCTCCTCCTCTTTCTCAGCGTTGTAGATAGCAATACATCGTGGTTGGGGTTTGTATTCGCGTAGAGCTGGAGGAAGGTTGTTTTAGGTGGTGGTGGGGGTGGTTGTCTGAAAGTGAAATATTGAGAGTAGTGGGGGGGGGGGGGGGTATGCGCGACTACAGCACCTCAAACGAAAAATGCATGTTTCCACAAGAGAAACGTGTGACAGTCCGTAGGCCGGTTGAGGCCAGGACGAGGACAGACGACAACAACCCCAAGATGCTACTGCACTACTACTAGCAGGTATAGGGTTACTTACCGTACGGCCTACGAGGGTCATAAACAAACACTTCTAGAGTACAGAAGGAAGAGTTTGGAAAGTATGCAGTACGTCGGCGTTGTACAGAGAAGGTGAGCGTCGATGATGTGGACGGTTGCCACCGTCAGCGATGAGCGCTAGAGACGAAGCACTAGAGCCGACCTTTGGCGGTATCGCCATGTGGTGAGTTTCGGGGTGGCGGTCTTTGGAGGGCTGTGTCACCATTGTCAGGGGGCATACCCCCCAATCCGAGATGCGTTGCTGATGGGATGGTCTCGACACATTTGTTTATATCGTAAAACTGAAAACTCCCCGTGTACATGCCATAAAACTGCATTATTCTACGTATCCCAGTGCTCTTCCTTGACAAGAGCGTAGTGGGAGGGGGTGGGGGCGGGGGGGATGGGTGTTTTCCGGCGGTATAAGTATGTCTGGACCCACTCTCAAACGTAAATCGTTAGGAAAGACGCAGTGCTTTCCGCAGCCCGCGCCTGTCAATATACATGCAGGCTGGGTTTAGCAATAAGAATCAGTCCGCCAATGCCGGTTGGACAGGCACACCGCGTGTCCGATTCGTGGGCTTCGTAATAAGATAACGTACCTGGTACGATGTTCATGCGATCTCGTATGGGTGTTGCTGGTATGTGCGGAGATAGATCGACCCCGTCGGTCGCTGAAGGCTGGAATATGCATAGGTACTGTTTGGAAGGCCGTGGAGGGGATGTTCGCTTATTTTGATTCGACAACGAGGATAGAGCGGAGATCGATCGTCGACGACTCCGAGTGGGCTTGTTTGGACCCTTTCCGCGCGGTAAATGTTGTGTTTTCGAGACACAGAAGGGGGAAACCCTATGCTGGAGCTTTTACCTGGTGCCTGGTATGTTTTCTTCCATGAAAAATTAGGATGAGAAACCTCTAGAAGGGGGTGGCGTTAGAGCTGGAGGGATGGGGGGCAATTCTGAGTAGAGTCAGAGGCGAGAGAGACGTCCGGGACCGTAGCCGCACCGGAATGAGACCGGCCTCGCGCTCACGAACGACGGACTTTCCCCCCCTCCCCCAGGGGCTTTAATCTGTTGAGAGATGCACCCACCGTTTTGATGACAAGTTGCTTGGAATTAGAGTGACATAACCTTTGTTTTAGTCTCAGGGTGAATATACCCGTTAGCCGTTCGGGCACGTCAACTCGGCTGGTTTGCTAAGCCTTGCGACCGTCTGTGGCTTGTCGATGTTCGATATGGACGTGAGACGACCGTGATGGTCTGTAGTTGATATAGGAAGAAGGCGGGCGTAGGCGGCGATGGCAGGGTCCGATAGGCGATGATTTCGAGGTATATAGGCGTGACGCGTCCTATGTACGATACCTGCGGAGGTATGTATTTATATATTTTAGGCCAATAATTTGTGACTGGAGAGACTCTGTTCAATATCGTTAAAACGCCATTTGTGTTATACAGGTTAAGTATTCGTTGTATGCATACCCTGGCGATCCATGGGGTTGCGCTTCGATGTTGCATCAAGATCAGTGTGTGGGTGACTTAGTAGTAGTGTAGAGCTCGCTTAGTGAGGACCTCCAGAGGGAACAAATAGAGGTAGCCCTGTCGTAGGGCGTATCGTGCTAACTAAAGCGGTAGCGCGGAAGCCAAGGGTGGGAGGAGTGGTGGCTGTGTGTGCGCTCCTCGCGGGTCGTTGTGTTCGCCGTTTTTAGTTTTGGTTCCATGCGCGTGCGTGCCTGAAGGCATTCATGGCAGCACTTTAGCAGGCAGCATTTATTCGTTCTTGAGAGCAAAAACAGCGGGACTCAAAACAATTCCCCGGTACCACCTCGTGGTCAGTAGTGTGCTGTTGTAGTGCAAACGGGGGAGTGAATTTCGTCGTTATCCTGTGTAGCCTCGCCTTCGAGCTGTCGTAATGTCGTTAATAGTATCCATGGACGAACTATGACATATTGACGGTACGTGTCAGGTGTCGTTTCTTGCGGCGTTCGTAGTGTGTAGCTCGGGAAAGTGATGTAATTTTCGTGGGACCCCGCCCCTTGCGTTTCGGTTAGGTTAGACTGTTCCTGCCCTCCAGTAGACGTTAGACATATGTGCGCGCCTTTGCCGCCACGATGCTAGATTTTTACAATGTGCAAGTTCAGAAGCGGGAACACCAAATTATAGCAGGGAAGGGTCTTACGGGGGTGGGGGAATAGTGTACAGCGACCTTGTCTTTCCGAACATCGCGTTAGGCGGCGATAGTATAATAGCAGGGAGAGGTGGTGAAGCTTCTGACGCCCTAAAGTACGTTTGGAACGTCATCGTTAAACGTTTTATAGAAATAGAAGGCGAGGGGGGTGCGTAGAGAAATGGAGGTGGGCAGGACGGGCACGCGAAGCAGAGCTCCCGCGATCATGTTTAGGTGAAACGTTTTACAGACAAAGAGAGATGGGGAAGTTTCTCGCTCCCTGAAGTACCCTGGGAAACCAACCGATAGGCGCTCATACATATCAGGTATAGAGAGGAAAGACGTGCCTTCACCTATGAGCGGGAGTTTGCCTCAGTTCTTTGTGCCACCTATCCTCTGCCAATGCCTCGCTTGAATAATGTTTGAGGATCACCGGCATGGTGCGCGAAAGGAGTTGGTGCCTCGTAGGAACAAAAACGGTAAAGGAGGGGATGTAATCTTGTCTTGTATGAGCGAAAGGGGGACGGGAGTCGACGTTTGTCCTCGGCGCCAGACTATGTCTGTTTTATATTGAGATTTACCCTGTGTTTTTTTTCCTTACTCTAACTCGGGGTTCAACACCGGGAGCCTCTGCTGCATTTTCTCCAGATGCCGTTTTGGTCTAGGTAAATATCTGCTGTGGTGGTATTTTCCACAAGAATTGTGCGCTCGATGACGTCACACCGCGACGCAGCTTACGAGATAACGTGCCGGGGTACGTGCCGGGGTGGGCGTTGTGTGCGTGGGCGGGGGCGTTGCTAGGTTTTGTTTTTGCTTTTTTGTTCAGGGCTCCTTACCTGTGGAGTTTTGCTGGATCAGGCCTGCCGGGGAAAGCGGGGAAGTACTTTGGTGCTCCCTGTAGTTCATCCTACCGAGCCGTTCGTGACGGAGGGTTGGAGCCCGTTAGTATGACGCTACGCGCGATTTTATTGTTTTGGTTGGCGGTCATGAAGGGGGGAGGGCGGGGGAGAAGGCTGAGATGGAGGATGGGGGGGGGGGCAACCAGGCATAGGCCTATTTGCGCTAAACGTTGCCTATATTTCCTGGGATAAGTTTAGTGAATGAAATAGTTGCGCCCTGGTATGCCCGTCCGAGAGCAATCTCGTGTGCTTAAAAAACACCCCAGCTATGGATCCCCCTAATGCGTTGTGAACGGTGAACAGAACCTTGGTACCACTGGGCGGGAGGTTGTGAATAGCGCTAACAACCTGCCACTGACGCTCGGCACGAACCTTGCTGGGATGTGATACTTGTTTGTTTTGAGACCTTCCTCCAGACAATTTGCCGCATACTCCAGGTACAAAACATAAATAAATACCAGGTACGTACGTATTCAGAAAGGAATTTAGCAACTGAAGATCATGTTCATGACGCGCGAAATCGTACTCGGGCGGGGTTTGGTCGACACGATGTATGAGCATTCTGCTTTCGCTGCTGGCACTCCTGTGATCGAATAAAGAGGCAGAAGCAAGACTTAAACCGACATATTCAGTTTTCTGGTGTTGTTGAATATTACAGTTTGCCGTTCCGTGTCTTGTTGACATAACGCTTTGCTCGTGCAAGTTAGACTGACCCTTAGCCCAAGAATGCCTCAGGAACGTTCACCGGGGCTGAAATTCTGGTCGTCTCTTAAAAAATAGCTTAAGAAGCAGGTCTTAGGTACGGTTCTCTAGCGCAACTGTTCCGCCGCTTTTAACCCTCCACGACGATCGGGTAACAGGGTGAATGGGCGGGGGGATCTAATAGATGAATACACCGACCGGCGTCATCAGTGACAACGGGATCCGACAGGCTTAAGACAGCATTCGAACTATTGTAGCTGTTGTTCTGGATATCCTCAGACGAGCCACATATCTTTCTCCAGCCTGTACCAGCAAAGAGCCGTTTTTTTTTTGGATCACCGGAAAACCGCCCATCCTCCCGACACAATGTTTGCCATCAATGCTGTTTGCTTAACGCTCGGCTGTCCGATAGTGCCAGCCGACGAGCGAATGAGAACTGCTGTACTGTAGCGCCTCCTTGGTTCGTAGGGTTTATGTAGATCACACACACGCGCAGGGCGCACTGCCGGACCGACGGCAGGAGAAACACGCTATCTCGTGTGGCGTTGAAAATTGACATCACCAGGGAAGAAAAACGACACAAAAACGAGCAAGCGCTCCCGCAGAAACAGCTGCTAAGAGAAGCAACAAGAAGAAAACTACCACGGGCCTGCCCCTGCTGGGCGAGAGGGGAAAACCCATTTTTTCTTGAAGGAACAGCGTTTTTGTTTTCAGTTGCATCGACTAAAAATACGGTCTCGCCTTCCCAGGCGTACGTACTGTAGAGGTGAAGTTTTGGTTATTTTTTTATTTGTGTGCGAGGTGCACGTTCTTTCTTACACCTGTCCAAACGACGAAAACCCACCCACGGACACGTGCACGGCACAGGTACGGTCGCATTCTACAACTGAGCTGCAAAAAACGGACGTTAAATATCACTACTGTACGTACCTTCCGTGAAAAAGCAAAGGAAGCTTGCGGTGGTGATCTACAGAAGCGCAGAGTCTAAGGAACGCGGCGAGGGGCCTTTACCACCGCAACGAACGCCGACGCGCCAACACGAAAAGCAGCGCGTAGCATACGTGCGACAGCACTTGCCTACAGCGTGCCGAGGAGAAAGTTAGCCCCTTATGAAAGTTTTTTATCAGTCTCTCGTGCGAGTAGCGGGTTTTTCGTCAGCGATTTTATCCAGCGATTGAATAATTTCACCTCCAATATGTTTTGTCGCATTGGCACCGCTATACAACAGTGGTGTTTTGAATACTTTGGTTGGCGTTTTTCTTCGTCGATTGTATTGTTCCGCTCGAGGATGTCGTGTCATTTGAGCGCTAACAGCAACATGTTGTCACCAGTAGTAGTATGCTAGCACATTCACCGAACCCTGCGTGTCAAAAAGGGCAATGCTGCCGTATTGCGCGACAAAACCTGTTTATTCCAACGAACGCCTAAGCAGAGATGGTATCAACCTGGCACACGGCAGGGGCATTGCCACCACGAAAAATGAACAAAGAAAGGAAAAAACAAAAAAAAACTCTCTGTGAGTCGTTTTTTGCCAAACGCCTCCACCAAAACCCTCTTTCTCTCAGGAGCAATTCCACGCCGTGGTGGGGACACGAATATGGCGCAAGACGCAGGAAAAAAAAAAACGAAACAAACCGACGGGTTTCGTGCTTCATGCTCAGCTGCATCGTTTTCGTCGGTGTGCGCAGGGGTATGTCTGGCTGGAGTCCAAAATCGACCGCCTTGCGTCTCACAAAATATTTTCAACTGAATTTCTCGGTGATGAAGTACCAAAACATTCTGGGGGGGAGGGGGGAGGGGGCGCCCCCCGACTCCCGACCTCGCTGCCACCGCAGCTCATTTCGTCTCCTGTTTTCTCCCGCATTAGGCGACACGTACTGGGAACGACAAATGTTCAGGCTCGATCAAGGGGGGTACATACCGTGGTCTGTTCGGCGTCCATCCTCGCTCCACAATAGCCCGCCACCAAAGCAGCAGTCGTTTTGTATGTTTTCGTTAAGAACAACCGGCGAAAATCCCTTTGCGGCGTTTCTTTCTTGGCTAAGTAGCTCTAAACAGCTTACCGAGGACATACGTAGGGGGCGACGTGAACTGGAGAGCGCGACGGAGTAGACGGGAAAAAAAAAACAACTGCTCCGGGATCAAGCGAGGGACCTTTGCACAGTGATTGAGTTCCCGGACGTTTTTTGCTTTGCCTAGGGCTTATCGACACCGGTTGCGAGTCTAGGGCGGGTATTCGGGGAAAATGTCTGCTTGGTGTCCAAAACAGTTTCTATTGGGGTGATAGGTGGGGTTAGGACCAACTTTAGGACCGGTATGGTGAGGAAATGACTGCTGGGCGTCTATCGTACGCCTGGGTATGAATTAGTTGGGTCGTTTCGGCCATGCGGCCCTCATCCCATCCGGTTGTTTTCGTACATCGGGTATTTCTCAGCTGGGGCCTTCTGGCGAGAGAGAATGGCGGCGGCTACGTATTGGGAGGCTGCAACACAACGCTAGGTCTCCGTTTTCAACGATTTCAAACCTGTATAAACCGGCCAGGAAGTTGTCGGGGCACTTTTCGACAAAACCCGTACAAAAATAGTTGTCGTGCTCGTGTATGTGTGCACCATACAGGCTGGTTCAAGTTACACGACGGAAATGTATTGCCCAACCAAAGTCCACACCGTTTTTTTTTGTCAAACTGTGAAAGTTTGCTAACGGCTTGTAGGAGTCCTTATGAGCACCTGGCGAGACGGGGGGGGGGGGGGGGGGGGAGCGGGGGGGGGGGGGGGGGCAAGGTCGTTTTTTTTGTTGCCCGATTTTTCGTTTTTGGTTTTGTTCGGCCAAATGTGGACCACCTCATATGAACCAATTATTTTCGGGTAAAATAAACAAAATACACAAAAAGCCTGGCGTCAGTCCTTCGGGAAGGACGCAAATAATACTTGTACAAAGTTCCAGGGTCTTCTCTAAGACGCCCCGTAGATATTCGGAATTTTGTGCGGAAAAAGTGAAAAAAAAACATAGATTTTGCCTTGTCGTACTCAGTTTCAGTATTGGATCGATTTTTGTAGACGTATTTTGCTCAATAATGCACATAAGAAGGTCAGATATTCGATGTTTCGCGCGAAAATATGTAAAGACATTCCTTGGAGTACCTGGAGCCTGAGCTGTCAGAAAAAAGAAGAAATAAAACACTTCTTCCTGTGGAAACGCCCGCCTGTTACTGACCTGACCGCATGTAAGACCCGCGGTTGGTCCAGGCACATTTTCGCCACGCATTAGCGCCATTTCCAGGACCTCAATTAAAACCCCCCCGACCATGTCACCCTCTTCCGCTAATGATAGCGGTCAGTATGATACCAAGTATGTGCCATTCGAGTAGATGTTGCTGCCGGCATTCGTGAGGGAGAGAATTTCCGTCTTTCAACATCAACCAGCTCGTAGCTGGGGACAAAAAGGCATGAGGGATGCAAGGCCTCCGACTCGCACTTTCTGTCGAGCTAAGCATTGCCTTTTTCCGTTGTGCGGAGAGGTTAGGCGAACGCGGCCTAAGACCGATCGATGGGGACCTTCGGAAGCTGCTTCAAAGCGATATCTCAGCGGCGAAAGAAATGTATAAAACTCACGCATCCCTTCCGAGACGGAGCGACGAGCGGGGGGGGGGGGGGGGGTATTACTACGTAATAGGTTATACGGCAGCGAAAAACACTTGGAATATAATCATCGGCGCATATGGGGCACAGCATAAAGCACCATAGCCGCTTCGTAGCGGGATGATCTGTACCTGTCGAGGCCCACGTAGCCGGCGCGACGAGTAAAAAGCGTTCCGGTTCGAAGGCATGCGTACCTTGACTGGACCTCTCTCCCCCCCCCCCCCCCCCCCCCCCCCCCCCCCCCCCCCCCACACGCCCGACCGGCCGACCGTCGCTGCTGCCGCCATCGCTCGTTTAGTCTGACATGCTCTCCGGTTGTAGGCGACACGCAACAGAAACATTAATCGCACGGACTCGACGAGAAAGGGCGCATCATCCTGTGGTGCAATCGACGTCCATCCCTGCCCGCCACTCCGCCACGATCGCAGCAGGAAGAGGCGTTTGGGTACGTGAGTTTTCGTGATAATTCCCGTGGAAACCTCGGGGGGCGTTTCCTCCTTGCCTACGAGTTGCTTGGTATAGTGCGAAAAAAAGCTCACTGAGGACGTACGTAGAGGGTGACCTGTACTGGAGAATGCAACATATTGTAGTACAATACATGCAGCAGTATCGGACAGCTGCCAAGAACATAATCACTAAAAGAGGCCAGGTCGAGAACTGCATAAACATGATCTATTCGGGAGTCTATATGCTGAAGTTAGTGTACAAATCATCCATTCTCCACCAAGAAATCGACCCCTGGACCAGTTTCGCCGTTTCTTACCAGGCGTCCTGTAGTGTGGACGGAAACGTAAAGGCTCGAGGGCCAAGCTCGTGTCCTACTGCTGTAGTGACGAAAAGCCACGAGACGGGGGGATAATCAGGCGTTTTTAACACCGTTTATGAGTGTCTTAGTCTACATTCGGTACAAACTTGACCGGGCATGTAGTAACCGTTTGATATTAATATAAGTGTACACACGGGGATTACTTACTTTTACGGCCAAAGTGGAAGCTTGTACCTGGTATTTTTTTCCCTTCTTTTTGTCGCTTCGTGTTTCTTATCTACTGTACGGCTTTCTCTTTTTGGGAGTATCGCTCCTCTTATGTTGGCCTGTGAAGCGTGTCGAGCGGTGGGCGGGAACGTGAGGGGGGCGTGAGGAGCAGGGCCGGAGGGGGCGCATGAATTCGGAACGGCTCGGAAGGACTATTTGAGGGTCAGCTATGTGTATCTACGTAAAATACAGTACTGCTCTTCTACCTATATTTATATACATACCAGGTATGTATGTACTGATGTATATGGATTGGCTCGGCACCAGGGTATGCATTATTTATGCTGGGTTTTTTTTTACGTCAGACGCAAGCGGGGAGGGTCCCTTCTTTTCGTGAAGATTTAGCGAGACAACTTTATCAACCTTTCCTATTAATATTGTCTTCGACGCGTGCTGCGGTACGCGTGCGTACGTACGTACGAACGTACGTGTCGGTGCGAACTATTAATATGATGTGTGGGATATTTTTATCTTGAAAATGGCTATTTTGAATTTTCGATTTTGTACCGAAAATTATATTTGAAGGATACTACTAACACGATTAATACCATGAATTTCGAAAAAAAAAAACGAAAAAAAAAAAAAATGCCTAGAAGAAAGCGATTTTATTTTCATTTTTTGTCCGGGGCATCGTTGGAAACAAACGGCGGGCGGGTCGTTTTTGTCGTGATCACTGTGGCAATCGACAACACTGAAAGTAAGTATATGCACTGCTGTATATTGTTTGCAATGGAATGAAGGTGCATATATATGTGACGCCTGTAGTTCGCTTCCCGGCGTGATCCCCGATCTGCTTTACTCACAAAACACTTTTTTTTTCTACTTTTTTTTTTTTTTTTTTTTGCGTTGTGAGTCCATTCACCAAAAGTACCATACCTTTTTGGCATATATTAGTAGTAGTGCTTGGGAGTAACTTGTATGATTTCATCGGTTGGAGACCTTCCAATAGCATGGCCATCTCAAATTGCAGTTCTTGATACAGCTGCAAAACACACGACGTGAACGAAGTATTGCCTTCTCGTTTCTGCTGTACTTCAAAATGTGCCTCGTATATACCAGGTACCAAGTATACTCGTTTACAGATTGATCGAGCTTATATTCGTGGTGACGGGATTATTATTGGTACAAACAAAAATCTACCAAAAACAAGCGGGTCTTCCTAAAAAAAAAATGAGGACCCGTTCCGTTCGTATTAATACTGTAGTAGTGTACTACTGTAAATACTGACTGTAGTCTACGCCGGCGTCCCCGGTGGTTTGGTAGGTGGTCCGCGAGCCTATCAAGATCAATTTCGTGAGTTCGAGTCTCACCGAGCGTACTACTATTAATAGCAGGGACTTTTTCTTGCATAAAATTGATTGGCGGAAAGCGCGAGAGCGTGAGTTAGCTGTACATTCAATGTAAATCGACGAGCAGTGGGGATGCTGAACCCTATGCGCTATAAAAACTAAAAGGCACGTACCGGGGGGGAGAAGGGACGACACCTGTGACCACGGTTTGTCCAGAAGATCGCGGAGGGTAAATCCTCCTACGAGTTAGGCTGGAAAATAAAAGTGATAAAAAAAAAAGAAAAAAAGTCTACAGCATCAGCAGCAGCAGCAGCAGCAGCAGCAGCAGCAGCAGCAGATGGAAAAATCGTACACAGCAGTAGCAGTGACTGCTGCTCTAGCAGCAGTACCACGGCAGCAGCAGTACGTACTACCATGCATGCGTAGAAGAACTGCAATTAATGTATGCCATCCGTCGTTTCCGCAGTCTGTACCAACCATATATATACAATACTGCAGCTAGCTGCTGTATAATACCTTGCAAAATGTATACCAGGTACCAGCTACAAGTGGAGAGTACGTACGTACGTACAAAAAATGAAGAACAAATAAATGTTGTTGTTGTTCCGCATATCATACCTACAAGCAGTAGAACAACCATTGTACTATGTAACTGTTCAAATGCGTTACATCTTCCTCCTGCAGTAACAAAGACGTCAAAAACCTCAAACAACGCAGGTTTTCAGGGGGATACGTAGAAGATAGAGGGAGGAGGAGATTGCCTGCACACCCCGAAGCACCAGATACAAGGGCAAGCAAGGCGCACGCACAACGCGGACGAACGCTGGCACTTCTTCTGTGATTGCTGTAGACAGCAAGCGGGAGGATTGGGATTGCAAGCACGCTCGCGACTTTTCACTTTTGGCTCTTTGTCGTACAAAAGCCTGGTGGTGGTGGTGTGGTTCGTGCTGCGAGGCGTATCTCCGGGAACCAGTCTCTACCTGCTGCTGCTGCTGCTGCTGTTGGGAGGTGAAGCCTGACGGGTACATAGTACACGCATCGCAATGGCAGACCACTCCAACCACTCCGGGCGAGGTGAGAGAAAGAGAGAGGGAGAGAGAGAGGGTCGGTATGTGTGCCGTGCTTTCTCCCAAGGGTAGGGGGACCGCATGCCCGACGCGCGGTCTCCTTCGTGGTGTATTTATAAGACGAAAAAAACAGAGTTCTTTCCTTTTGAGCTTGGCTGACGCTGGCGGATATTGCCAGAACCGCGTAAATTTGAATCCCAACCCCCCGCTGACCGCGGATGACGCGCGAGAAGAGACATGTTCATAAGCAACTCTTGTGCCATTACAATCTCCGCACAAACAAGGGGCTGCTGCAATAGGGAGGGTCATACGGAACGCACTTACTTTAACTCCTGAGTACGACTGCGGTACCCTCAAAGCGCTTGCTACTCTGCTGTATTGAGATGTGATGATCGTTTCTTGGTACGGTTGGACGCAGGTAGGATACGACACTATGTCCGGAAATATAAGGAGCATTTTTTCATCAATATTAGTATCAAAGTGTACTTTAAATTTACGGACAGATTGGCACCATGTACCGTAGCGCACGCTACAAATTTGGACAAACGAAAAAACGCTACGCGAAACAACGCTAACGCTTCGTATCTCATACATTCGTGCACCCAGCTGGTCTCGTGAGGCAGCCGCACCTGCTGTGACATCGGGTGGGTTGGTACTTGATCCTATCTACGGTTATAGTATAATGCTGTTGGTTGGGTGAGTGTTGCCGTAGCTGTGGGCAATGGGAACGAGAACAGCATAAGCAAAACATCCTTGTGTTTTTGGTCAGGCAGCCGAAATCCAAACTCTTTCAGGACGGCGAAAAACTCCTGTTTCTGATTGAATAGTAGTGTTTTCGGCGATCGCGTCGTAAATAGTTTAGTGTGCAGGATATCGTATCGTATGGTGGTGCACCGACTTACCGTGCGCTGTAGATGTAGCCTTCCCGCTCGTTATTCCTTGGCTAGCTGCAGTAACTCTCTGCCCGATACTGTTGGTATTACCTATAGGTCCGTCAGTCGTAGCTACCGACAAAACAAATCTGCGACATAACGTCATCCCCTCATCATCTTCGCGAGTCATCTCGCACGGTGGCTGTACCGTACCGTACGGCAACGCAGAGGGATGGGTGCCTACTGCTGCAGAAGGCGCATTGTGACGGCAGAGAGAAACGGACTTCCCTCGTCGCGCCAGGCATACCTTCCCGTTCCCCTTGCCTCCTCCTTGCATACAATTCCAACTTCCCTGTTTAGTCCCCCCTCCACTTTGCTTACAACTCAAGCTCTCCCTACCCGCACCTTACACCGCCCCCCACACCCCTCGCACGCATCCACCTTCACCATCTCCACCTCGCCCAGGATATCTCGGCGGTCTAATTGCTGCGGCCGACAACCGAGAGAATATCGACGCCGCCGCCTTGGCAACGCCACGTGGCCGAGAGCAGGGCGAAGAGAGGCAAGAAGAGAAGTGCGGGGCCGGGGAAAGCGGCGAGGCTGGTGACAGGGTGGGGGAGCTGGTGTGGAACGTCGGCTCGTACTACCGTGATGATGGTGGTGGAGAACAGCAGCAGCAACAACGCCATCCGTTGCAGCAGTACCAGACATGCGGTCCGGAGTACCGGCGGACGCTGCCGCCTTCCGCCGGAGGACCGAGCATGGCGTTCCCCGATGACGGTCTCGACGACGTGTGGGACGAGCAAGGGGTCGACATTTCGGCCCAAAGGCGAAAGGCAAGAGAATAAACACCCAGCCCAAGAAGCAATGGATAATGCAATACACTTGAACGTTCGTTGGTATGCAAGAAACTTCCCTCCGATCCTTGCAGAAAGGTTTTACACAGAGAAATAAACGCCGACGATCGTTACTATCATCGGCCTCGGCTTTCGCTTCACTGTTTTCTTCTCTCTCACCCTCTTGCCCCCTCTATCTGCCTACATTGCCCCTCCTCTTCTCCGTTTTTGCTTGCCATCTCGTCGACTTTTCTTAATGTCGTAATACGTTGACTATGTTGACCCCCCATCCCCCCCGCCCCCCCCCCCCCCCCCCCCCCCCCCCCCTCGTCAGCAAGCTGTCGAGGCGCATATCGCTAATCTACGCAACGAGGCAGCCGCGATCAGGTGCAGTACGGTGTTATCATACTGCTGTGATGCGCCATGTTTGTGTGAACCACGTGTGTTTTGAGGGTACCGTTCGCCGTTGTTTTGTTGTTGTTCTTCGTACCGTCCTGTTTACGCTATCGATGCCGTCATCAATGAAGCTGTAACTGCCGTGGTTACGGGTTTAGCACCCTAGCCGTATTCACCGGTAGTCATTTCTGGAGCTTCAACCCTCGGTATGGCAAGCGGTGCCATGATCACGATATATCGTAGAACTAAAATTGGACCGCCCACCTTGCATGACAGCAGTTGGTTGACGTATTGTCGCGATGGTACAGGGAGCGTGATCAGTTGTGGTTTACATACACCAACATTTTTTTCGCAGGCCGCTTTTTATCGCTTGGGGGTTTGACAAGCCTTACGAAGATGTCTATTAATAGACCAAAACCATGCCGAGGAGTGTCGGAGCTGAAAAGAAGACACAAAAACAAAAAATTAAAACACACATGGGGAGGAGGAAGGGGCGCGAACATTATTCTCGAAAAAGGCCTAATAAGTATGCGGCAAAGCAAAACGTTCGTACGTATAGCAATACTATAGCTTGAGGCTAGGCAAAACTTGCGCATGTACTGCAATATTATAGCTTGACGTCGAGTCCACGTTCAGCAAGCGAAGCCCAGGAACTGCAACACTGCCATGCCTCCGGTAGATTATTTGGCTGACTATATGTGGCGCTGATATCAATGACAGCGCTCGAGTCATCGAAACCGAGTCATCGAAACCGATTATAATAGTTTCGTTGGCCATGGTGGTAAAATCCTGAAAGCCCATAAAATATACCTCAAGATGCTACCGATATTCGCACAATATGCGTTGGACGTAGATCGTACCCTGGTGGCGCTTCTTGTATTCGAAAATCCCCTGCATTTTCCTTGCGCGGCGTGACCTGCCGTGCAGAGCCGGGAGTCATCCGGAAGTGCAGCGGAGGATGCGGGTCCTCCAGGAACAAGCAGCCCAACGAGAGAGGGACATTGACGCCCACGCCAGTCGCCGGGTGAGACGCGTGCTTTTCCTTCGATACGCCCTTGGCTGTACGTACGTAAGGATATCGTGTGCCTCGGAGGTGGAAACCGCAGTAACTATTATTAACACGTCTTGGAAGGAATTATCCTACTAAGTACCAGGAACGTAAGTCCATGTTGGATTTTAATTCACTGTAATTAAGTATTATTGTCTTGATTCATCGAATTGTTGAATTTGACCGATTCATTAATGGACTATCGGTGCGCATGATTGAATTTTATGTTTCTATCTCAGTCAACCAGGTTGTGCTTTGGTTTCTGAAATGATTTTTTACCATCTCCGGGCATGAGCTTCGTTCCGTAGCCAGAGGGCATATCTCAGCAGCATTTTGGTGCTTGACCGTCTCCTCGTGAATGCCAGGTATGATTACCCTTTTTTTCGTCTCCACCAATTTAGTGTATTGATATGTAGCGTCATATTATATGTACACCATGGAAGTCTCAGCTGTCGTTTTCTGCTTTCTTTCGTTTTATACTTCATGGACCAGTCTTGCGCGTGTTGCTTTCAAGTATCCCCACCCCGTTGGGAAGCCATGTTGTACCGCGCGGTTTCCATTTATTTTTCGATGACAGATTCGGTATCCTCCTCTCCGGCAGCAGATAAACATTGCGAGCATGTATGTGATCGAATCACGACGTTGTGATGTAGTATATAGTGTCATGTCGGGCGCGTAAGGATACCGAAATCAGCGATCACACGCATGATTGTACGTCCATAACCGCCGCGGTGTTCGTGTACATTCATTGTACACCACGGTACAGTCGAGGGCAACAGAGACCTGGGACGTACGTGATACTTATTATCTGTGGGAGGTTTGAGGCATATCCCACAGTTAGTGTACGTCTCATATTGGTGGTATAGTTGGGATGATAGACAACACAGTAATCCGGAGAGAGGACATGCACCCTTCGTTTTCGCTGCGCTTGTCCTTTTGGCCCCTCTCTTACCGGTGAGCTCAAAATGTTGTGGTTCTCGCGATCGTTGTCTGCTCGTCTCTACAGAGGGATGCTGTGAAAGACCTGTACGAGATGCAGGCGCAGCGCATCCATCAGGCGTACGACACGGCGATGGAGAAGGTGCAAAATATACCGGCAGACCGCATCTTTCTGCGGACGTGTGTACAACACACGACGCGTCTTTTCCTCTGCTGTTCCTTCGCCGACATTTCCTTTAGGCCCTCTACTACGTACGGTAGGTTAAAAAGTACCGTCAGATTCCCATAAGCTCAACACGTAAAACTTTAGGCGGCGACACTTGATGGCTATCGAGATATTTCCGTATGAAGATTCATGGCGTTGGCTTGCTTTGTTGTGAGGTATTGCGTCCCAATTGCCATGTGTTTCTCTGCTAGTAGTCGTCTCAGTCCACGGAACGCCTGTTCGCATCTCAGCTGGCTACACCCCCCTCCATAGCTTTGCCGGCCGGCGGACTGCACCAACTAGGCTTCACCTAATTACCTCTTCGCTCCTACCCCCACGTCTAACTGTCCCCTTCTCCTCCCTCCCTCCATCCCTCCATCCCTCCCACCCTCCCACCGTCTCTGATCTCTTCCACTTTGGCGGTATTGGTTGTTGGTGCAAGTCCGCATCAACGCTCCTTCGAGACGTCCAGCAGGAGATTGATGCGAATCGCCCTGGGCACCAGGCCAGTCTCTCCCGCCCACCTGCCAAACGTGAGGGTTGTCCTACCCGTGACATGTTCCCCGCGTATATACCTCACGAGCAGTTGTTTCGTTTTGCGCTGCAAAAATTATTTTGAAACCTGTGCCACCGGCGAATCCAATCTGCTACCTTCAACTAGTTTCACAAAGCAAAAGCGATCGTGAAGAGCTCTGTTTGCTGTTCGCGACCGGGTTGGTGCAAGTCATGAAAATCCTGCATGCGATACTCAAAGACTGCAATCCTAGCGGGAAACAAAAGGGCGAGCGAGCAGTAGATTTGCGCTGTGCTTGTGGCTGGGCACGCTCTTGGGACGTGTTGTGATTGTTGTACGAACTACTCGCTTGCGTAGTATCGCTGGAATGCCGAAACGTTCGATAGCGCCAGCGTGAGATCGATTATCGCTGGAATCAGTACTCGGCCCGACGAGCGATTCAAGGTCTTCAGGCTTTCATCGTATATACAGCTGATGCTGACGGCGGATGATAGGACCATGCGGATCCCAAGTGCAACAGATCAACACTAACAAAAACGTGTTTCGTCTGTATCGTTGCGCGCCTGCCTGGCTTGAACGCTCCGTTCCACCACCCAACTACTTGCTTCCATTGTCAGCAACAGCAACAACAACAACATCATGCACATAAGCACGTCACCCCCCCCTCCTCCTCCTTATCGCGCCTCCAAATTGCCTCTCTGCTGTCGCTGCCTTTCAGCCAAGGCATCGGGTCGAGTGACAAGGGGTGCCACCAAGAGGGGAGACATCGATCTGGACGAGAGGTTCAACGACCTCCACAGCCTCGATCCAGGCAGGAAACTAGGAAGTGAGTGAAGCGTTCCGTCCATTATCCATGAATTTTGACAGCGGTGATTCGACGTGTCGTTTGCACGAATAGTCCCCGGAGAATGATGTAATGGTATTAAAGTCCGCTACCTTGCCAAGTTCCGAAGGCGGTTAATATACTCTGCCGTTGCTTGTGTATCGTTCGGCGGCCAGGTGCTGGAACACCGTGTATTGTGCTCGCCGCGACCATGTCCCTCACCACAATTCAATGACCGAATAACCTCGCTATCCCCACTTACGCTGTTATACCTTACGTCTACTGTAGACTTGACCATTTTCAACGTTAACGATGTCGTCCATGTCTGAATACCCTTGTAATCGTAAAACCTTCACAGTATAAGCTGACGACAGAAAGGTTAAAAGCTTGACTACACGGAAAATAAAGCCGCCCCTCCCCCCCCATGCATGCCTGGGAATGAGTACACCCCCGCACACACGCACACACTGCCGTATCCCTCCTCTCAAAACGTTTCGAAAATCCGACTTAAAAAGAACATCCGTTCTGGGTCAAGGTCTCGGTCGGAAAAACGCATGGGAGTCCGACCGAATAGCAATGCCCGTGAGCTCAGTGGGACACGAAACCGGGGCATCGGCTGCCTGCCGATCTGCAGCCGATGCCCCGTTTTCATGTCCCTTTGAGCCCACAGACATCGCCAATGGGTCGGACTCCCATGTGTCTTTTTCGACCGATACCTTGACCCGGAACTAAGGTTCTTTTTTTAGTCGGATTTTCGAAACCTGTTGAGAGGAGGGATACGGCAGGGGGGAGGGGGGGGGCTCATTCCCATTCACGCATGCGTGGGGAGGGGGGTGTACTCGACAGGAGAGATGTACTACAGTAGTAGATCCCATACATGGCCGTAGTCGCATGGCATTAGAAGGGGATAATGAGTACACCCCCCACCCGCCCATGCATGAATGGAAAAGACTACACCCCCGCCCCCGGCCCCCGCCCCTCCCTGCCGTGTCCCTCCTCTCAACACGTCTCTCAACTCCCACAGAGAAGGAACCTTCCCTCCGTGTGAAGGTTACGGTCGGAAACGAGGCATGGGAGTCCGACCTATTGGCAATGTCCGGCGGCGCAGAGGGGGAATCGGCAGCGGCGGCGACTGCGGGAGCTGGGTCAACGAGTGGGCTTCGCAGCTACCCAAGCGTCAGGGTCAGCGGCAGCCGCACGGATGCGAGCAGTGGCAGTGCAAGTGTCAGGATCAGCACCAGCAGCGGAAGCAGCGGTGCGGTGGCGGCAACGGGGAGGCCACCCCTACCCCACGCCCAGCCCTTCCCAATGCCGACGTCGTCATGCGCGGGTCCAACAATGTCGACGACGACAGGGGTTCGCCGATCAACAGAGCTCAACGACGCGCCGGCGGCGGTGGTAGTGACATCGGTGGCGTTGGCGGCGGTTGTGGCAGCAGCAGCAGCGGCGGCACCGGTGGAGGCGGCGGCGGTGAGGGTGGCGGTGGCGGTGGTGGACCCCCGGCCTCCCCTCGCGGCAACGGCAGCAAGAAGCGTTCCCGCGCTACTGCTTGTGACAAGGGGGAGGAGGGGTTGGACGCGGAGGAGCGAAGGGTACCTACGAAGCGACGGCGAGGGAACGATGGTGCCGCTATCGTTGTCGCGAGGACTGCTTCTCCAGTCCTCGTCCCGCAGATGAACGACGGCGGGCTTTCAGGTCTCGTCGCCAGCAACAACAGCAGCAGCAGTGACATCGTCATCGATGCGGACAACGAGTCTCCGGCGGAGGTTGTCGGCTGCCCCCTGCACCTGGGAGTTTCCCCCCGCCGCCGGCCGACACTCCTCGCAGCTGCTCTCCCTTGGCCGCCGCACCCGCCCTGCCGCCGCCGTCACCGTCCGACTAAGGACGATATACCAGCCTGGTATAGACGATATCGTGCGGTGCGGTGAACCTCCTCCTCCTCCTCCCTCCTCCCCCTCCTTTTCCTCCTCCTTTTCCTCCTCCTCCTCTTCCTCAGCGTTGTAGATAGCAATACATCGTGGTTGGGGTTTGTATTCGCGTAGAGCTGGAGGAAGGTTGTTTTAGGTGGTGGTGGGGGTGGTTGTCTGAAAGTGAAATATTGAGAGTAGTGGGGGGGGGGGGGGGTATGCGCGACTACAGCACCTCAAACGAAAAATGCATGTTTCCACAAGAGAAACGTGTGACAGTCCGTAGGCCGGTTGAGGCCAGGACGAGGACAGACGACAACAACCGCCAAGATGCTACTGCACTACTACTAGCAGGTATAGGGTTACTTACCGTACGGCCTACGGGGTCTTAAACAAACACTTCTAGAGTACAGAAGGAAGAGTTTGGAAAGTATGCAGTACGTGGGCGTTGTACAGAGAAGGTGAGCGTCGATGATGTGGACGGTTGCCACCGTCAGCGATAAACGCTAGAGGCGAAGCACTAGAGACGACCTTTGGCGGTGTCGCCATGTGGTGAGTTTCGGGGTGGCGGTCTTTGGAGGGCTGTGTCACCATTGTCAGGGGGCATACCCCCCAATCCTAGATGCGTTGCTGATGGTCTCGACACATTTGTTTATATCGGAAAACTGAAAACTCCCCGTGTACATGCCATAAAACTGCATTATTCTACGTATCCCAGTGCTCTGCCTTGACAAGAGCGTAGTGGGGGGGGGGGGGGGGGGGGGGGGGGGTGTTTTCCGGCGGTATAGGTATGTCTGGACCCACTCTCAAACGTAAATCGTTAGGAAAGACGCAGTGCTTTCCGCAGCCCGCGCCTGTCAATATACATGCAGGCTGGGTTTAGCAATAAGAATCAGTCCGCCAATGCCGGTTGGACAGGCACACCGTGTGTCCGATTCTTGGGCTTCGTAATAAAATAACGTACCTGGTACGATGTTCATGCGATCTCGTATGGGTGTTGCTGGTATGTGCGGAGATAGATCGACCCCGTCGGTCGCTGAAGGCTGGAATATGCATAGGCACTGTTTGGAAGGCCGTAGAGGGGATGTTCGCTTATTTGATTCGACAACGAGGATAGAGCGGAGATCGATCGTCGACGACTCCGAGTGGGCTTGTTTGGACCCTTTCCGCGCGGTAAATGTTGTGTTTTCGAGACACGGAAGGGGGAAACCCAGTACTGGAGCTTTTACCTGGTACCTGGTATGTTTTCTTCCATGAAAAAGTAGGATGAGAAACCTCTAGAAGGGGGTGGCGCTTAGAGCTGGCGGGATGGGGGGCAATTCTGAGTAGAGTCAGAGGCGAGAGAACGTCCGGGACCGTAGCCGCACCGGAATGAGACCGGCCTCGCGCTCACGAACGACGGACTTTCCCCCCCTTCCCCCAGGGGCTTTAATCTGTTGAAAGATGCACCCACCGTTTCGATGACAAGTTGCTTGGAATTAGAGTGACATAACCTTTGTTTTAGTCTCAGGGTGAATATACCCGTTAGCCGTTCGGGCACGTCAACTCGGCTGGCTTGCTAAGCCTTGCGACAGTTTGTGCCTTGTTAGTGTTCGATATGGGCGTGAGATGACCGTGATGGTCTGTTGGTTGATATAGGAAGAAGGCGGGCGTAGGCGGCTATGGCAGGTCCGATAGGCGCTGATTTCGAGGTATATAGGCGTGACGCGTCCTATGTACGATACCTGCAGAGGTATGTATTTATATATTTTAGGCCAATAATTTCTGACTGGAGAGACTCTGTTCAATATCGTTAAAGCGCCACTTGTGTTATACAGGTTAAGTATTCGTTGTATGCATACCCTGGCCATCCATGGGGTTGCGCTTTGATGTTGCATCAAGATCAGTGTATGGGTGACTTAGTAATAGTGTAGAGCTCGCTTAGTGAGGATCTCCAGAGGGCAAAACTAGAGGTAGCTCTGTCGTAGGGCGTATCGTGCGAACTAAAGCGGTAGCGCGGAAGCCAAGGGTGGGAGGAGTGGTGGCTGTGTGCGTGCTCCTCGCGGTCGTTGTGTTCGCCGTTTTTAGTTTTGGGTCCATGCGCGTGCGTGCCTGAAGGCGTTCATGGCAGCACTTTAGCAGACAGCATTTATTCGTTCTTGAGAGCAAAAACAGCGGGACTCAAAACAATTACCCGGTACCACCTCGTGGTCAGTAGTGTGCTGTTGTAGTGCAAACGGGGGAGTGAATTTCGTCGTTATCCTGTGTAGCCTCGCCTTCGAGCTGTCGTAATGTCGTTAATAGTATCCATGGACGAACTATGACATATTGACGGTACGTGTCAGGTGTCGTTTCTTGCGGCGTTCGTAGTGTGTAGCTCGGGAAAGTGATGTAATTTTCGTGGGACCCCGCCCCTTGCGTTTCGGTTAGGTTAGACTGTTCCTGCCCTCCAGTAGACGTTAGACATATGTGCGCGCCTTTGCCGCCACGATGCTAGATTTTTACAATGTGCAAGTTCAAAGCGGGAACACCAAATTATAGCAGGGAAGGGTCTTACGGGGGTGGGAATAGTGTGCAGCGACCTTGTCCTTCCGAACATCGCGTTAGGCGGCGATAGTATAATAGCAGGGAGAGGTGGTGAAGCTTCTCACGCCCTAAAGTACGTTTGGAACGTCATCGTTAAACGTTTTATAGAAATAGAAGGCGAGGGGGGGGCGTAGGGAAATGTAGGTGGGCAGGACGGGCACGCGAAGCAGAGCTCCCGCGATCATGTTTAGGTGAAACGTTTTACAGACAAAGAGAGATGGGGGAGTTTCTCGCTCCCTGAAGTACCCTGGGAAACCAACCGATAGGCGCTCATACATATCAGGTATAGAGAGAGGAAAGACGTGCCTTCACCTATAATCGGGAGTTTGCCTCAGTTCTTTGTGCCACCTATCCTCTGCCAATGCCTCGCTTGAATAATGTTTGAGGCTCACGGGCATGATGCGCGAAAGGAGTTGGTGCCTCGTAGGAACAAAAACGGGAAAGGAGGGGATGTACTCTTGTCTTGTATGAGCGACAGGGGGACGGGAGTCGACGTTTGTCCTCCGCGCCAGACTATGTCTGTTTTATATTGAGATTTACCCTGTGTTTTTTTTCCTTACTCTAACTCGGGTTCAACACCGGGAGCCTCTGCTGCATTTTCTCCAGATGCCGTTTTGGTCGAGGTAAATATCTGCTGTGGTGGTATTTTCCACAAGAATTGTGCGCTCGATGACGTCACACCGCGACGCAGCTTACGAGATAACGTGCCGGGGTACGTGCCGGGGTGGGCGTTGTGTGCGTGGGCGGGGGCGTTGCTAGGTTTTGTTTTTGCTTTTTTGTTCAGGGCTCCTTACCTGTGGAGTTTTGCTGGATTAGGCTTGCCGGGGAAAGCGGGGACGTCCTTTGGTGCTCCCTGTAGTTCATCCTACCGAGCCGTTCGTGACGGAGGTTTGGAGCCCGTTAGTATGACGCTACGCGCGATTTTATTGTTTTGGTTGGCGGTCGTGGAGGGGGGAGGGGGGGGGGAGAAGGCTGAGATGGAGGATGGGGGGGGGGGCAACGAGGCATTGGCCTATTTGCGCTAAATGTTGCCTATATTTCCTGGGATAAGTTTAGTGAATGAAATAGTTGCGCCCTGGTATGCCCGTCCGAGAGCAATCTCGTGTGCTTAAAAAAACACCCCCAGCTATGGGTCCCCCTAATGCGTTGTGAACGGTGAACGGAACCTTGGTACCACTGGGCGGGAGGTTATGAATAGCGCTAACAACCTGCCATTGACGCTCGGCACGAACCTTGCTGGGATGTGATACTTAATTGTTTTGAGACCTTCCTCCAGACAATTTGCCGCATACTCCAGGTACAAAACATAAATAAATACCAGGTACGTACGTATTCAGAAAGGAATTTAGCAACTGAAGATCATGTTCATGACGCGCGAAATCGTACTCGGGCGGGGTTTGGTCGACACGATGTATGAGCATTCTGCTTTCGCTGCTGGCACTCCTGTGATCGAATAAAGAGGCAGAAGCAAGACTTAAACCGACATATTCAGTTTTCTGGTGTTGTTGAATATTACAGTTTGCCGTTCCGTGTCTTGTTGACATAACGCTTTGCTCGTGCAAGTTAGACTGACCCTTAGCCCAAGAATGCCTCAGGAACGTTCACCGGGGCTGAAATCCTGGTCGTCTCTTAAAAAATAGCTTAAGAAGCAGGTCTAAGGCACGGTTCTCTAGCGCAACGGTTCCGCCGCTTTTAACCCTCCACGACGATCGGGTAACAGGGTGAATGGGCGGGGGATCTAATAGATGAATGCACCGACCGGCGTCATCAGTGACAACGGGATCCGACAGGCTTAAAGACAGCATTGAACTATTGTAGCTGTTGTTCTGGGGATCCTCAGACGAGCCACATATCTTTCTCCAGCCTGTACCAGCAAAGAGCCGTTTTTTTATTGGATCACCGGAAAACCGCCCATCCTCCCGATACAATGCTTGGCGTCAATGCTGCTTGCTTAACGCTCGGCTGTCCGATAGTGCCAGCCGACGAGCGAATGAGAACTGCTGTACTGTAGCGCCTCTTTGGTTCGTAGGGTTTATGTAGATCACACACACGCGCAGGGCGCACTGCCGGACCGACGGCAGGACAAACACGCTATCTCGTGTGGCGTTGAAAATTGACATCACCAGGGAAGAAAACGACACTAAAACGAGCAAGCGCTCCCGCAGAAACAGCTGCTAAGAGAAGCAACAAGAAGAAAACTACCACGGGTCTGCCCCTGCTGGGCGAGAGGGGAAAAAACCCATTTTTTCTTGAAGGAACAGCGTTTTTGTTTTCAGTTGCATCGACTAAAAATACGGTCTCGCCTTCCCAGGCGTACGTACTGTAGAGGTGAAGTTTTGGTTATTTTTTTATTTGTGTGCGAGGTGCACGTTCTTTCTTACACCTGTCCAAACGACGAAAACCCACCCACGGACACGTACACGCCCTTTGACACCCACAGGTACGGTCGCATTCTACAACTGAGTTGCAAAAAACGGACATTAAATATCACTACTGTACGTACCTTCCGTGAAAAAGCAAAGGAAGTTTGCGGTGGTGATCTACAAAAGCGCAGAGTGTAAGGAAAAACGGCGAGCGGCCATTAACACCGCAACGAACGCCGAAGCGCCAACACGAAAAGCAGCGCGTAGCATACGTGCGTCAGCACTTGCCTAAAACGTGCCCAGGAGTAAGTTAGCCCCCTGAAAGGGAGGATAGGTTAGATAACTTACGAAAGTTTTTTATCAGTCTTTCGTGCGAGTAGCGGGTTTTTCGTCAGCGGTTGTCTTCAGCGATTGTATAATTTAACGTCCAACATGTCTTGTGGTATGCGCGTCGCTATATAGCAGTGGTGTTTTTAATGCTTTGGTTGGCGTTTTTTCTTCGTCGATTGTGTTGTTCCGCTCGAGGATGTCGTGTCATTTGAGCGCTAACAGCAACATGTTGTCACCAGTAGTATGCTAGCGCATTCACCGAACCCTGCGTGTCAAAAAGGGCAATGCTGCCGTATTGCGCGACAAAACCTGTTTATTCCAACGAACGCATAAGCAGAGATGGCATCAACCTGGCACACGGCAGGGGCATTGCCACCACGAAAAATGAACAAAGAAAGGAAAAAAAAAAAAAAAACTCTCTGTGAGTCGTTTTTTTGCCAAACGCCTTCACCAAAACCCTCTTTCTCTCAGGAGCAATTCCATGCCGTGGTGAGAACACGAATATGGCGCAAGACGCAGGAAAAAAAAAACGAAACAAACCGACGGGTTTCGTGCTTCATGCTCAGCTGCATCGTTTTCGTCGGTGTGCGCAGGGGTATGTCTGGCTGGAGCCCAAAATCGACCGCCTTGCGTCTCACAAAATATTTTCAACTGAATTTCTCGGTGATAAAGTACCAAAAAATTCTGGGGGGGGGGGGGGGGGAGGGGGCGCCCCCCGACTCCCGACCTCGCTGCCACCGCAGCTCATTTCGTCTCCTGTTTTCTCCCGCATTAGGCGACACGTACTGGGAACGACAAATGCTCAGGCTCGATCAAGGGGGGTACATACCGTGGTCTGTTCGGCGTCCATCCTCGCTCCACACTAGCCCGCCACCAAAGCAGCAGTCGTTTAGTATGTTTTCGTCAAGAACAACCGGCTAAAATCCCTTTTCGGCGTTTCTTTCTTGGCTAAGTAGCTCTAAACAGCTTACCGAGGACATACGTAGGGGGCGACGTGTACTGGAGAGCGCGACGGAGTAGACGAAAAAAAAAACAACTGCTCCGGGGTCAAGCGAGGGACCTTTGCACAGTGATTGAGTTCCCGGGGTTTTTTGCTTTTCCTAGGGCTTATCGACACCGGTTGCGAGTCTAGCGCGGGTATTCGGAGAAAATGTCTGCTTGGCATCCAAACAGTTTCTATTGGGGTGATAGGTGGGGTTAGGACCAACTTTAGGACCGGTATGGTGAGGAAATGACCGCTGGGCGTCTATCATACGCCTAGGTATGAATTAGTTGGGTCGTTTCGGCCATGCGGCCCTCATCCCATCCGATTGTTTTCGTACATCAGGTATTTCTCAGCTGGGGCCTTCTGGCGAGAGAGAATGGCGGCGGCTACGTATTGGGAGGCTGCAACACAACGCTAGGTCTCCGTTTTCAACGGTTTCAAACCCGTATAAACCGCCCAGGAAGTTGTCGGGACACTTTTCGACAAAACTCGTACAAAAATAGTTGTCGTGCTCGTGTATGTGTGCACCATACGGGCTGGTTCAAGTTGCACGACGGAAATGTATTGCCCGACCAAAGTCCACACCGTTTTTTCGTGTCAAACCGTGAAAGTTTGCTAACGGCTTGTAGGAGTCCTTATGAGCACCTGGCGAGACGGGGGGGGGGGGGGGGGGGGGGGGGGGGGGGGGGGGGGGGGGGGCAAGGTCGTTTATTTTGTTGCCCGATTTTTCGTTTTTGGTTTTGTTCGGCCCACTGCTGTGGACCATGTTACATGGACCAAATAGTTTCGGGTAAAACAAACAAAATACGCAAACAGCCTGGCGTCAGTCGTTCGGGAAGGACGCAAATAATACTTGTACAAATTTCCAGGGTCTATCTTTAAGACGCCCCGTAGATATTCGGAATTTTGTGCGGAAAAAGTGAAAAAAAAAAAAATAGACATTGCCTTGCGTTACTCAGTTTCAGTATTGGATCGATTTTTGTAGACGTATTTTGCTCAATAATGCACATAAAACAAGTCAGATATTCGATGTTTCGCGCGAAAATATGTAAAGACATTCCTTGGAGTACCTGGAGCCTGAGCTGTCAGAAAAAAGAAGAAATAAAACACTTCTTCCTGTGGAAACGCCCGCCTGTTACTGACCTGACCGCATGTAAGACCCGCGGTTGGTCCAGGCACATTTTCGCCACGCATTAGCGCCATTTCCAGGACCTCAATTAAACCCCCCCCCCCCGACCATGTCACCCTCTTCCGCTAATGATAGCGGTCAGTATGATACCAAGTATGTGCCATTCGAGTAGATGTTGCTGCCGGCATTCGTGAGGGAGAGAATTTCCGTCTTTCAACATCAACCAGCTCGTAGCTGGGAACAAAAAGGCATGAGGCGTGCAAGGCCTCCGACTCGCACTTTCTGTCGAGCTAAGACCTATGACAATGGCAACCCAAAGTATCAATAAAAAGTTTGAATTCCAAAGATACCCGCCAAACAAATTTAGAACACACTTCCTATGGGCACGCTCAGGAAAAAAAAGTTCCCAACTTTTGGAAAAGCCCGAAAAAAAAGCAAATCTGGGGCCGATGTTGGGTCAAGATCGGCCTGAGAAAAACTCAGGCCGATCTTTGGTTCGAAGCGGCGAGATTCCGAGTCCTCGACAGACATCGATCGACAAAACCAACGATTTCGTCATGAATTCTGAACGGAGTGTGCTCGTTAGGGGCTCCGACCCACCCTTGGGTCACCGTCTTCACACAATGGCCAGTGACGTGCGGCGGGCACTGGCCAGGCGTACGATAAAAAAACAAATTACCGCTGGTGTGTACAAAAACACACGACAAAATTTCTCAATCTGTCTCCAATGGCAAAAAACAGGCTTTTTTTTTCCAGGTTTGGGAGGATACCGCAGGACGCCGCCGGCAAGCTCTCGCCCCCTAGAGCATGTATTCACTTTCGATCTTCGATGCCGTCATCTATTCTCGTTGGCCTTGCTCCACACCAAGCGGGTTGGCCTTCGGCTGAGTCTATATCGAGATCGAGCATCTATCGTCGCACATCTTGATTTTTATCAGCGTGTTGACAACTTGCAACGAGAGAAAACAAATTGCGCCGCCTGCAGCCGTTGGAAAAAAAAAAGAAAAAAAAAATCAAACATTTTTTCCCCTTTTTTCCCACAGCGGCGGTACGAGGATATTTTCGGCTGTTTCTTTCAAGCAATATTTTTGAAAAAAAACTTTCGGACTTCGCATTTCCATTGGCATAGGTCTAAGTAGTGCCTTTTTCCGTTGTGCGGAAAGGTTGGGCGAACGCGGCCTAAGATCGATCGATGGGGACCTTCTGAAGCTGCTTCAAAGCGATATCTCAGCGACGAAAGAAATGTATAAAACTCACGCATCTCTTCCGAGACGGAGCGACGAGCGGGGGGGGGGGGTATTACTACGTAATAGGTTATACGGCAGCGAAAAAACAACACTTGGAATATAATCATCGGCGCATATGGGGCACAGCATATAACACCATAGCCGCTTCGTAGCGGGATGATCTGTACCTGTCGAGGCCCACGTAGCCGGCGCGACGAGTAAAAAGCGTTCCGGTTCGAAGGCATGCGTACCTCGACTGGACCTCTCTC